>JARBWK010000010.1:57019995-57410109 GCA_030556195.1 Anolis apletophallus
TCATCTTTGCAGATAGAGGTGAATTCTTTGGCAAGAATGGCAATGCAGCAAAAGCTAGCTTTAGACTACCTCCTGTCCAAGGAAGGTGGCCTCTGTGTGTGGTTAAACACAACCTGTTGTCATTTCATCAACAAGACTGGTGACATTGAACTTGACCTGGTCAAGATTCAGGGTGTTGCTAGAGAAGTACAGAAGACTTACTCAGCTCCAAGTGATTTTTTGGGACTCCCTGCTAAGCTGGTTGAATTTGCATTGGCTACGTTCACTTGTGATGATAATCATAGTGATAATATGCTCTGTGCTAATCATAATGTGCTGCCTGCCTATTTTGCTGAAATGTTGTGCTTGTGCAATGCAGAAATCCATAGATGCAGTGAAAGGTGTGCATGCTGTCAAGACTGAAGAAACTGTGGTCAAGAGGGATTGGAGAGTGAATTGGTCCTCTTGAGGGGTTCCAGACGTGTGTGTAGGTAACTCCTTGTGATGAGTTACCCACAAAAAAGAAAAATTCTGGAATAAAGCGGTTTTTGGTACTTTATGTGCAGGAGAAAGGTCAGAGAGTGATGCTGCACACGTGTAGAGCTTTGAAAAGTGGGTTCCTGTGCCAAGAATCAGGCAGGCACTTGTTCCGTGAAAGTAACACTGTGATTGGCGCTTCTAATCTATGCTGTGACTTGCTGATGTACACCCCGTGCCTAACGTGAGATAACGTAGGCTTAGATTGGTCTAACAGTACAGGATGTGCTATTGGGAGACGTTAGTGCCAAAAGGGATAAGAACTGCGCATGTACGGAGGGATTCAGCCCCATCCTTTGCTGGCAGGGAAAAGGCAGAATGTGAAATGTTGCAAATCAGGTACATGAACGTCCCAGGCCACTGATATGTACTGTGAGAAAGAACTAACTTAGTAAAGTCCATTGTTCTAACACATAGGTGGGACTTTTAGATGTGATGCTAATGGAAATGTAATGTTTTATTGGATTAATGAAATGCCATGAGACACCAGCCAATTATGATTGTGTAAAATCCATGAAGGAGGGCGGGCTTTTCCGAGATGCCGCCATTGGGGGTATAAATGTTTTGTACTGAGAGTGACCGGGGCCTTTGCCCCTGATAGCAGCCGTGTTCTGCTGGCAATCCCCACCAGCTGGTGTTATCAATAAATCTCTTTGATTTCACACCACAGTGAAGTTGTTGCGTCCTTTCCTCACCCCTGCCACCCGCACGTCCGCGCACCTGTTGGTAAGAGGTCATTTGCCAACTCGGAGTTCCATAACTCCCTAATTTGCTGCTTCAGTTTAAATATTTTTATTAACAAATTATTTAATATTTAAAACAACACAATGCGTATTATTATATATTTCACATAAAAGTTTAAAAATTAGGGCAAAAATCAATTTTTAAAAATCACTACCGAGTGGTATCTCTGCTGTGAGCGATCATCAGGTGTGCCGTGGGAAATTGGAACCACCAATACCTTTTCTTCCCCCTCCTGCCGAACACTTTTTCTTCTCCACTCGGGCTCCCTTTTTCCCAGCCTCGCTCTGCTCGCTTTGCCTCGCTTTGCTCACGCTGCCGTGTGTTCAGGAGGGGAGGGGGGAAGGAGGAAGACGTGGGGCGAGTCTGCGCAGTAGCGCCCGCACGGGTCACGTCTTCCTCCCTCCCTCCCCCTCCCCTCCTGAACACGCTCACGCTGCCTCCTAGGATCAAAATGGCGGCAGAAGTGGCAGTGTGAGCAAAGCGAGGCAAAGTGAGCAGAGTGAGGCTGGGAAGAAGGGAGCCCGAGTGGCGAAGAAAAAGTAAGTGATCGGCAGGAGGGGGAAGAAAGGACGCGAAGGGGAAGCGGAAGGAAGAGGTCTCTATTGAAAGCTGGCATGGGCAAACTTGGACCTTCCAGGTGTTTTGGACTCCAACTCCCACCATTCCTAGCACCTCAGGCCCTTTTCCTCCCCCCCCCCAGCCATTTAAGCAGGAAAGGGCCTCAGGCTGTTAGGAATGGTGGGAGTTGAAGTCCAAAGCACCCAGAGGGCCGAAGTTTTCCCATGCCTGTTCTGGGACCTTCAAGTGGTGAGCCTCCTTCCAACATTGTAATTCTGGATAGAAAACAAACAACAACGTAACATAACATTGTTTGAGTCCACAGTGTTCTCTGGGTGTAGGGGAACTACACTTCCAAACTCAAGGTCAATTCCCAAGCAAACCCTTTCAGTACTTTCTGTTGGTAATGAGAGTTCAATATGCCAAGTTTGGTTCAATTCCATTGTTGCAAGAGTTCAGGATGCTCTTTGTGTGTTAACTATAAATCCCAGAAACTGTAACTCCCAAATGTCAAGGTCTATTTTTCCCAAACTCCATCTGTGTTCACGTTTGGGCTTATTGAGTATTCATGCCAAGTTTGGTCCTGATCCAACATTATTTGAGTCCACAGTGCTCTCTGGATATAGGTGAACTACAACTCCAAAACTCAAGGTCAATGCCCACCAAACTCTTATACGGTAGCATTTTCTCTTGGTTATGGGAGTTCTGTGTGGGAAGTTTGATTCCATTCCATCATTGGTGGAGTTCAGAATGCTCTTTGATTGCGGGTGAACTATAACTCCCAGCAACTACAACTCCCAAATGACAAAATCAATTTTTTGACTGATGGTCCCTCCTTGGGTTAGTATTAGTATGTTTTGTGGCCAAATTTGGCAGCAATTTGTCCAGTGGTTTTTGAGTTATGTTAATCCCACAAATGAACATTACAATATAGATATATAGATATAAAGGAAGAGTCGTCATGGAACGACCATCCCAAACAGAGAAACTTTACAACGCAGAGACACCAAACTTGCCAACAGAAATAGGCCTCAGACAAGGTACGTTTGTAGCAAAGAAACTTCCCCCCCAAACCTAAAAGGCCCCCAAAACAACGAGTAAAAAACTACATTTCCCAGCATCCTCTGGGGCTGCCAACGACTCTCCCAGCCTCTACATTCTGACAACATGATTGGCTGCCAATAAGGGCGGATTTGCATAACTCCTGTACTGGCCAGCCAACATGAACATTCCGACCCATAATAAACTGTCAGAGGAGGATAAGGCAAAGGGCTGAGGCACAAACACCCAATTCACTTCCCACAGAAAATGTACACCCCTACAAATCACAGACTACGCCCAAAATTGACAGTAAGGCTTCATTAACTTAATTTCCCTGACTAGGCCTCACTTAATGGGATGCTGTTTACGCTCTGAATTGACAGTAAGGCTTCATTAACTTGATTCTCCCGACTAGCCCTCAGCTCATTGGACATTGTGTATGGCGTGAATTGACAGTAAGGCTTCATTAACTTGCTGTTCCTGACTAGGCCTCAGCTCATGGGACATTGTGTATGGCCTGAATTTACAGTAACCTACCTTGCCACACAGAGCCCCTATGACCCACGCTACATTCTACTACAGTTTGGAGGAGGGTTGACCATGGATTATGGGACTTGAAGTACCTCCATGGATAATGGGATTTGTAGTACTGAAGCATTCCCCACAGACCACTGTGTCCCAGAACCAAGACCGATAAAGACCAAACTTGGCAAACAATGCCCCCCATGACCCACACTCCATCCGACTGCAGATTAGAGGAGGACACACCATGGATAATGGGATTTCAAGTACCTCCACTCACTTCCAAAGTACCCCACCCACACACGCACCAACCTCTACATCAACACAGCAGACGGAAAGACAAAAAACATTGTATATCCACAAGCTATGCAGAACGCCAGCAACACCACACAACAACTCCACAGGACTCCAACATCCCACCCACCAAAACAACCCACAACAGCACAGCCATGACCCCAACAAAACCATAACTAACAACAACTCCAACCCTTACATACTCAAACTTCCTCGCATCTCCAAAATAGGGCACAGCAACGCGTGCCGGGTACAGCTAGTAGATATATATATATAGAGAGAGAGAGCACAACAGTGCAGGCAGAAAAGCAAACATCACAGGGAAGCATGTCTGTGAAGGAGGGTGAACGTTAGGAAGAACTTCCTGTGAGAGCTGTTCAGCAGTGGAACTCTCTGCCTCAGTGTGTGCTTCCGTCTGGCTGCTCTCTTTCCAGCCGGTTTCCCTGAGGACCAGGTGACTGCGATAAAAACTAAACACAGAGGGAGACTGACAGCTGTTGAGCAAGACCTTCGTGTGTGTCTTTCTGCCATTCCTGCCAGGATATCTATGTTGTGTTCATCGAAACAGGCCCAGGTTTCACACTGAGTGTATAATAAATACATTTAAAAACATATTAACTATATGTATTACTGTGTTAGAGTGTCATTTTGGTTGGTGGTGTGCCCCAGGATTTTGTACATGTAAAACAGTGTTTCTCAACCAGTGTGCCGTGGCACACTAGTGTGCCATGAGCGATCATCAGGTGTGCCGTGGGAAATTGGAACCTCCAATACCCTTTCCTCACTCTCCTGCCCAGTGCTCTCTGGGTGTAGGTGAACTACTAAAGGGGAAATTGATGCTTTTAGTAGAAATAATGTCAGGAGAGAGTGCTGCTCAGTATAGGCTTCAGAATACCGGGGTAGCTTGCCAAGTAATAATGACGAGAATAAGCTACTCTGATTGGTACAAAGGCACAAGCAGTGATTTGCCAGGGAACATCATGTGCCTTCTAGATAAGAGCGGCCCTGATAGGCCGAATGCTAGCAACGTGCGTTTGTTTACAATGTTCTTGAATGGATAGATAGTGCACATGGCAGTTAAAGACTTCTCTCCCTGAATGCTAGGGAGAAGTTGCATAGATTTGTAACAACTTGGGAACACGCTGCATCGGAATAGATAACATAGCCTGGGAATCAGAATTAATACCTACGCCATGCCTTTTAACAAATAGGAGTGAGATGCTAGAAAATGCTTTGTTTAATTGGGTAGTGTAGTGTGAGTTCATGAATGCTAGCCAATGCAATGCATGAAGAAGGGTGGGACTGAAATATTGCCACCATTGTTTGTATAAAACCTGTGTGGTGGAAATGCTCGAGGTTCTACCCTCCAGCAGCTCGTTCTGTAAAGAGGGGGTGGACCCCGTCAGCTGATGTGCTTCAATAAAGACTGGTTTCATTGAACCGCAATAAAATTGTTGCGTATCCGTCCCTGTGCTCACCCGAGTGCGCCGCCTGTGGAAAAGGTATTGCCTAAGGAGTTTTGGGACTCCAAATTGCCGCTACACTACAACTTCCAAACTCAAGGTCAATTCCCAAGCAAACCCTTTCAGTACTTTCTGTTGGCAATGAGAGTTCAATATGCCAAGTTTGGTTCAATTCCATTGTTGTAAGAGTTCAGGATGCTCTTTGATTGTGTGTTAACTATAAATCCCAGAAACTGTAACTCCCTAATGTCAAGGTCTATTTTCCCCAAACTCCATCTATGTTCACATTTGGGCATATTGAGTATTCATGCCAAGTTTGGTCCTGATCCAACATTGTTTCAGTCCACAATGCTCTCTGGATATAGGTGAACTACAACTCCAAAACCCAAGGTCAATGCCCACCAAACTCTTATAGCATTTTCACTTGGTTATGGAAGTTCTGTGTGGGAAGTTTGTGTCTTTCTGCCATTCCTGCCAGGATATCTATGTTGTGTTCATCGAAACAGGCCCAGGTTTCACACTGAGTGTATAAATACATTTAAAAATGTATGAACTATATGTATTCCTGTGTTAAGAGTGTCATTTTGTGTCATTTTGGCTGGTGGTGTGCCCCAGGATTTTGTACATGTAAAAAATGTGCCGTGGCTCAAAAAAGGTTGGGAAACACTGCTGTATGGCAACGAGAAACAACAGCATAAAAAACCCATTAACACCAGAACAGGAAAAAAAAATATCCTGGATGTACCCATCGATCGCACGTACAAACCATCCACCAAAATCCCAATATCTGGAGCACCCAGGAAGCATCACTAGTAGGAGCTCATGATCTCCCCATTGAATGTTACTATTGCAATCCCCCTCCTTTATTTTATTTGCATATATATAATACAAAACCATAAAATATAATGCATTTTTGGGTGATTCAAACCCGCTCAAGCTATGCAAGAGGCGCGCGTGCAGCTCCTTGCTTCTGAATCCCACTGTGAGCCCTGAAATCCCTGGGAAACCAAAAAAACTACATTTCCCATGGGGCTGCGGGGCGCCGCGCATGCGCCACCTCTCCCGAGGGAACCTCTGCGGTGAAGCGGAGAACCCGATTGGCTGGAGCGCGCCCCGATGTGGCTTCCCATTGGCTGCACGCGACGTTGGGGCCGATGCCGGAAGGAGGAGGAGGAGAAGGAGGAGGGAGAGCCAAGCGTTATGGCGGCGGCTGAGCCTGAGAGCGCGCAGGAGATGATGGAGGGTGAGTGCACGCTGCCTCTCTCTCTCTCCCAGGATCCCATCCCAGATTGCCTTCTCGTTCCAGAGGAGGCTCAGGGCCCTTCCACACAGCCCGTATAACCCGGAATATCCCATTATCGGCTTTGAACTGGGTTACCTGAGTCCACACTGCCATATAATGTGGGTTTTATACCTCTACATCATGCATGGGCCAATTTGGGCCCTCCTTCCAGGTGTTTTGGACTTCCCAACTCCCATCATTCCTAACAGCCTCACACCAGGCCTTTCCCCCCTGGGCTTAAATTTGGGCCCTCCTTCCAGGTGTTTTGGACTTCAACTCCCATCATTCCTAACAGCCTCAGGCCCCTCCCATTTCCCCCTCAGCCGCTTAAATTTGGGCCCTCCTTCCAAGTGTTTTGGACTTCCAGGTGTTTTGACTCCAACTCCCATCATTCCTAACAGCCTCAATCCTTCCGTTTCCCCCTCCGCCGCTTAAATTTGGGCCCTCCTTCCAGGTGTTTTGGACTTCAACTCCCATCATTCCTAACAGCCTCAATCCCCTTCCTTTTCCCCTCAGCCGCTTAAGCATTAAATTTGGGCCCTCCTTCCAGGTGTTTTGGACTTCTCCCATCTCCCATCATTCCTAACAGCCTCAATCCCTTCCTACACCCCCTCAGGGCTTAAATTTGGGCCCTCCTTCCAGGTGTTTTGGACTTCAACTCCCATCATTCCTAACAGCCTCAGGGCCCTTCCCTTTTCAGCCTCAACTTGGGCCTTCCTTCCAGGTGTTTTGGAACTCCCATCATTCCTAACAGCCTCAGGCCCCTTCCTTTTCCCCCTCAGCCGCTTAAATTTGGGCCCTCCTTCCAGGTGTTTTGGACTTCAACTCCCATCATTCCTAACAGCCTCAATCCCCTTCCTTTTCCCATCATTCCTAAATTTGGGTCCTCCTTCCAGGTGTTTTGGACTTCAACTCCCATCATTCCTAACAGCCTCAATCCCCTTCCTTTTCCCCCTCAGCCGCTTAAATTTGGGCCCTCCTTCCAGGTGTTTTGGACTTCAACTCCCATCATTCCTAACAGCCTCAATCCCCTTCCTTTTCCCCCTCAGCCGCTTAAATTTGGGCCCTCCTTCCAGGTGTTTTCCAGGTGTTTTGGACTTCAACTCCCATCATTCCTCACAGCCTCAGGCCCCTTCCTTTCCCCCCTCAGCCGCTCAAGCATCTACACCAGGCCTGGGCAAACTTGGGCCTCCTTCCAGGTGTTTTGGACTTCAACTCCCATCATTCCTAACAGCCTCAATCCCCTTCCTTTTCCCCCTCAGCCGCTTATTTGGGCCCTCCTTCCAGGTGTTTTGGACTTCAACTCCCATCATTCCTAACAGCCTCAGGCCCCTTCCTTTTCCCCCTCAGCCGCTTAAATTTGGGCCCTCCTTCCAGGTGTTGGGCAAACTTGGGCCTTCCTTCCAGGTGTTCCCCTTCCTTCAACTCCCATCATTCCTTCCTTTTCCCCCTCAGCCGCCTCTACCCAGGCCCTCCTTCCACGTGTTTTGGACTTCAACTCCCATCAGTCCTAACAGCCTCAATCCCCTTCCTTTCCCCCCTCAGCCGCTTAAATTTGGGCCCTCCTTCACCAGGACTTTTGGGCAAACATTGGGCCTTCCTTCCAGGTGTTTCATTTGGGCCCTCCTTCCAGGTGTTTCCCATCACTCCCATCATTCCTAACAGCCTCAATCCCCTTCCTTTTCCCCCCAGGTTTCCCCCTCAGCCTCCCATCATTCCTAACATCTCAATCCCTTCCAGGCCCCTCAGCAAATTTGGGCCTTCCTTCCAGGTGTTTTGGACTTCAACTCCCATCATTCCTAACAGCCTCAGGCCCTTCCTTTTCCCCTCCTAAATTTGGGCCCTCCTTCCTTCCAGGTGTTTTGACTTCAACTCCCATCATTCCTAACAGCCTCAATCCCCTTCTCCCCCTCAGCCCAGGCCTGGGCAAACTAACAGCCTCCTTCCTTCCAGGTGTTTTTTGGGCCCTCAACTCCCATCATTCCTAATCATTCCTAACAGCCTCACGCCCCTTCCTTTTCCCCCTCAGCCGCTTAAATTTGGGCCCTCCTTCCAGGTGTTTTGGACTTCAACTCCCATCGTTCCTAACAGCCTCAGGCCCTTCCTTTTTCCCTCAGCCGCTTAAATTTGGGCCCTCCTTCCAGGTGTTTTGGACTTCAACTCCCATCATTCCTAACAGCCTCAGGCCCCTTCCTTTTCCCCCTCAGCCGCTTAAATTTGGGCCCTCCTTCCAGGTGTTTTGGACTTCAACTCCCCTCGTTCCTAACAGCCTCAATCCCTTCCTTTTCCCCCTCAGCCGCTTAATTTGGGCCCTCCTTCCAGGTGTTTTGGACTTCAACTCCCATCATTCCTAACAGCCTCAGGCCCCTTCCTTTTCCCCTCAGCCGCTTAAAGCATCTACACCAGGCCTTCCAGGTGTTTTGGCCTTCCTTCATTGTTAACAGCCTCAATCCCCTTCCTTTTCCCCCTCATTCCTAAACAGCCTTCCAGGTGTTTTTCCTTTCCTCCCATCATTCCTAACAGCCTCAATCCCCTTCCTTTTCCCCCTCAGCCGCTTAAATTTGGGCCCTCCTTCCAGGTGTTTTGGACTTCAACTCCCATCCCATTCCTACCAGCCTCAGGCCCTTCCCTTTTCCCCTCAGCCCCATCACACCAGGCCTAAATTTGGGCCCTCCTTCCAGGTGTTTTGGACTTCAACTCCCATCATTCCTAACAGCCTCAAGGCCCTTCCTTTTCCCCCTCAGCCTTAAGCATCTACACCAGGCCTTTGGGCCCTCCTTCCAGGTGTTTTGGACTTCAACTCCCATCATTCCTAACAGCCTCAATCCCCTTCCTTTTCCCCCTCAGCCGCTTAAAGCATCTACACCAGGTTTTGGGCAAATCTTGGGCCTTCCTTCCAGGTGTTTTGGACTTCAACTCCCATCATTCCTAACAGCCTCAATCCCTTCCTTTTCCCCCTCAGCCCGCATCTAAATTTGGCAAACTTGGGCCCTCCTTCCAGGTGTTTTGGACTTCAACTCCCATCATTCCTAACAGCCTCAATCCCCCCTTCCTTTCCCCCTCAGCCGCATCTACACCAGGCCTGGGCAAACGTGGGCCCTCCTTCCAGGTGTTTTGGACTTCAACTCCCATCATTCCTAACAGCCTCAAGGCCCTTCCTTTTCCCCCTCAGCCGCTTCAAGCATCTACACCAGGCCTGGGCCCCTTCCTCCCCCCTTCCAGGTGTTTTGGACTTCAACTCCCATCATTCCTAACAGCCTCAGGCCCCTTCCTTTCCCCCCTCAGCCGCTTAAGCATCTACACCAGGCCTTTGGGCCCTCCTTCCACGTGTCTTGGACTTCAACTCCCATCATTCCTAACAGCCTCAGGCCCTTCTTTTCCCCCTCAGCCGCTTAAGCATCTACACCAGGCCTGGGCAAACTTGGGCCTTCCTTCCAGGTGTTTTGGACTCCAGCTCCCATCATTCCTAACAGCCTCAGGCCCTTCCCTTTCCCCCTCAGCCCATCTCACCAGGCCTGGGCAAATTTGGGCCCTCCTTCCAAGTGTTTTGGACTTCAACTCCCATCATTCCTAACAGCCTCATTCCCCTTCCTTACACCCCCTCAGCCGCTTAAATTTTGGCCCTCCTTCCAGGTGTTTTGGACTTCAACTCCCATCATTCCTAACAGCCTCAATCCCCTTCCTTTTCCCCCTCATCTACACCAGGCCTGGGCAAATTTGGGCCCTCCTTCCAGGTGTTTTGGACTCCAACTCCCATCATTCCTAACAGCCTCAGGCCCCTTCCTTTTCCCCCTCAGCCGCTTAAGCATCTTTGGGGCTTGGGCCTCCTTCCAGGTGTTTTGGACTTCAACTCCCATCATTCCTAACAGCCAGGCCCCCCTTCCTTTTCCCCCTCAGCCGCCTTAAATTTGGGCATCTACACCAGGCCTGGGCAAACTTGGGCCTTCCTTCCAGGTGTTTTGGACTTCAACTCCCATCATTCCTAACAGCCTCAGGCCCCTTCCTTTCCCCCCCCCATCAGCCAGGCCTTAAATTTGGGCCTTCCTTCCAGGTGTTTTGGACTCAACTCCCATCATTCCTAACAGCCTCAGGCCCTTCCTTTTCCCCTCAGCATTTTAAGTTAGATTAATTTGACCTATGTATTGTTTTACTTGCTGTAAACCGCCCTGAGTTCCTTCCGGGAGAGGAGGCGGGATATAAATAAAACGTATTACTATTTGATACACAAGATTAGTACACTGCAAACAAGACCGCTATGTTGACTTTTGTATTGGATCACACCTCGGACACTTCCCAAGTATCTAGAACAGGGGTGCTCATTAGGTAGATTGCGATCTACTGGTAGATCGCGTAGGGCGTCCTGGTAGATCGCAGGCAGGGCGGGAGGAAGGCTCAGTCCCGCCCTGCAGGCTCCCGAGGCCGCCCAGGTGCAGAAGGAGGTTGGACTGGATGGCTTATTCTAGGAACCCATTGTTGTTATTATTATTATTATCAGAGGCTGAATGGCCATCTGTGAGGAATGCTTTGATTGTGTTTTTCCCTTATGGCAGAAGGAGGTTGGACTGGATGGCACTTGGAGGTCTCCTTCTACTCTAGGAACCTGTTGTTGTTGTTGTTACTATTATTATTAGTAGTAGTAGTAATAGTAGTAGCAAAGGCTGCATGAATATCATCATTATTATTATGAATAATTTCAGGGGCTTATTATACTCACATTTAGTTGAATTCAGTCTTAAAATATATTATATGGCTCTCACTGAAATACATTTCCAAATATTTTGCTTTTATGGCTCTCTGAGTAGTGGGTAGGTAGATCATTTTGACTTGGTTGTTTTATAAGTAGCTCGCATGCTGAAAAAGTGTGAGCACCCCTGATCTAGGACTATGTGATGTATCGGCGAATAAAGCATGTAAATCAGAGTAGGGTGGCCTTTTGCAGCTGACAGATGGTGATTTTGTTAGCACCGATTTTTTAAAAATTTATTTATTTATTTACATCATTTATATTCCGCCCTTCTCACCCCGCAGGGGACTCAGGGCGGATCACAATGCACATATGCAGGCAAACATTCAATGCCATAGACATACAACATATATAGACAGACAACGAGCTACACAATTGGTCGGGAGCTCACCCCGACCCGGGCAGGCCTTGAACTGATGACCTTCTGGTCAGTAGAGATCTTATTATTTATTTATTTATTATTTCGATTTATATACCACCCTTCCCAAAGAGGCTCAGGGTGGTTCACACCAGTGAACAACGTAATCACAACATAATTAAAAACATAATAAAACAGATTGAGGCAAGAGTGGAATTTAACAGCCTTAAAGGTTAAACGCCTGTCTGAAGAGATTGGTCTTGCAGGCCCTCCGGAAGGCCTGTAGGTCAGTTATTGCTCGAGCCTCCTCTGGGAGGGCGTTCCAAAGGGTAGGCGCTACTACAGAGAAAGTACGTTGCCGCGTCGAGGACAGGCAACAAATCTTAAGTGATGGAACCTCCAATAGGTTTTGATCCATGGACTGTAGTGGTCTCTGGGGAATGTCTAGGGATAGACGGCCCTTCAGGTAGACTGGCCTCAGGCCATGCAAGGCCTTAAAGGTTAACACCAGCACTTTGAAGGCAATCCGGTACTCGATGGGGAGCCAGGGTAATCGCTGTAGGACTGGAGTGATGTGGCACGATAGTGCCACACCAACCAGTAGTCGAGCCGCAGCGTTTTTCACCAGCTTAAATTTCCGGATTACCGACAGAGGAAGGGTGTAAAGGGTGTTACAGTAGTCCAGTCTCGAGATGACCGTGGCCTGGATTACCGTGGCTAGGTCGCCACCGGAAAGGCCTTGCCTGGCGCAGATGGAAAAACACCTTTCTGCTCACGGTGGAGACCTGAGCTTTCATCGTCAGCAGAGGGTCCAGTTGGACCCCCAGGCTTTTAACCAGGGCCGACAGGCTAACCACCTCGCCGTCCATTAATGGCAGCTGGAGCTCGCCCAGCCAGCTCCGCCACATTCCCGGTGCTGGTCAAGGTCTTTAGGCACTGCATCCAGTTTGTCGATCACCACTGGGACCACCATTATTATGAATAATAAACATTATTGTTATTTTACTGACACAAAAGCACAGTATATCACAGCATATGAGATCTATATGCTGGATTTCGTATCACAAGTTGAATACTCCCCAAGCTTCTAGAACTGTGTTAAGTATTTTTGAATGATGCACGCAGATCCAAGTAAGGTGGCCTTTTGCAGTTGACAGATCGTGATTTTGTTAATGTTTATTGTTTCCAAATGCCAGCTGAGATCTTTTGGCACCTCTCTCAGTGTGCCGATTATCACTGGGACCACCTGTACTGGTTTCTGTCAGAGCCGTTGAAGTTGGATTTTGAATTGTTGATAACGGCTGAGTTTTTCCTGTTGTTTTTCCTTATTATTATTATTATCTTTCTCTGTGAAGGAGTGTTCGTGCTTTCCCAAACTAGAATAAGTGTTGTTGTTATTGTTATTTCTTACCTGCTGTGACGACAGGTTACGGCAGAGATAAAAATGCATAACCATTATGTAAAATACACATATTGAAACATAGTTCAACGAAATACATATCTTCAAATACACAGAACAAAGATTAAAATATAGCGAACGCAAGACTTGAGATTAAAATTCATGACTGCGTAAAACTACAAATTGCATGATTCCATAGCATTGAGATGAGGCTGCAAAAGTGCTGCCAAACTGCATTAATTCTACAGTGTAGGTGCACCTGGGGAAGATTTTTAGAAAGAAACTGCATTTGACAGCTTTGCCTGAAGTCACACCATTCACTGCCTCCTAGAATTTCAGCTTTTGCAGCTACTGACGCATAGCCAAGGCAACTCCTACCCATCTTTTTTATTCCTTTGCTTCTGCTGCTTTATTTCCCATGAGTTGCTTCCCAAATTGAACCCTCTACCAGGCATGGGAAAACTTCATCCCTCTGGGTGTTTTGATCTTCAACTCCCACAATTCCTAACAGCCAGCTGTTAGGAATTGTGGGAATTGAAGTCCAAAACACCCGGAGGGCTGAAGTTTGCCCATGCCTGTGCCAGGCCTAACTTCAGCCTTTACCTGTTGAGATTTACCTTGAAAAATAACTAGTGGGATACTTTATTACAGGGCAGTATAGAGAGTAAAACCCAAAGACTTGGTTATATAATCTTTTCTACTGTGGTAGGGTCTCACTGAGTTTGAAGAAGTTTGTTTTTGATCATTATGCTTTTATTTATTACATTTCTCTTCTGCCCTTTGTCCAAAAATGGTATCTTCACTGTATAGTGTGCCCTTGGTATCTGCTGGCATTTGATTCAAGGATCTCTCATGGGACCCAGAATCTGTGGATGCTCAAGTTATATACCGTTATATACATTGGCACAGTAAAATCATTAGTGTCATATAAAATGGCCAAAACAAGATTTGCTATTTCAATTTTTGGACTGGGATGTTTTCAAGTCATGGGCGATTGAATACATTCCAATGGAGGAGCCAAACATATATATTTATATTCATATGTATATGAATTTTGTATTGTGTCATGTCATTGCTTACTGTCTTGAATCTCTATGGGGAGAAACGCGGGGTAAACATACAGTAAATAAATGAATACAGAAATAACATTTAAATTTGTTATGGTCAAAATTATACCTGTGTAGATGTATACTTTAGCATACAGTAGATTGTGAATACAGTATATATGAGACCAGTTAACAGAACTGCTGTCTGGCTTCATGGAACATGTCTGAAAAAGCGTTTGCTGTCATATATGTAATACATTCCTTTTGTCGCATAGGATTGCTTACATATTTGATTGTGAAACACTGTGCTTTAAGTATTGCAGAATGATTGACCATGAAGAAGGAATTAATCCTATGACGTTGAATGCAAGAGGCCAGAGACTCTGGTACTACAGCCTACCGGTATATACTTGCACAAGTCAAGAAAGTACAAATTGGCAGCATAAAGGGATTCAAGGCTAAGTCACATCTCCATTTATTAAGCCAGTATGCAACAGGCAGATCATATGAGCTCAATGACCTCCCCATTAATTCAATTACTGCCATGTGAAATGTCTGCAAGACATGACTTAGTTGTCAATATGGCCTTCAGATAATGTGCAGACTAATATTCAATTTGGACATGTAGGTAGGTTTAGCTTCCCAATTAGCTACCTTATTCTTTTGACTTTGGCCCCAAGGCTATATTCTCTATCTCAGGGGTTCTCACACTTTTTCAGCATGCGAGCTACTCTTAAAGCAACCAAATCCAAAAGATCTACCTGCCCCCACCACCATGCGCTCCCACGCGCTCCCGCCGCCGCGCGCTCTTGCCACCGCGCATGCTTTTGCTGCTGTTTTCCGCCCGCGCAGCGCTTCTTCCGCCTGCGGGGCATTGCAGGAAGGAGAAAGCACGAGGTGGGGCATCCAGAGGGAGCGCTCTGCCCTGCCTGTCTCGCTGGCAACGGAGGCTGCACAGCTGCTTCTGGACGAGAGAGAGGCAGGGCGCTCCCTCCAGAGACCCCGCCTCGTGCTTCCTTCTTCCTGCAATGCCCCGCAGGCGAAAGAAGCACTGTGAGAGCGGAAGCCAGCAGCAGGGCGTGCGCGCACATGGCAGGAGCACCCCATCCGGCTGGTGAGGCCCGAAGATCATCTGGAAGAGGGCCGAAGATCTACTAGTAGCTCCCGAACTACCTAATGAGCACCCTTGCTCTATATACTTCCCTGGAAGTAAACTGTTATACTTAGTAAGGCTTTCTTCTCAAAAAGCATATATAGGATCTTATTTCACACATGATTCGAAGTGTTGTTTTTTTGCCTGAAATAAATTTAATGATGATGTTTACCTTTTACTCAGTGGACAAGAGGATCGAGTCTGAAGAGTCAGGAGATGATGAAGGAAAGAAGAAAGGGGTTTGCCTAGTATCAGACCTCAGTCAACATAGCTTAAGGGATGAGCAGAATGATAAAAATTCGACAGGTAAACTCTTGTTTAAATAGAGAAATGGTCTGCTGTGTCTATGTGACTGTGGTGCTGCTTAAGACTTTTCAAAATCTCATCTCCCCAAAGTATTAAGAGACAATTAAAGATGTTCCTTTCGGGAAGTGATTATTTGATTTTTTTCCCCTCCCATGCTATTTAAAATGTGTATCTTTGAATTTATTTGGTTAATTGATTGCATAGCTATAGTTCTATATGGCAGGTTAGCTTGTCATTTTTCACAGGGAGTGTGAACATTAAATTAAATATAGCAGCTTATGTTAGACCTGTTGTGGAGGTTTTGTTGTTGCTTTGGTGGGTGTTCTTGTTTCCTCTCTTATCTTATATAATACCTGCAGTAGCTTCTACATAACATGAGCTGGCACCATATAGTTCTTTACCTAGCAAAGGATAAACACAGTCGGAAGAGAGCTAAACATAGAAGAGCTATGGATCTAAAATCAAGATGACAATTTCTAATGGTCTTGTTAAAAAAAATTCCCTAAAGATTGAAGGCACACATGTTTGATCAGATCCCTCTTATAAGTAAAGAGCCATGTTTGGGCATTCTTTTCTATGAACAACAAGAAAAGGCTGTATATTTTTAAATAATATTTTGATTTTACATAATGTACATATATTATTGTAATAAAAACAGAAAACATTTATGGACAATGTGAAAGAAATACCTTTTCTTATGCTCAGTCATCATAACATTTTAGGGTGAGATTTTTATTTATTTTGAGTCAAAAGCATTGCATGCATAAGTACAAAACTGATAAAAATAGAAGGAGCACAAGCAGCTAAATCATTTTTTACCAAAACTGGGCAACAGCGACCGTATTGTTCATAGCTTTAAAAAAAAAATCCTCCTCTGAACATGAGACAGGGCATTGTGGACAAGCATACAGGTGCAGAGTTGTTTGTTCTGTTCCACAGTCACACACGGTGGAGAATTCTTTTTGGTAGTTCCATTTTGCCAGGTTGTCTTTTGATCTGCCCGCTCCACTTCTGAGTCTGTTCAGGGACTTCCAAGATGACCATTCATGGTTTGCCCCTGGAGGCACACCCTCGTGGGGTGTGGGTGGGGGCATCCAATTGGGATTTCCTGGTTTAGCTGCCCAGAGGGATATTCTTACTATTGCTGGAGGATCATTAAGAGGAGTGGTGGTTCTCATGAAGCTTTTCCTTGATTTGAGTCTTCTGAGAGGAGGCTGATAGCCATGCAGTAGATGGCTTCCACAGTGTTCAACCTTATTTCTCACATCAGGGGGACAATGCCAGCTAGTTTGTAGAGTCTAACAACTGGTGATTATTCTGTGATTATTCTGCATGTTTCATTGAATGCTATATTCACCTGCTTCGTGTGTCTTATGTCAAATAGGGCAGGCATGCTCAGCACTTGAGTAAGACAAGGCCAGTGTTGATGTTCTTATTAATTTTGGGTCTGCACCCCATGTGCTGTCAGTAAGTTTCCACAGGATGGTATTGTGTGCAGTTACTTTGTGCTTGGTGTTCATGCAGAGTTTCCTAAATGTTAGTGTTTGACCGAAGGTGACACCGAGATATTTAGGGTGGAACATCCTTCTAAGATAGTGGTTCTCAACCTGTGGGTCCCCAGGTGTTTTGGCCTACAACTCCCAGAAATCCCTGCCAGTTTACCAGCTGTTAGGATTTCTAGGAGGTGAAGGCCAAAACATCTGGGGACCTACAGGTTCATCTGCCTGAGGACCAGGAAGAAGGTGTATTATTATTATTATTATGTTTATTTATACCCCGCTTTTTATTTCCATAAAGAGACTCGTGGCTTACTCAAAGATGTATGTGAGGGAGTCCTAATTATGGAGTGACACTGACTCTGAATGCAGGGGTGGTCTGTCCACAAACCCACCTTGTGTGAATGAGAGTTTGTGGAGAAAAGAGATTCCCCCCTTTGTTTATCTGAATAATAAATGCACACAGAGGGTTTGAATGTAAAAAGTAACATCTCTGATCTTCATTTCTCCTTCCTCTCAGTCATGACTGGTTGCCCCCTTATTGTTTTCATTAAGACATGAGTTGAAAAGAAATATTTGTGGTAATTGTGCAAGCCTTTGGGAGATAAGCAAGTGCTACTTTTGTTCTATGTTATTAACACTTTCAGTTCTTAGAACTGTTATAAGATCCACAGTGTTTAACTTTACTTCAGATCCACAGGATGATCATGTCTCATATCATTAAATGGCAACGACATAAACATGCATACTTTAGCAGCCATTTGGTAATATGGGAAGTGATAATTCACACTTAGTTTAATTCACATATCTGTAGATCCAGAGAGCCCACTGTAGTATTTCATGATGGATGACATGGTTCTGATTAACCATATCCAATATAGTTCAGATCAGGGCCATAGCCAGGATTTTGATTTGGGGGGCTGAGACTGGGTGGAAGAGGGTCTACCCTAGCAAACCTTTTGTATTGTTATCCCAATAACCCCATTAATGTGGGATATAATGAGCATGGTGATCAGATCATGATATGAATAAACATAACAGTTTAAATAATGTACCAGTAAGGCCTTTTCACAGACCTCCCTGAGAATTGGGGGCTGAAGCCCCTTAGCCCCCCTAGCTACATGCCTGGTTCAGATTAATTGAATCTTTATGTTGAACTTTACATACTAAATGTGAATGAACCACCGATGAGCTTTGTGAACATCCCCACACTTAAAGAGGAAGAACTTCTGAAGGTTGCATAGAGTGAACTGGTCAAATAGACACTGACACATAGCATTCAAAATCTAATTTGTCTTGGTTATTTTACTTACCAAATCTGTTTTATTCCGAGCACAATTCAAAGTGCTGGTCTTGGCCTATAAAGCCCTATACAGTTCTGGCCCAGCTTACTTATCCGAACGTATCTCCCTCTACGTCCCGCCTCAGAGTTTAAGATCGTCCGGGGAGGCCCTTCTCTCAGTCCAGCCTTCTTTGTAAACGCATTTAGCGGGGACGAGATACAGGGCCTTCTCGGTGGTGGCCCTCCACCTGTGGAACACGCTCCCTAGCAAAATTAGGTCAACTCTATCCCTCTTTAGGAAGAAGTTCAAAACATGGTTTTGGGACCAGGCATTTGGGTAACAGGCTTGACAGCAATTGCAATGTTTCAGAACGGACTATGGACAGGCTTTGGACTGGGTCGTTGGTCGCTGAATCGGACTTAGGTATGGCAATATGGTTGATAGTAATGTTTTAAATGGATTTTAACCTAATGTTTTTACTACTCTGTTATGTCATGTTGTATTATGTTTTTGTATGCTTTGGCATCAAATCACTGCCATTGTAAGCTGACCTGAATCCCCCCTCGAGGGGTTGAGAAGGACAAGGTACAAATGTTTGAAATAAATAATAAATAAATATTTTGATTCCGTTTTAGCATCTGCTATAGGGCAGGTACCTATTTACCCCTTGTACATTTGCCCTCAAAATGATATACGGTTTTCCACCAGTGCTGTGTCTGAGAGTGGACTATTAAGAGGACTTTCATGTCCTGTTTATTGCTGTCAGGCAAAGTTAGACTGGTAATTTGTTATAGTCATCTGCCATCCAGAATTGGGGTGGAACAGCTTCTGGAATACATCTGGGTGGTCTGACAATTCATGGAAGAACAAAAGGAAGCAATAGAAATGAAATGTACAACTTTCCTGAATCCACAGCATAAGCATTTGTTAGGGATATGTGATCTATGTGGGTTACATATTCCATATATATTATACACACTTAAATGAAACCACAATCACTGTCAGTTATTGAATAATTTACTGTTTCAAAGAAAACATTTTTGTCCCAGTCCCAAATTGGTGTGATGTGATAAGGGATAACACACTGTGTAGTGTTTCAGATAATGTTCTACTGAAATTCCCAGTTTTCCTTGCCGTTGAGGGAGATTGTTTGAGAGGGCTCTGGGACTTTGAAGTACAGTAATTGCAGTTTTAAGAAAGCTAATGTAGCACAGTGATTTCTGTATTGGACTACAACTCTGGAGGCGGGGGTTCAAATCCCTGCTTGGCCATGGAAATCCACTCGGTGAGGTTGGGGCAAAAAAACACTCTCAGCCTCAGTGGAAAGCAGTGGCAGTCCCTTTCTAAACAAATCTTGCCAAGAAACCCGCATGATATTGTCGCCCTACGTCAGAAAAGGCTTGATGGCACACGACAACAAGATCAGCAAAAAACAGGCTTGCCAACAGAAGCTTTGGATGAAATGCCAAGCTAAGTAAATGTCATTTCCAACATATGGCATAAGGAAGATCTCTTGCCCCTTAGTTATTTTTCAGCTGATTTTGTTATATGATACCAATGAAGGAGGACAGTAGGAGTCTTAAGAATATGTGTGAAGACTTGCGTGACTGATTCACCCTCCAGTTTGTTTTTCTTTGTGTCAGGAGTGACTTGAGAAACTGCAAATCTCTTCTGGTGTGAGAGAATTGGCCTTCTGCAAAGGACATTGCCCAGGGGACGCATTGATGTTTTACCATCCTGTGGGAGGCTTCTCTGATGTCCCTGCATGGGAAACTGGAGCTGACAGACAGGAGCTCACTCCACTCCCCAAATTTGAACCGCCAACCTTTCGATCAGCAACCCGGTTGGCACAAGGGTTTAACCCATTGCACCACCGGGGCCTCCATCCGCCAGTTAAATATTTGGAATGGTTTAGCGATAGTGGTGTTATGTTCTGTCATGAAGACACAAAATTAGTTTATTAGATTAGATTCCACACAAGGATTACAAAGGTCTGTAATTCAGACTTGGCTTCTAAATTGCATAACTCCTTATGTGAAGTTGTATAACTCCTTAGGCTTATTCAGAAGCACGTGTAGAAAATTGACATTTCCCCATCAACTTGTTTGCCATCCTGAAACAATCTCTTCAGTGAGATCTCTTTTGAACACCATGATCGTCCTCTAAAATGGGAGCAGGCGAGCTTAGTTGGGACGTAATGGGAGCAGACTGTCTGGCCCTGATTTTCACAGGAGATTCATGAACAAATTGCTGGGACAAGAGATGGATGAGACAGCAGCAATTGGGGCAGCTGAAACAAGCTATCCTAATGTGTTTTTAATGACAAGATATCCTATGATTATGCAGAGAATTGTGTTAAATTAATTATCGATGCCTCTGTTGTTGTTGGTTTCCTTATCCTTAAGGGTTTATAATCTCGCTGTAGGTTCAGTGCAGCAACTGAACCCCCCCCCCCCAATTGCTGAGATGAAGATTTGCACCATATATTTCATCTTCTCCATTAGCCTTCTAACAATTTAGACTCTCTCTTTGCGTTTTGCCTGAATGCCTCTACCTGCAGAGCTCACAGGAGGAACAATAGCAAAATTGTCTGCTGACTTCCCACCAGATTGATTGTGAATGTATCTTACAGTCAAATTAGTCAAGTGGGCAGGTGGCTGCTTTGTGTACATTTGCAATATTAATTAAATTGTGACCTTTTCACAGCAAGTCTCATCTGCAGCCTAGAGTTGGTATACCATCCTATTCCCAACCCAATGGGAAAAAAAGACTTTGTTTTGATTAGATATTTCTAGATTGATTGTTTAGTTGACTAAAAATTGTCGTGATGAGAAATATCATTTACTTGGTACATTACCTACATATATACACAGAATATATACTCATTAAGAGAAGTGTTTGTGTGATAGTAGGAAAATGAATGGAAGTTTTGAGCATAAAATTCAAAACCTGCCATCATTCTGAATCAGAATGGTGGCATGTACTAGCCTATATGTTCTTTCCCAGTTTGCCCCACTTTCATTCCTTTGGCCATCCCTTATCTCCCTGTGTGTGTGTTATTTGAAAATTGCCCACACCACTACAAAATCATTCCAAAATGCAGGGTTGGGATTTATTTGCATCCCACCCTTTAAAACCGGCCAGAAATAAAGCTGAATCAACAGTGGAATTATTTTGCTCCTGTTCAGCCTGCTTTCCTAATTATAATATTATTAATAAAAATATTTACAGCAATAATAATGTTCAAAATGACTTTAAGTAATCCAGCATGAATAAAATATAAAATAGCCATCAACCAGAGCAGGACACAGAGAGCCAAGAAAACCCCATGATTGGCTTACCATACGGCCACCATAAGTCGGAAACAACTTGAGTGCAATTGACAGCAAAGCAAAATAAGCCAATTAAAAATAAGTGTTCCAGGGATACCTGAAGGATAATGATGACAGTACTATAAGGACTTCTTTGAGGAACAGATTCCAAAAAAGAGGTGCCACAAGAGGCAAGGCACAGTCTCTGATCACCACACTCTTTTCCTTCAAAGGCAGTGAGATGAGAGAATGCCTTCCAGGGTATTTCTGAATCGCTGTGCCAAATAAAGGCTGAAAAAGCATGTGGGAATATGAACTAAAAGACTGTGAGGTACTCTTGTAACATACAAAGTTTGGGTACTCTCTCTTTCCTGGTCCCAAAACTTAAAGAGTATGCCTTCTTTCCTCTTTTCACTTAGTTGTTTTTCATGACAGTTTCTTGACTAGCGTGTGCTGATTTCTGCATTGGTTCATGACACTCTGTGGTTAGGAGCCCCCGTTGGGGCAATGGGTTAAACCCTTGTGCCGGCAGGACTGAAGACCAAAAGGTCGGAGGTTCAAATCTGGGGAGAGCATGGATGAGCTCCCTCTGTCAGCTCTAGCTTCCCATGTGGGGACATGAGAGAAGCCACCCACAAGGATGGTAAAACATCAAATATCCGGGCATGCCTTGGGCAACGTCCTTACAGATGGCTAATTCTCTCAAACCAGAAGCGACTAGCACTTTCTCAAGTCGCCCCTGACACGAAAAAAAAACTGATTGAAAAGTGATCAAGCATAGCCATCTTAGTGCTACCTGACCCCTTTCCTTAATGTGATATGTCTTTGGTTTCTTAGCATTTAAGTGGAGTGGGCATAAGAGTATGATGTCAGGCATTTATGGGCCATTTAGTGGGGAGGATGAGCCTTGAGCCCATGCTGTGCACTCCTCTTCTTCCTTCTGGCCTCAAAAGTAAATGTCTCACATAGCTGCATTAGAAAAAAAGAGTTGATGCTCCAAAGAGCATTGTTAACACACCTCTTAAGCTGGATCTACACTGCCCTATATCCCAGGATCTGATCCCAGATTATCATCTTTGAACTGGATTATAGGTGTTTATACTGTCAGATAATCTGGAATCATCAGATAATCTGGGATCAGATCCTGAGATATAGGGCAGTGTAGATCCAGCCTTAGTTTGATTGCCAGCAATATATGCCTCATCTTACTGACAAAGTTGTTCAGCATAAGAAAAGCCAGCATCATCAACTCAGACCATTATAATTCTTATCTGTTGAACCATTATTATATAATCCTTTTGCCCCCTTTTCAACTATAAGGTGCGCCCATAATACTTTGCAGAGCTTCCAAAGCAAGAAAGACAGCTCTCTGTCCCAAGAAACATATGAGATGCATGTATAGTGAAAGACGACAACAGCAGAATGGGGGAGAAGAAAGCAGCAAAAAGGAGCAATGTGAGCCAGTGCGATTTTGTAGCTGCATCCTGTGTTTGAGGATTCATAGTGAAGCCAAACAATCTGAAGGACAAGGAATACCGAGGGAGAGAGGTGGCCATAGGATTTAGCACGTCAATGTTGCATCATTTCGGAGAGCAGGCATCCTAATCAAAAGAGAATGATAATGAATTCTTTAGTGCAAATCCTGAGTGCTGTTTCCATGGGTTGCTCAGTAATACATGAGAGGAAGAATCTACCCACCTTTCAAATGGAGAGCAAGCTTGAATTATTCAACACAAATCTCTGAGGTCCACCTCCACTCACACTCTGGCAGGAATAATCCATGATTTAACTTCAAAGAGGTTACTTTTTTCCAGATTGCTGGTACCACTTCGCTCATTCAGTGCAAGGCATAATGCAGCATAATGTGATAGCAAGATGGCTTGTGTGTGTACGTAGCCCGTTTCTCAGTGAATAGGAGTGGGTAAAATACAGTATGGATTTGTTAATTGGTGAGCCATATTACCCAAAAGGAATAAGCAGTGTCTTCAACGTGGAAGCCTGAGAAGTGCACAAGGAACCCAGTGTTTCTGCTGTTTATAAACCAAAGTGATTGGCCTATTTTAAACAATGGAAAACCATGTTACTAATGTGCATATATTTCCAGGGGTGTTTTGGTGTTATTTACTTGTAACAAGTTATAGCCATTCCTAACTAGATGAATGGCCATTATTTTATTTTCGAAGCCAGCCTTAGAAAGACTAGGGTGAACTTTGTACAGCTGCTGTCTGAACCCATTAGATGTCCCCCTGTCTCCTTAAAGCATGCTTTCTTTTGTGGAAATGCTGACTTTGCAAATGTGCTTTCAAGTGATGGACCGCATGGATTTACACATGGTGCATTTCCTCTGTTGCAGCGGACACAGAGACACCAGTGGACATGGAGACAATTAACCTGGATCCAGAAGCAGAGGTAATATATTGCGTTGTTGAAGGCTTTAATGGCCAGAATCACTGGGTTGCTGTGAGTTTTCCGGGCTGTATGGCCATGTTCCAAAAGCATTCTCTCTGACTTGTGCAAAATGTCAGGAGAGAATGCTTCTGAACATGGCCATAAAGCCCGGAAAACTCACAGCAACCCAGATGTATTATAGGTCCCTTTTTCATATTGTAACAGTATTTGGGAAGAACACACAGCTCTAGGTGAAAATCACTAGACCTTGAGTCACTGAGCATTGTATCCTGTGTTACAGAACATCCTAATTTTCTCTTTTAAAACAATGAAGCTTCACTTTAAGTAGGATGGGGAGAATTTTTTTGTATGAAAAAAGCTGGCTTATAACAATAGAGTAGAGCATTCCAATGGTAGAAAAATAGATTTTGTTTATCATTGATTCTGAAGGGCATAAGGGTGTCTTTTCCTCTCAGAAGATCCGCACTGTCAAAATGTTTATAATCCAATGTTATGAAGGAAAACTCATTAGTTTTCAAGTCAAGCAGCTCCACCTGAAGAGTCTTTCTGCAAATGAACCTAAATGGAAATTTCCAGATGGCAAGCAGATAGAAGGCATTCTACAGCTACTCCATCTGCTTAATGGATTTCCCACCTATTAAAAAAGAGAGAAAAAGTAGCAGAAAAGGAGAGTTTGTCAGTGGAATCATCTGAAACTCACCAATTCAGTAAAAAACAAAACTTCACCTAGAGGACTTATATTGCTTGGTCTCTCTATGTGTGTATCTCACTTCTAGAAACTGAAAACATGCATAACCTGCCCAGGAGTGTAGTCGAGGCTCCTTCTTTGGAAGCCTTTAAGCAGAGGCTGGATGGCCATCTGTCGGGGGTGCTTTGAATGCGATTTTCCTGCTTGGCAAGGGGTTGGACTGGATGGCCCACGAGGTCTCTTCCAACTCTATGATTCAAGCATGATCAAATATTCAGACTTTTACAAAGGATTGTCGGTTGTAGAAGCTAGTTATGTGCACGGTTGGTAGGCTTGCCCCTGCAATGTCACCAGTGCACCCCTTTTCCTTGCATAAAGCAGTGCCCAATGTGCTTTAAAAACATTTTATTGTGGCTATTTGCCATAGTTCTCTAAAATGGCTGGCTAATGTACATTCAATAATATCAGCATATGTGTGGCCTTTTCAAAACTGGGAGCAGGAAGAAAGGCAGATTGTTTATGTGTAATGCTCAGATACAAAAAGCAGCAGATCTCAGCAAAAAAGAAGAGAGAATGCCTTAGAGAAGTGATCATAAAGCTTGGGAACGTGGGCGCTGTGTAGCAAGTTGGGTAGATGTACAGATTTGCTTTGATCTAAACTGGCTGTGTCCACAAATATGAGCTCTTTTGCATACATTTGCTATACAGTCAGTTTTAGAAGAGCCCTTTTCATTTATTTGGTGTAAAAGTTAAACTGAAATCAGCCCCTGCAAAATGGCTACAGCAATTTATAGCTTGTCTGTCTTTCAGGATGTTGATCTGAATCATTTCCGAATTGGCAAGATTGAGGGGTTCGAAGTGCTGAAGAAAGTGAAGGTGAGTGAGTTTCTTAAAGAGTACTGTCTCATTGAGCCAGGACAACTACACCATTTCTGCATAAACATGTATGTCCCCAGTGACCCTTGGTCTGTTCTACAACTAGAGGAACATAGCATAATGGTGCAGTTTGTTCAGTTCTGGAGCCATGTAAGAGGTAGTGGACATGTGTGAGAGAGTGCAACTGAGGATGTTGAGAGGGGCAATATGACCTATGTTCAGCACTAGGGTTAGCATTGCAAGTGTTTGGGCCTTCAACTCCTAACAGTTGACAGGAATTGGCCCATGGCTGGTTTAGTGGCACATGAGTTGTAGGCCCAAATACCTGAAATACTACAGGTTGTACACCACTGCTCTGTGGCCAATTTCCACTAGATCAGTGGTTCACAACCTGTGGGTCCCCAGGTGTTTTGGCCTACAACTCCCAGAAATCCCAACCAGTTTTCCAACTATTCCATCTGGGGACCTACAGGTTGAGAATCACTGCACCGAGCCATTGGGAAGGGCGGCAAACAAATACGAATAAATAAATAAATAAATGGATGTTGACCATTGTACCAGATGAGCTAGATTCCTGGATAATATTTTAATCAAATCCACAAATGTCAAACATGCAGGTCTGGAGGGCTGACTATATTCCACTGAAAACCAAACTATACGCAGTGTTGGAAACACACGATTCTGGTATCTTTTTAAAACCAACTGCAATTCCTCTCCTACATAGAGGGGAATTAGTTCGAGAGAGTAGAGTGGCAGTGGGGATGTTTAATCCTATGCCCATCCAGAATCATGTTCCCCTGTTGAAAGTAATAATACTCCATTTTCTAAATCTACTGACAGTTTTGCTGGAAAAATAAATAAATGGAAGCAATGCAGGGCTTGCCATCTTTTGCAAGCAGGCCTAATAACAACTGCAATGTGATTCTCCTCAAGAGCAATAAATACCTCTTTCCTGCAGCATTAGTGCCTACACAGCTGAAAAAGAAAGCCGAGAGATGTGGTTTTCCATTTCACTTGTAATTTGTCTTCTCAGTTGGGCAATGCAGAAGTGTGCTGTAAATGCCATTTTGCTCTCACTCTCTCTGTCATGGCCTTGGAACTGCTCAGTTTGGTAACTCCAACATTGTTACCAGTGGTTCTTTCTGGTGGAGATGCGGAATACTATACCACTATAAATTTACATGCCGGTAGCAGGGAGATAGGTGGGAGGAAAAATAAAGGAAACAGTTGAAGACTGAGAAAGATTGTCTCCACAGAATGGTATGTACCTTGTCATTGCTTTCACGTTTTGTTTATCTTTTTTCCCCACCCACTAGACCCTTTGTCTCCGTCAGAACTTGATTAAGTGCATTGAGAATCTGGAACAGTTACAAAGTCTCAAAGAGCTGGATCTCTATGACAATCAGATTCGAACGATTGAGAGCTTGGATGCCCTGACAAGCCTGGAGTGAGTATCTGGACAGAAAGCAAACAAGCTATTTGAGCTGGCATTGGCAACATACACAGCATTCACTTAGGGCATTTTAATGTACTAGTTCTATGTGTATCTATCTGCATAGGAGATTAATACTGTGCATGAGGGATAGGAAATCTATTTTTATGTTGGGGATCATGTTCCTTTGGGATATAGGCAACCCAGTAGTTCTCTTCTTCCTCTCCAGTCTACCTGCCTAGGACATTAACTGATAATTTATTGTGGTTTTTTGAAATTTGGTTTAGGACTCAAAAAGTCCTACCGACTTCAACAGAACCTGCTGTTAAATTCATAGGCATTAAAAGTGGAGGAGCTTTGTCCTCCAAATAGTTTTAGAATTCAGCTCCCCTAAACAGGAGACAACACGACCAGTGAAAATGTAGTGATTCAGACCGCCTTAAAGGAGCCAAGCCCAATAAAGTAAATAGTAAAAGTTTATTAACAGAGTCACAAGCGTCAAAAGTAGAGCAAACTGTCCAAAGGCACTGTAAAACTGAGCAAAAAGGCTCAAGCAACACAAAATACAACCAGCCAGGTCAAAAGGCATCCAAACAAAGAAAAAGCGGATTAAACAGCCAGAAAACCCGCATTAAACAGAAACACGGGAAAACAAGAAGCAGCACGTCGTCGTACAGTCCTTCGTCTTCAATCCAGGAGGCAAAGCACGCAGAATGGGATCATCAGAGCAGTCCTGGGTCAATCTGGAAAAGGTAGCAAATGAAGAAGCGAAGTCAAACGGTCTGAGGTTGAAAACACTAAGACAGCAAGATCTAGCACACAGGGATTTAAGGAGGTGTAGCCAATGAGAGAATACAAGATGCGGGACCCACCAAATATGATACCAATATCCAGGAAGAGAGTCCAAGGTCCAGAATTCACATCTAAAATCAATCCAGCAACGCAGGGCTTCGGACGGCAAGTACAACTCCTTGCCAGCTGCAAAGAATGGTTATTTCCAAGCCTCCTTAATCCAAAGCTCTTCCTCAGAACTCAATTGGACCCATGCCCCATTATCATCCCTTTCAGCTGCCAGCACTTCTTCACGTGCTGCCCTTTGCCTCTCACGCCAAGCCATTCGTCTTCTACGACGACTTAGATCACCCCAGCAAGAACCCTGATTCCCATCACTCCAATTTCCATCTCCTGTGAATCCCACAAATGAATCACTACTAGTAGGTGCTTCACAAACGTCACGTATCTGTTGCACTTTAGTCCAATCCATGTCACTGGACACCTCTTCAGAACTCTGTGAATCCCCAACCTCATCTCCCATAGACTGCTCCTCATCATCACACCCATCATCCCCTAAAAACCCCAAAAACATATCATCATCAGAAAACTCATTAAGTATTTGCCGAATTCTCTTCCTTTCCTGCTCCTCATCTGAATCTTGCTCACGAGTAGACCTTTTTTTTGCAGTTCTGGTTGCAGGCTCTGCTCTCTTAGCCTTAGGCTCAACTACGACAAAAAATGTATTTATTTATTTACTATTTTTATATCTCACCCTCTCTCATCCCAAGGGGACCTACAAGTTATATGTATATACAACAAATTATATTATTAGCATAGCACAATATTAGTATTATATATTATTGTATTGTATTACACCATTATAATGCAATATTATTAGTAATATTACATGTAATATATAATAATTATATTGTATTATTATTAATTTTATATGGTATTACATTATAATATTATGATCAATATTATGTGTACATACAATATATTATGTTATTAGCATAACACAATATTAGTATTAGTAATATTACATGTAATATGTAATATATAATAATTATATAATTATATTGCATTATTAGTATTGTATTACAATATGATCAATATTATATGTACATACACTATAGTATTAGCATAGTACAATATTAGTATTATATATTACTATATTGCACTATACCACTATACTGCAATATTATTAGTAATATTACATGTAATATATATTATACAATTATTAGACTATTATTATATTGTATTACATTATAATATTATCAATATTAACTTATAATATTATTATCAATGTTATCAATGGAACGGATATCTAGGTGTTGGTAGTCCAAAGCATTAGGAGGGCCAGATATTTCCCTCCTTTCCAGTCTTCTATGTGTACTGAGATATAATGGATGGATTAGTAGATCACTGAAAACCAGGTTCAAATGCCCATTAAACCATCATAAAGCTTCCTGGAATATTTTGGGGTCATCTGTCTTAGGCTGCTGTGCTTCATACAGCTAATCATGACATTAAAATGGAAAACAGTCATGTGTCTAACACCCCGAGTTCACTGGGGAAAGCAGGATGGAACGCAAATGTGGTGAGTGCTCTCTCATACCATTTTTATTCATGTTTCGTGTATTTCCTCTTAGGGTCCTGGATATTTCATTTAACATATTACGGCACATCGAAGGGCTCGATCAACTTACTCAGCTAAAGAAACTCTTCCTTGTCAACAATAAAATCAACAAAATTGAAAACCTAAGCAATTTACAGCAATTACAAATGTTAGAGCTGGGATCTAATCGAATCAGGGTAGGTATTTATTTGCATTTGTTGGCAAATACCCTTCTTTGGCACAGCCAGTCCTATCAAACATAAAGGAAAGGAATACTAGGTTTAAAAGTATAGGCATGCTGGGAAGGGGTGGGGAGGTATGTGTCAGTTCCTTTTGTAGTGAGGCATTAGGAAGAGTATGCATTCATATGACATTCAGTCTTCAGTTATCCCTCTTATTTATCAGAAGGCATATTATGGTATATACTTGAGTGTAAGCTGAGTTTTTCAGCCTTTTTTTAGGCTGAAAAAGCCCTCCTTGGCTTATACTTGAGTCAAAGTTATTTCTCATTTTATTCTGTAATTATTATTTTATTACATTTATTTTTTACTCTTATTTATTGTTATTAATAATAATATTACATGTATTATTTACTGTATTATTATACTTATTATTTTACTTTATTTTTATTGTTATTACATTTATAATATTTTATTGTATTACTACATTTATTATTTTACTCTATTATTACTGTTATAACATTTTCATTATTTTACTCTATTAATATTTTATTACATTTATTATTTTACTCTCTTTTTTATTGGAAGGATACATAAACACATTTACACTGAAGAAGGTAGAATAATGATTTAATCAGAGTTGAACAGTCTCATCTTAAATTACTATTTTATGTAAATATTCAAAAACATTTAACCTAGTTATGCCTCAATTAATGTAATTTTATTGGTATCTATTTTTATTTTGAAATTTACCAGTAGCTGCTGCATTTCCCAACCTCGGCTTATACTTGATTCAATATGTTTTCCAAGTTTTTTGTGGTAAAATTAGTTGCCTCGACTAATATTCAGGTCGGCTTATACTCGAGTATATACGGTGTTCCTCCTTTTGAGAAAAATTCAGGATAAACATGTGCATCACAATATATATTGTGGCTGCCACATGATTCTTCCAATCAGTGTGGGGAGGACCATAGTAATTTCTTATGTAAAATGCCAAAATATTGAAAATTTCTGGAGAAAAAATATTGTGTCCATTGTGGCTTGCTAACATGATTATGATGATTATGATTTATACCTGGCTTTCTCTCTCATCCAAAGAGACCCAAAACAGCTTACAGTAAAACCAAATTAAATCAAATTTAAAGCATTAAAATGTCCAAATTAAAATAGAATTAATTGTATTAAAAAGTAAACAGTTAACATCCTTAAAGACAGTTTAAAAAATACTCAAGGCTAATCACATCACTCTAAAGCAGGCCTGGGCTAACGCCGGCCCTCCAGGTGTTTTGGACTCCAACTCCCACAATTCCTAACAGCCTACTGGTGTTTTGGAAGTTGAAGTCCAAAACACCTGGAAGGCCAGAGTTTGCCCAGGCCTGCTCTAAAGCTAAGCTGTAGACTTATCGGCAAAAGATAGTACTTTTAGAAAGTTTTTTCTTGGCAAATATCCCAGTGATAAAAAGGAGATGAACCAATAACTAATGGCAGGTGAAGCTCTTTCTCTAAAAGCTAACAATTAGAATAATAGATTGGAAGAGACCTCATGGGCCATCCAGTCCAACCCCCTACCAAGAAGCAGGAAAATCGCATTCAAAGCACACCCGACAGATGGCCATTCGGCCTCTGTTTGAAAGCCTCCAAAGAAGAAGCCTCCACCACACTCCCGGGCAGAGAGTTCCACTGCTGAAGAGCTCTCACAATTAGGAAGTTCTTCCTCACGTTGAGGTGGAATCCACTTTCCTGTAGTTTGAAGCCATTGTTCCATGTTCTAGTCTCCAGGGGAGCAGAAAACAAGCCCCCCCCCCCACCTATGACTTTCCCTCACAGATTGATACATACATAGCCTTCATCATGTCTCCTCGCAGTCTTCTCTTTTGCAGGCTAAACATGCCCAGCTCTTTAAGTCGGTCCTCATAGGGCTTGTTCTCCAGACCCTTAATCATTTTAGTCACCCTCCTCTGGACACATTCCAGTTTGTCATCATCTCCCTTTAATTGTGGTACCCAGAATTGGACATTGTATTCCAGGTGTGATCTGACCCAGGCAGAATAGTGGGGTAGCATGTCTCTTCTGGATCTAGACACTATGTTCCTGTTTATGCAGGCCAAAATCCCATTGTCTTTTTAAGCAGCTGCTTGATATTATTGGCTCATGTTTAACTTGTCCACAAGGACTCCCAGATCTTTTTCACTCGTACTGCTGTTGATCCAGGCGCCCCCTATTCTGTATCTTTGTATTTCATTTTTTCTGCCTAAGTGGAGTATCTTGCATTTGTCTCTGTTGACAATGTGGCGCAGCTGGCTGGGAGTCAGCTGCATAAGATCTCCACTGACCAGAAGGTCATGAGTTCAAGGCCTGCCTGGGTTGGGGTGAGCTCTCGACCAATTGTGTAGTTCGTTGTCTGTCTATATATGTTGTTTGTGTATGGCATTGAATGTTTGCCTGTAAATGTGCATTGTGATCCGTCCTGAGTCCCCTGCGGGGTGAGAAGGGTGGAATATAAATGATGTAAATAAATAAATAAATAGTTTTGGCCCATCTCTCTAATCAGGATTAAAAGATTTGAAGCAAAAATATAAAAGACAAAACATGTGAGATGATATTTTACAAAGAAATCCCCTAAAAGCAATTTTGGTAGATTGGCCTTAATACCAAGTCTTTGTGGAATATAATGTGAATTCGTGTTGATACTGATCAAACTGTATGCTGTCTTTCTGCTCCTCTGTGTAATTATAATTGTTTTAGAAAATAATACTGATTTTCCTTCTTGATGATAATACTAATTTGATCTCCTCTCCCAAAAAGCTTTTCCGAAGCAGCTTTATCTCATTGTACCAGGACTGCATGGATTTCTTAGGTGTTTAAATATTAAAGTACCATATTCCATTAAGGAAATACAACATGCTCCAGATTAGCTGCCTTAAGGGTTCTACTTTCTTAAGGACTTAACAAAAGCTCTTCTAATGTGGCAAGACTTCAAGTGGGAGGACAATGACAAGATATTAAACCTGAAAGTTGGGGAAGACCTTTCCTGCAGTTTAGCTGCGTAGTCTGTCCATGGAGGGGTGTTTGCCAATGCAGACAAGAAATGGCTAGTCTTGCAAAGCATGGGACATAATTTCATGAACATGATGAGTACCCATGGTACATTGCCACAGGGCCCTTGCTGGGTTGAGAAGTGAGAAGTGCTTTCAATAATGCCCAGAATCATTGTAAAGAAATGGCTGGGGGCATTTGGGTTTGTTGCTGTTGTTGTTTATCTATACTCCATTATTTTCTCTCCACAAGGCTGGGCTTCAGTCCAAGTTACTGACATGTTTTCTGTGGTCATTTTATAGGAAATTCAAAATATTGATGCTTTGACTAACCTGGACAGCCTATTTCTGGGAAAGAACAAAATCACCAAGCTTCAGAACCTTGATGCATTAACAAACCTGACAGTACTCAGTATGCAGGTACCTCAACATGCTGTTTTGTTTACCAACAGGAACATCGTTCAGCCTTTTGTCTCTTAATTATATATAACCTTTGCAAGCAATGATAGCTTGTGTTGTCAGAGGCTTTCATAGCCAGAGTCACTGGGTTGCTGTGAGTTTTTCGGGCTGTATGGCCATGTTCCAGAAGCATTCTCTCCTGACGTTTCACCCACATCTATGGCAGGCGTCCTCACAGGTTGTGAGGTCTGTTGGAAACTAGGCAAGTGAGGTTTATGTATCTGTGGAACAAAGGATCCCCCCATTCAGAAAGCAGCCAGGCTTTGAAGCTACAAAGCCATTCAATGCTAATCAGGGTGGACAGTTGCAACATTCAGACTTGTCTCAAGCAGACGAGAGTTATTTCTCCAACCTAGGACATTCCACAGATATATAAACCCCACTTGCCTAGTTTCCAAGAGACCTCACTACCTACGAGGATGCCTGCCATAGATGTGGATGGAATGTCAGGAGGGAATGCTTCTGAAGCATGGCCATACAACCCGGAAAACACACAGCAACCCAATGACAGCTTGCACTATTGCAAACCGCTCTTATAAATATTCTGATAACTTTTAGCTTCTGGTTCAGAATTAAAGAAACTAACTGTAGTTCAGAATACTGATCTATGGCCTTTCTCCCCACACATGCCCTCCTCTAAATATTGAATTGATGGGCATCTTCTGTCTTTTGAGAATAAAAAAACCCTCCTATTGTTTATTGAATAAAATAGGCATCACTATTTTATTACTATTACTAGACATTGCTCTACCACAGTATATTCAAACAACTGATAACTGTGAAATGCTCTTAATTTGAATAAGCCTAGGGAACAATGCCATCATGCTTCATAAAGTGATCTAAATGAGGTGTAAAGTAGTGGTCATATTTTATTGTAATTTCTACAGGGACATATGCTGTACATTTATTGCTCCTGTTGTGCAAAAATTCCAGATTGGTGGGATTGCTAGGGAAACACACATCACTAGGTTTTGTGTGGTTGCTATAAAGCTAAGGAGACAAGTAGTGAAATATCCTGTTGAATAATATACTGAATACTACAATTACAGTTTTATATGTATGTTCCAAGTAAATCTCATGTTCTAGACATGGCATAGGTGTGCTGTAAATATCATGTTGATTCTGTTGTTCTGGTTTGTAACTGAAATAAACAAATTCATAAGGTGTAGTATTTATTTATTTATTAATCTTACAAATAATATAATAATAATAAACTTTGCAGTGGTGCAATGGGTTAAACCCTTGTGCTGGCAGGACTGCTGACCAAAAGGTTGGTGGTTCGAATCCACAAGACGGGGTGAGCTCCTGTCTGTCAGCTCCAGCTTCCCATGTAGGGACATGAGAGAAGCCTCCCACAGGATGTTAAAACATTTGGGCAACCCCTGAGCAATGTCCTTGCAGATGGCCAATTCTCTCAAACTAGAAGTAACTTGCAGTTTCTCAAGTCGCTCCTGACATGGAAAAAAAACCCCAATTTTATTTATACCCTGCCACCATCTCCCTGAAGGGACTTGGGCGGCTCACAGAAGCACTCCAAGTGCTGGACATAATATAAGCAATACATAAGCATATAAGCAATGACAACATAAATTTACAACAGCAAACACACATAAAACGTCACATAATAAAAAATTTAAAATTCATAAAACGTAGCAGTGCCTGCAGATAAAACTGTTTGTCTTCAGTTAACAATCCAAGTGCTGGCATGAAACACTAAGTCCTCAAGTCTAAGCATTAAAATCTATTCAAGATCAAAGACCTGTCTGAAAAGCCATGTTTTTAGACCAGCAGAATCACTGTACTATAATGGAAGGAGAATATTGTATTGAAAGTCTGTAACTATTTTTTCACAAAAGTGAAAATACTTGTTGAGATTTAAGCTACTATTTAATGTACAGAGGAAGATTAAAGGCATGTCAATCAACCCCAAGATCCAGGAGTATCAAATCTGAGCTATAATATACATCAGGGATCCAGGAGTATCAAATCTGAGCTATAATATACATGATCCAAAGAACATACATGTCTTAATGTGGCTTTGTGAGACTCTGGGATGACATAAACATGATTCTTGTATGCATTTGTCCAAGAAGTTTATCTTATGTTTTGATAAAGCTTTATTCTGTCATTTAAACTTAGTTTTCCGTTTCTCCTCTAGAGCAATCGATTGACCAAGATTGAAGGGCTGCAAAATTTGGTGAACCTGCGAGAGCTGTATCTGAGCCATAATGGCATAGAAGCTATTGAGGGGCTGGAAAACAATGTGAGATGCTATTTTCCCCTTAATTGGTTACGTAGCACAGTCCTTACAGAGAACTGGAAACATTTTCCCAGCTTGACATGGATGGTTTTGCTTGTGATTTGAATGAAACAGATAACACAGTGATCCTGGTGGGTGTGATAAAAACCTTTAGGTTTATATAGCACAAGAACAACTTTTGAAATAAAAGATATGTGGACATGTTCCTGTCCCATAATGCTTAAAATCTAGAAGGGGACAGAAATGTAGAACAGGTTGAACAGAGAAAGTGTATTGCATTTATTTATTTTATAATCTTTGTCCAATCGCTTTGTAAATCCACATATGGTTCCCCAGTGTTATTGAACTGCAACTGTGGGGAAAAAAGCAAGAACAAAATATAAACTGGGTTGGTTAAGGTAAATCTTAATAAATTTGTGGGAAGATACAACCCACTGAAACTTTTGGAAAAATGGCATTCATAACCTTTTTGAAAAGAAAAATGATGTCATATCCTTTTGGCAAATGTGAACCTCCATGAACAACTAGAGACCACATTTTGAAAACCACTAGTCAAGGAAAGACATGACCTTGTTAGAAGTCAACCCTTTGAAAAAGTGATGTTCACAAGCATTCATGTAATAGCACACAGGTAACTCAGCTGTTAAACTGATAAACCATGTCTTTGAACTTCCAGGGACAAAGACATGCCACAGCACAACAACATATACTGTACTTGGCTAGTAGAGTTTTAAAATGTTTCCTTGTTCAGTTGCCCAAAACATATACTCTCCCTTGAAACCTCTTAGTTCAAAATGTGCACTCAGAGACCAAAAACAAAGTCTTCTTTAAAAAGTAATATATCTTGTTTATTCACAAAACATCTTGTATTAATTTAGCATACAGGCACATTTCTTATTAAAGTTCAGTTATAGATAGGATGTAGTTTCTTTGTGTTGAGAACACAAGGCATCATTCGTAATCAATAGTACATAATCCAAAGTCTTTAAGTATACATCTTATGAAAGTTCAAACTGTACAACTGTACTCTCTGCTTCTCAACGCAAACATATAGTAAACTGCTCCTGCATAAGTCCAAAAGACATCTGCTTCCATTGCAGTCCAAAAGCATACTTTATCCACCTCCACTGAGGTCTAAATCGAACTGTTAACATTGAAGTCCAAATACAAACTGTATAACAAAATGGAGTCTTGAATCTGAACATGCTCAGTCCAATCACATGTCTGTAGCCTCTCCCACACCTAAGAGGTAAAGTCAAACTGGCTATTCAGTATATGAAGGATGTATGACTAGATATTTTGCCACATGTCTTTTGACAGTTACAAATACAATTTGGTTTGGGGATACAAAATGTACAAGACAATCAAAACCCAGACTATTTTTTTCTGTTTTCCTATCTTAGAATAAACTTACAATGGTTGACATTGCAGCGAACAGGATCAAAAAGATTGAAAATATCTCCCACCTAACAGAACTCCAGGAATTTTGGGTAAGTCTGAAACTATCAGTTAGATCAGTGGTTCCCAACCTGTGGCCCAAGAACTAAAATATGCTCTGCAGCCTCACCATTACTACACTGCTGCAACGAGAGTGACTGGTCTCGCAAAACCCTCTTATAATGCTGAGGCAACAGGGAATTCGGGAGGGGAGAGGCTGACTACCCATGGAAGGCATGACAACAAGTCTCCTGGTTGCTTCTTCTCCTCCTCTCTCCTCCTGAGCGGAGCCGTTCCATGTGACACCTGGAAACCTTGGTGTCTTCGTTTTCAGGCCTGTTGCTGGGGTTATTCGATGCTGATTCAGAAAACTGCATTGGATAGACCAAATCAGCTCTAGATTATTAAATATGGTTTTCTGTGGGTGAGCAGATGGCAACTACTGGATGGCATAGGTTCTGTATGAGAAACTAGAGTTGATGTCGTCTATCCTATGCAATTTTCTGAATCAGCACCCCAAATCACCAAACCTAATTGAATATTGACCAAAACTTATTGGTAACCCTTTTAGTACTAATGTTGGAGAGTGGTCCCTAGTCAAGTGGTCCCTGGTCAAAAAGATTGGGAACCACTGAGTTAGATTGTTTGAGAGTGTGTATGGAGCAGCAGAATAGCAGCTTAGACACTTGCTTTTTATCTAGTCTCCCAGTGCTGCTGCGTGCAAGAGAGTATCCAACCAGAAAAGCATATTTAATACAATGTTCAAGCAGAATATGAAACCTATTGGTTTGAGTGTGGCATATATTGCTTCAGTTGATACAAGCTCACACATTTCTCTCTGCCATTACAGCACTCTTTTATTTAAGTTGAACTTGCTTTAAATAATTTTGTCCTGCCTTTGAGTGGAAACTTCTCTGTAGCAAGGCCTTTTATCTCTGGCAGGTTGCTTCCCAACTTCCCATTTCCCTGCGCCTCAGCTATCTCTTTTTCCATCATCCTTTTCTCACAGTGGTTTGTCTACAGCCCCAAGTCTTTGTTCCGTTTCCCCCGCTGAGCTTTTTTTTTTTTTATCAAACTGAAGTTGATTGAAATCTCAGAGGTTCCTGGGAGCTGTAACTGCTATTAAACATGTTGCATTGTCTGTTTTAAAATGGCTAACCGTTTTGTTTTTATTTTATATGTATGTCCTCCAGATGAACGACAACCTCATTGAGAGTTGGAGTGATTTGGATGAGCTGAAAGCAGCCAAGAACTTGGAAACAGTCTACCTAGAACGAAACCCTCTCCAAAAAGATCCCCAATATCGACGCAAAATCATGTTGGCCCTTCCGTCCGTCCGGCAGATAGATGCCACTTTTGTCCGGTTCTGAAGCATCTCCAAACCCCTGTCTTCCTCCCTTGCCTTCCTTCCTCTCAGAGTGTCACAGCTGGAATTTTTATCCACATTGCACCCTCTGTCTTCAGCCCATTGACACTTAACAGATCAAATGGCCAACCAAGAGCACTGGTAGTAGACCTTGAATATAATGCACACTCTTGTTGTTTTGGAATATTACTATTATTATTACTATTATTATTATTATTATTAAATCTTAATGTGTGATATTTCATGGTCTTAACGGTGTTTGTTCTTATTGGGCAGTTCAGCAGCATATTCAGAAACGGATTTTGAGACCTGAGTATACTGTGAGGTCTCTTTAGCATTGCTAACCCGTTGGACTTGTTTACATTTCAGTTACTGAAAAGAAATAACAATAGTGTTTAAAACAACTGTCACCAAAAGTGATACATTTTGGAACGAAACCACAAAATGGAGGTAGGAAGAAGAAATGTGAGCTGCTTTAGTGAAGAGGACAGATGTCTTGCATTTTAACCCTTCCTTATTTGAGGGAACTTGTGGTCATCCAGTAGTAACTGGGCTTCAACTACTATCACCAATGCTTCCTCTTCATACTGGAAAGAAGTGATGAGTGGAGTGCCGCAGTTCTGTCCTGGGCCCGGTTCTGTTCAACATCTTTATTAATGACTTAGGTCAGTGGTTCTCAGTCTGTGGGTCCCCAAATGTTTTGGCCTTCAACTCCTAGAAATCCTAACAGCTAGTAAACTGACTGGGATTTCTGGAAGTTGTAGGTTCTCAACCTGGGGACTCGCAGGTTGGGAACCACTGACTTAAATGAAGGGTTAGAAGGCATGATCATCAAGTTTACAGACGACACCAAATTGGGAGGGATAACCAATACTCCAGAAGACAGGAGCAGAATTCAAAACAATCTTAACAGATTAGAGAGGGGCCAAAACTAACAAACTGAAGTTCAACAGGGACAAATGCAAGACACTCTATTTAGGCAGAAAAATGAAATGCAAAGATACAGAATGGGGGATATCTGGTTTGATAGCAGTATGGGCGAAAAAGATCTTGGAGTCCTTGTGTGCAACAAGTTAAACATGAGGCAACAATGTCATGAGGGAGCTTTAAAAACCAATGGGATTTTGGCCTGCATAAATAGGAGCATTGCGTCTAGATCCAAGGAAGGCATGCTACCCTTATATTCTGGCAGGGTCAGATCACACCTGTAATACAGTGTCCAATTCTGGGTACCACAATTAAAGGGAGATGTTCACAAACTCGAATGTGTCCAGAGAAGGGCAACTAAAATGATCAAGGGTCTGGAGAACAGCCCTATGAGGAGTGGTTTAAAGAGCTGGGCATGTTTAACCTGTAGAAGAGAAGGCAGAGAGGAGACATGATGGCCATGTATAAATATGTGAGGGGAAGTCATAAGGAAGAGGGAGCAAGCTTGTTTTCTGCTGCCCTGGAGACTAGGATGCGGAACAATGGCTTCAAACAACAGGAAAGGAAATTCCACCGGAACATTAGGAAGAATTTCCTAATTATAAGAGCTGTTCAGCAGTGGAGCTCTCTGCCTTGGACTGTAGTGGAGGCTCTTTCTTTGGAGCTTTTAAACAGAGGCTGGATGGCTATCTGTCAGGGGTGCTTTGAATGTGATTTTCCTGCTTGGCAGGGGGTTGGGCTGAATGGCCAACAAAGTCTCTTCCGACGCTATGATTCTATCAGCACTAGGACCCCAGATCAATGATCATAAATGATGGGAGCTGTAATCTAACAATATCTAGAGGGACATACAGACCATCCAGTATCCTCTTAGTAATGGCCCCTCTTTGAAAAAGTTGTAAGTAGAAATCACATGAAGTTACACATTACTCACCCAACCCAAAATAGCTTAGTAGGCCTAAAATGGCAAAATCATACTCCCCGCACCTAAAAGCCTCAGAATAGTACTGTTCATATGGGACCTCAAACGACCTTTGACCATATCCTCCAGTCATCTAGAGGAAGATGAAAATCCACTATGAAACATAATTGCTTGTCCAATAAGGATAGAGGCAACAGCTTCCATTAGTCACCACTCGGTTCTTCGTTTGCTATCACACCTGTCAATATTTGCATTGTATTCGCATCCTGCTATTTCTCATTCTATAAGTATGGGCCATACGCCATATGCCTTTATTTACTAGTTTATCTCACCTACAAAACTACATTCCTCTGGAACTCTGCCTAGTAGCCTGGAGTTACCATTTGTTAACACTCTAGATCAGTGTTTCTCAACCAGTGTGCCGTGGCACACTAGTGTGCCGTGAGCGATCATCAGGTGTGCCGCAAGAAAAGCTCTCTGCCCCCCTTCCTTCCCCGCCCTGCCAAACTCTTGCTGCTTGGGAGAGGAGGAGGAAGGGCCAGGCGGCGAAGAAAAAGAAGGGGCCGGGGTGCCGCCTCCTTCTGCCGTTTCCCCAACCAGCTTCCAATCCGCTGACTCCCGCCCCTTGCTTGTTGAAGCCGCGCGGAGGAGCCCTGCCTACTGAAGCCCATCCACCGCTCATGCTCCTCCTCTGTGGGAGAGCCGAAGCCGGGGGGAGTCGGGGGCATGTCGCAGCCTGGCTCCGCCCCTTCCCCCCGGCTTCAGCACTCCCACAGCTGTGCCCGCCTTGAGGGGGCAGTGCCAAGTCAGCAGTGGCAGAGCCAGCACCTGCCGACTTGGCACTGCCCTCTCAAAGCTGGCGAAGCTGTGGGAGAACTGAAGTCGGGGGGTGGGGGCAGGGCATGGTGCGGCCTGACTCTGCCCCCTCCCCTGGCTTCAGGACTCCCACAGCTTCTCCAGCCTTGAGAGGGCAGTGCCAAGCCAGTGGTGGCAGAGCCAGCACAATGCTTGCTTGGCACTGCCCCCTCAAGGCTGGCAAAGCTGTGGGAGTCCTGAAGCCAGGGGGAAGGGGCGGAGCCAGGCTGCGTCACTCACACTGCCCCCTCAAGACTGGCGAAGCTGTGGGAGAACTGAAGCTGGGGGAGGGGGAGGGGCATGGCGGGGCCTGGCTCCTCCCCCTCCCCAGCTTCGCACTCCCAGCAGGTCACCATCCCCCAGCCGTTCTTTACTGTGTTACAGTGTCATTTTGTGTCATTCTGGTTGGTGGTGTGCCCCCAGATTTTTTTAATGTTAAAAGTGTGCCACGGCTCAAAAAATGTTGGGAAACACTGCTCTAGATATGTGTTGTGGCTCCTGTAAAACAGCAAAACAAACTACATAGTCACCATATACAAAATATCTTTTGCTGTTGTGCAGGAAGGGAGAGAATACAAAAACTGAATTGTGAGTAATTGTGTCAACCAACTAGTTATGGAGGGAGTGAAATGGTGCAAAATAACTAACTAGTGGGACTTAGCTAAGTAAACATCTTCTAGGCTTGGTAGATACTAAGACTTCTCATTATAAAAGAGATGACTTTTAAGTTGATTATTTTTGCATAGGCATATCTCTGCTCCTTGAAGTGAAAGTAAAGCTATTTTCACAAAGATAGTTAATGATTCAAGGATTGTGAAAAGTAAAATATTTTGTAACAAAATCTCAACTTTGTTGTAAGAACGCCCAGAACAGAAATTTGAATTCAGGTCTCTTTGATCCAATGTGGTAGCACTAGACCAATGATATTGAAAATGAGTCCTGGACAAGTAGCGGTCCACTGCTTGGTTAGAAGAATCAAGGACAGTCCATCTGATTGGCAGAATTGGTCCTGTTATGAATATTTGAGTGTAACAGATGTACTTACTTACTTAGGCGATCCCTTGTAGCCCAAGGATGATGGCCCTCCAAGTGTAGTGTCTTGGCAGTGGATCCGTAGGTGGTTGTGGAGACCTATTCTTGATCTGGATGTTCTTCTGCAGTGAGGACATCAGCTTCCAGGTGGAAGGCAGTCCTGGTAAGGGTTGGCTTGATGCGCCTTCCTCTTGGCACATTTCTCCCTTTCATCCTCCATTTGTGCCTCTTTGAAATCTGCAGCGCTGCTGGTCACAGTTGGCCTCCAATTAGAACACTCAAGGGCCAGGTGTCTATGCCACAGTTTTTAAGGGTGGCTTTAAGCCCATTAAAAAAAATATTTTCCTGTCCAACATTACATTTTCCATTTTTGAGTTGGGAGTATAGTAACTGCTTTGGGAGACGGTGATTGGGCATTTGGACAATGTGGCCAGCCCAATGGAGTTGATGGCATATGAGCATCACTTCAATGCTGGTGGTCTTTGCTTCTTGCAGCACTCTGACATTTGTCCGCCTGTCTTCCCATGATATTTGCAAGATTGTACCGAGTACTTGGTATGACTAGATATTGCAATATTTATCAGGTAAAACATTTTCTTCCACCAGTGAACTGAAAGTGTATGCCAACAATTCAGGAGTATTGGGTGTTGAACTAGGACTCTGGAGACCAGAGTTCAAAACCTGTCATGTGCTAGGAGCTCACTCAGTATAAAGCACTGAGCTTTGTTCAAACAAACACAAAAGAAGGCAAGACCATATCAAACTGAAGTCTTGAGTCTTTCAAGGTCTGACCGACAAAACATAATGATGAACACAAGCCAAGGTCAGTAGTCCAATTAATGCCGACAAGCAGAGTACTACAAAGCCATGTCAGGGGCAAGAATAGACGGTTACAGTCCAAAAGTCGGATGTCCGGAAGTAACTTATCAGAGATCATAAAACAAGTCCGAGGGTACAAACCAAAATTCAAGCCCATAAATCAAGCCAGGAAGTCAGTCCAGAAATTAAGAACCATGGATTCAGGATTCCACAGAGCCAAGAACAAGATGGCTAGGATCAAGGTCAGGGGCCAGAATTCTAACCCAGGAGAAACAGAGCCAAGATACAAGACGCAGAGGCGGATCTTATTGGAGGCCAAGGGAGGCGGCTGCCTCAGGGCGCCACGCATCTGGCCATGGCGAAGGGCGTATCTGGCCATGGCAAAGGGCGCATCTGGGCCCTTGCCCCCCGCGCGTCTCCTCCCTCTGTTGCCGGCGCTGCTGCTGCTGCCGCCAATGCACGTGGGGCGAGGGAGGAGGAGAGGGTGGCTCCCTCCTCCCATGCACTCATCCTCTTCCCCTCACACTGCTCTTTCCCCCTCCCTTCTGCCTCCTGCGCTTTCCCCTCTCCTCTTCTGCCTTCCACTCGCTCGCTCGGGCTCTCTCTCTACCGCTGTAGGCCAAAACATCACGGAGGAGGGGAAAGGGAAAGCTCCCTTCTTGGAGCTGCTCTCCTTCAGAAGCCCAGGCTCTGGCCCCGCCCTCCAGGCAGCACTCATGGCAGGAATGCCAATCAACACCAAGCCCCACCTCAGTCTCACAACACTTCTGCCTTCTCTAAGGTAGCCAAACCCACCCCCACCCCTCCTAGAGGGCCAAGGGATGCTACTGCTTGCGGGGGGAGGAGGAGGAGGCTGAGGTGAGCGGAGAGAGGGTCAGAAGAGGCCCACCCATCATTATTTGAGTCCACAGTGCTCTCTGGGTGTAGGTGAACTACAACTTCCAAACCCAGCAAACTCTTTCAGTACTTTCTGTTGGTCATGGGAGTTCAATATGCCAAGTTTGCAAGAGTTCAGGATGCTCTTTGATTGTGTGTTAACTATAAATCCCAGAAACTGTAACTCCCAAATGCCAAGGTCTATTTTCCCCAAACTCCATCTGTGTTCACATTTGGGCATATTGAGTATTCATGCCAAGTTTGGTCCTGATCCAACATTATTTCAGTCCACAGTGATCTCTGGGTGTAGGTGAACTACAACTTCCAAATTCAAAGGTCAATTCCCAAGCAAACCCTTTCAATACTTTATGTTGGTCATGGGAGTTCAATATGCCAAGTTTGGTTCAATTCAATTGTTGCAAGAGTTCAGGATGCTCTTTGATTGTGTGTTAACTATAAATCCCAGAAACTACAACTCCCAATTGACAAAATCAATTTTTGACCGATGGTCCCTCCTTGGGTTAGTATTAGTATGTTTTGTGGTCAAATTTGGCAGCAATTTGTCCAGTGGTTTTTGAGTTATGTTAATCCCACAAATGAACATTACATTTATATTTATATTTAGAGAGAGAGAGAGAGAGCGCGCACATCACAGGGAAGCATATCTGTGTAGGAGGGTGGGTCAAAAGAAGATCACTGCAGACTGAAGACTGAGAGGAGACATGATAGCCCTATAGAACAAGCCCTATGAGGAGCGGCTTAAAGAGCTGGGCATGTTTAGCCTGAAGAAGATAAGGATGAGAGGAGACATGATAGCCATGTATAAATATGTGAGAGTAAGTCATAGGGAGGAGGGAGCAAGCTTGTTTTCTGCTTGTTTTCTGCTGCCCTGGAGACTAGGACGCAGAACAATGGTTTCAAACTACAACAAAGGAGATTCCCTTGAACATTAGGAAGAACTTCCTGACTATGAGAACTGTTCAGCAGTGGAACTCTCTGCCTCAGAGTGTAGTAAAAGCTCCTTCTTTGGAGGCTTTTAAACAGGCTGGGTGGCCATCTGTCTGGGGTGCTTTGATTATGATTTTTTTGTTGTATGAAGGCAGAAGGTCCTTGGACTAGATGAGCGATGGGCAACCTTTTGAGCATGGTGTGTCAAAATTCGGCAAAAAACCAAGCATAATTTGGGTGGTGTGTCACTTCAAGAAAAAACCCCATAATTTTGCAATATTTAGTTTAAATAATAGTAGTATGGACTCAGATAACCCAGTTCAAAGCAGATATTGTGAGATCTCCTGCCTTGATATTCTGGGATTAGGGCTGTTGGAAATCAAGGCAGGAATCTAGCTTTGAAGTATGGACTCAGATAACCCAGTTCAAAGCAGATATTGTGAGAAGATCTCCTGCCGTGATATTCTGGGGTATAGGGCTGTGTGGAAGGGCCCCCAGATCATCAAGGCAGGAAATCCCACATTATCTGCTTTGAACTGGGATATATGGCAGTGTGGACTCAGATAACCCAGTTCAAAGCAGATATTGTGGGGTTTCCTTCCTTGATATTCTGGGGTATAGGGCTGTGTGGAAACCTCACAATATCTGCTTTGAACTGGGATATATGGCAGTGTGGACTCAGATAACCCAGTTCAAAGCAGATATTGTGGGGTTTCCTTCCTTGATATTCTTGGGTATAGGGCTGTGTGGAAACGCTCTGAGAAGGAAGGAAGGTGAATAGATACAGATATAGACACACACACACAAAGAGAATAGTAAGAGGGCAGGGGAAAGGGTGAGAAGGAAGGTGTGTGTGTGTATATATACATATGGCATGGGCGAACTTTGTCCCTCCGTGTGTTTTGGACTTCATCTCCCACAATTCCAAACAGCCAGTAGGAAGTCCAAAATACCTGGAGGGGCAAAATTTGTCTATGCCTCCCCCCCCCACATATATATATGTGTGTGTATATATATGTGTGTGTGATTGGTTGGGTGGGGGCGCCAAAATACTGTTCGCTTACCATTTAAAATTACCTAGATCCGGCCCTGACAAGATGACAATCAAGGGACAACCGTATCTGCTACCAAAGAGCTATCCTTTTCCATGCTTTTTTATCATGATGTCTAGCTGCTGCTCATTTCAGAAAGCCTTCACAGATAATCCCAGAAGCCTCTGGTGCTTTCTTGAAGGAGGAGGTCAGATCAACACTCTTCAAGCTTGCTGCAATACTGAGAAGAGTCATTCTCTGCTGGAAATCTGCCCTCAGCAGCGGCCAGGCCAGGCCAGACAAACAGAAACAATTTGAAGGCATACAGAAAAATCAGGTTCTCCACACTAGGGAACAATACACCAAAGCAGGGGTTGGTAGAAATGGACTATATCTCCAAGAATCCAGTCTGTGTAGTCCGAAAATCACATTTTCCTAAGCTCTACACATCATACACCTTTGTCAGAAAAGGAAGAAAATGGGTACTTGATGAAGAACCAATGGAACAGATAGCGAAACCTATGTTGATACCAATACACATTTCTTTTGAAAATAAAAGAATGCCAGAGTAAAAGAGAGAAGAAATGGATGTGAATACAGAAAAGTAAATGTAGATCAGTTACTACGAAAATGTATTTATTTTATTTATTTATTTCTTCGATTTTGTATTCCGCTCCTCCCCACAGGCTCGGGGCGGATAACAACAATATATATGGGCCTCATGTCACAGACATGCAGCCCTACAGTAAAAGCATAAAAACACATTAAAACACAATACATCACATCACGAGGTGCAGGGTGACATACAAAAGTTTCTTGGGGTACAATCCTTCTAGGCCTAATTGAAGGCTAATCCAAAGAGGGCGGTCTTACAGGCCCTTCTAAATGGAGTCAGCTCTGAGATGGCTCGAGCATTGTCCGGTAGAGAGTTCCACAGCGCCGGTGCTGCCGCAGAAAAGGCTCTCTGTCTAGTCACAGACAGGTGGCAGGAGCGGATTGGTGGTATCGTCAACAGATTCTGTTCATCTGAGCGCAGTGATCTCGGGGGTAAATACGGGGTAAGGCGGTCCCTCAAGTACGCAGGCCCTAGGCCGTGTAGAGCCTTAAAGGTCAGTACCAACACCTTGAAGGCAATTCAGTACTCAATGGGAAGCCAGTGCAGCTGCCGGAGGATGGGCGTGATGTGCTCCCTCACCGACGAGCCCGTCAGCAAGCGAGCGGCGGCATTCTGCACTAGCTTGAGTTTCCGAAGTGTCGACAAGGGAAGGCCAACGTAGAGGGTGTTACAGTAGTCCAGTCTCGAGATGACCGTCGCTTGGATTACCGTCGCCAGGTCGCTCCTGGACAGGTAGGGTGCCAGTCGCCTAGCCTGTCGTAGGTGGAAGAAGGACACCCTGCTGACCGCAGAGACCCTGAATGTAATTTATTTTGCACTACAAATAACAATTCTTGTAACACCTTCTAGATAAATAAATTTATGATGGTACAATAAGATTCTGGAGAACTGGCCAGTAAATGGAATGTGATTAACAACAACAAAAAACCATCCAGAACAATCCACTGCTAATTAAGACTTAATCTTCTCAAATTGTAATCCGGAGGGTGGATCTCCTAGCAGTCTACTGTTAATTAGGTCGTTAACAACCCCTACACTTTCCACATTCATTTCCCTCTGGCTTCACTGTTCTCAATTTCTCCTATCTTCAAAGCTATTGGTAATACATTATTATTACTGGTAGTTGCCCCCAAACTTTGGAACTCCTTTCACAGAGCAGTGAGACCAGCACCTACCTTGCTATCTTTCCATAGGCGGGAAAATACTTTCAGGAAGCCTTGAAGGACGGATTGTTCAAGGGGAAAGGGCCTTGAACAATCTTCTTGATTTTCTGTTTGCTGTTTTCCTTTTAACAGGTTTTATTATTTATTTATTTATTTATTTAAAACTTTTGTCTCCCAATCTTCTCACCTCCATAGAGGGTTTGATTAATTGCAAGTTTAACTTTTCTATGCTGTGAATTTTTAATTTTCACTAATATTGTAAGCTGCCTAGAGTCTCAAACTCTAGAAAGGCAGGAGAAAATTAAAGTAGACCTATCAAATAAATGGGATACAGTAAATAAATGGCTTTATTGATTGACCCAGGGCTAGTAATGGCGTAAGTCTTTATTTCAGCAGCATGTGGTGTTTGTCTAGTTATAAGTACTGCCAATACCTTTTGCATAGAAGTTGACCAGCCGACTGTTGAAAGTCTTTCAGTGGCTTGACAAAATGAACTCTGAACTGACTTGCTTGGTTTTAAAGAAGACGAGCTTCCCTCGTGCCAGATTTTCCATCACTCTTCAATTATGATCTCACAGACGATAGCATTGGAACTCTCAAATCAGCAACAGACGGTGAGGTTTTAACATTTCTCTCTAGAAAAAGGTAGCTGTTGAGATGGTTACGGTTCAGTTTGTAGTGTCGGGGAGGGTGGGAGGGAAATTGGGTTTTAATTGTGACCTCTTCCCACAGATTTTCTGGCTAGTGTTGGGAAAATCACCACACTTTCTGTTCCAAAAATTCCCACCTTTCATAATACGAATTATTTACTCTTTTGGACTTAAGTCAAGCACAGTGAAATACATGCATAAATGTTTAAGCAACGCTTGAACTCATCCTAGTGAGAAACCTGTGTGAGTATAGAACTGGATAGACTTTCAGTTTTAGGTCCCTGCTTAAGTAGTTTATTTATGTGTGCAAGTAAGGTCTACTGACATCAACAGATTTTTTAAAAAAATGCTCAGATTGCAATCTTGTTTATTTCCCCCAGTAATCACTCTTTGGAAGTACACCAAAATAAGTCATATGACCTCTTGATGGCATAAAGATTATGTCTCAGTCATCTCAAATAACTTGTGGTTGCAGCTTTTGTGGAATCTCTCTTTGACAGACTTCTTTTCAGATAATATTATCTATTTGTTCGTTACACCAATATCCCGTGTTTCCTCTAATGAGCTCAAGCTTTTATGGAAGGCTGCCTCTCTCCCCAGTTTATCCTCATCATAACCTAATCAGTTTGAGTGACAAGAACTAGTTCAAGTTTGCCTAGTAAGTTTAACAACTTAGTGGAGATGCAAACCATACACAAAATCCCAGTACAAAACTAACACTCTCCCACATTGGTTATGCCCAATCCCACCCAAAGTATTTTGGTTCAGGTTTCCAAATCTTTCCTCAGACCCAGCAGCATCAATGCCTTCCCTTCTGTCTTTGCCTCTTAGTATTTCAAAGCTTCCTTACCAAATAAAACAACATCTAGAGCAGTGCTTCCCAACCTGTGGTCCATGGACTACCAGTGGTCCACAATAACGAAAACATGGTCCATGGCCTCACTATTACTACACTGTTGCCTCAAAACCCCACGACAAAGAGAACGACTGATCTCATGAAACCCTCATAGTGCCAAGGCAACAGGGATGTCAGGAGGGGAGAGGCTGACTACCCACAAAAGATTACTACTACCACATCAGCTCTAGAAGATTAAATATGGTTTTCTGTGGACGAGCAGATGGTGATTACTGGATGGCATATGTTCTGTATCAAAAACTAGAGCTGATGTGGTCTATCCAATGCAATTTTCTGAATCAGCATCCCAAATCACCAAACCGAATCTAAACTTGACCAAACCTGATTTGTAACCCTTTTGGTACTAAGGTTGGAGAGTGGTCTCGGGTCAAAGTGGTCCCTGGTCAAGTGGTCCCTGGTCAAAGTAGTCCCTTGTCAAAAAAAGTTTGGGAACCACTGGTCTAAAGCCATATGGATGCAGTTTTATGCCATGTTTTTTTCAACCCCCTAGCAACTGAATTTTCAAGTTATAATGGTGTAATTATAAATTGGATAATTATAAAAGGCTTAATTACATAAATCTCAGGGTTGTACATTTTCAATTGTACTTCCTTGTCAGAGTGATACATTAATGCTGTAACCTCACTAATTTACTCATTGACATTTCTATCTATGTAGACAAAAGGTTGCACTGTAAGAGTGTAATAAACATGTGTCCTTTCATTCTTTGAATCGTAACCAATGACCCACATTGCTTGGTTGGTGATTCAATGTTATGCTGCATTTTAGTTGTAAAAAAATTTCTAGAGGAAGGGAAAGCAAAGCAATTTCCAGCCTTCTGACCTAAACTAGTTTAGGGAAGTGCCTTCTCTTCAAAACCCTTAGAACATTGGTTCTCGACCTGTGGGTTCCCATGTGTTTTGGCCTCCAACTTCCAGAAATCCCAGCCAGTTTTGCAGTTATTAGGTTTTCTGGGAGTTGAAGGCCAAAACATCTGGGGGGCCCAAGGTTGAGAACCACTGCCTTAGAACATATGGTTCTCCACATATTAGAATACAATGTCCACCATTCCCCTCCATTATTTATGCTGGTGAGGGCAGCTGGGAGTGGCAGTACACCAGAATTGGGAGAATCAAATGATATTGCCCGTGCTGTAGAAAAAACTATACATTACTTATCTAGTCCTTGGAGACCTTCTGTGGATGTTACTGTCATATATGTCTGCTTAGATCCACGTGGCCTTAAAATATTATTCAAATGCTATGCATTGAATCCAAATTGACAGATTGGGAAGGAAAGTAAGAGGCAGGACAAAATGAGGGCATTGTGCCCTCAAAATAAAACTCTGCATCCCGTGAAATTATCTTTCACTCCACACATTTCTACATTGCCAAGAGCAAAAGGTATCACACTCAAAACTCTCATGGTTGCTCAGTTCGTATTCCCTTGGGAACTGTGCCTAATTACTGCACTGATTAATTACATTTCTTCATGGCCTGCCTTTCTCCCAGGACAGCATCCGAGGCAGACCCAAGGCAGCTTTAACTCCAAGGCAAATGTGAGGCAGCCGAAGCTCTGTTTTCCAAGAGTCAACTAAAGTTTTAAGTTACTGCAATGCTAGAAATTTGGGGACTTAGGGGAAATTTCATGAGCATGCAGAATCCTTCAAGTTTTGTTTTTCTCCCCCCATTCCAGAACTACACCCTTGGGTTAAGGAGGATTAATAGTTCCTCCTTCTTTGTTTTTACTTACTTTCAACACTTCACACAAAGTTTAGAAGTCTTAATATTAACCCTCCTCGTATTTGCATATCGATCTTTTTCTCTCTATAATTGCTTCAGCTTCCATAAACGTGGCTGCTTGCACCAATCTGCAAAACCCACACCTTCAAGACAAACAAAGGCAAGGTTGGCTAAAAAGTTATTACACAGACATTCTCTCAGGAACCTGCCTGCAAGTTTGAGACTCCTCCACCTTGTGCATATTTGCACATATCCACCAAAACAGGAATCTGTTGGTGGAGAGTATGGTGAACCACTTCAGGGCTAAGTGGTGACGTTTCACGACTGTCTTTGGAAGAGGGAAGACAGTGGGAGGAGAAGAAAAGACTGCTTCTTGAGCATTGTTTGTGTTGCCTTGGACTCTCAGGGATCGGGGAAATGGAACTGCCATCCAATGGTGACTCAACAGAAGGAAAGAAAGTGTGGATGCCATAATCCCATCACTATTACCAGGTACATTCCAAACCAGCACTTCTGTAATGCCGCACGTTGTACATTGGAAGAAGGCAAAGTCATTTGTGCCAGATAGCTATATGTGGGTTGTTTTACAGCCTTTCAGTCTCTCTCTATTCCTCTTCCACCCTTGTCCTCAAAGGAAAAATTGCCAATACCCTTGGAAGGATCAGGTGAGAACTTGGGTTTAATTCCTTGCCTTTATAGTACAATCCCCATATTTATGCAACCAATATGCACAGTTTAATTTACCCTTGTTCAAAATAATATGTTCTCTCTAGGCATTTCTGGCTCCTCCAGAGTGATACTATAGCATGCCTCATTTCAAATTCTTGATTTCAATAGAGTTTGCTATTATCTGCTGGCTGGTTTTTTTTCATGTGAAATCTGGGAATGCATCCCCTATGGATATGGGGTTCCTACTGTATATCCTAAGCTTCATTTCTTTTCATAAGCAGTACAAGAATGGACCCATCCACAAATCTGCAATACAGGCCTCAGTGTCCCAGACCTGAAGACCAATTGTACTACAATAAATCATTTGCAGCTGCATATACAAAATAAGTATCCCATCTCAATCACCAAAATCTGAGCAAGCAAACTATGCCCCAAATAATGGGGACAATTCACAAAACTACCCTAACTGGGAGCACAGGGGAGAAATATTTTAAGAATCATTGCAGAATCCAACTCAAACTGTGAATGGCTAGTTACACCCAGCATTTCCCACTTACATCACTTCAATGGGTTAAACCCTTGTGTTGGTAGGACTGCTGACCGGCAGGTTAGCTGTTCAAATCCGGGGAGAGTGGGTTGAGTTTCCTCTGCCAGCTCCAGCTCCAGCTCCCCATGTGGGGACATGAGAGGAGCCTCCCACAAGGATGGTAAAACATCAAAACATCTGGACGTCCCCTGGGCAACAACCTTGCAGACGGCTAATTCTCTCACACCAGAAGCAACTTGCAGTTTCTCATGTCACTCCTGACACAGAAAAAAAATCACTTCCCAAAGAAAACTTTATTGGGGAGCAAGACTCCACAGTGGTTTGTCTGAGAATCAGCAAGTATTTTAATGTCTGTACTATACAGTTTTTTTCCATGTCAGGAGTGACTTGAGAAACTGCAAGTTGCTTATGTTGTGAGAGAATTGGCTGTTTACAAGGTCTTTGTCCAGGGGTTGCCCAGATGTTTTTACTATTCTGTGGGAGGCTTCTCTCATGTCCCCACATGGGAAGCTGGAGCTGACAGAGGGGAGCTCACCTTGCTCCCCGGATTCGAACCACCAACTTGTTGGTCAACAGTCCTGCCGGCACCGGGAGTCCTATTAACTATACAGTTAAGGTATTGTGATTGTTGTCTTCAAGTGTGTTCCCATGTCCATCTGAGATACAACCATCCCTTCCTATCTATGGATTCAACCATTCACGTGGTTTTTTTCAAAATAATTGATAAAGTGAACTTTGATTTTGTCATTTCCTTGGATAATTGGCCTATAGTTCTGCCCCAAAGGCTCTTCTGCATGACATTTTCCTCACTGGAGGAAGTGGCTGAGGGGAAAAAGGAAGGGGCCTGAGGCTGTTAGAAATGGTGGGAGTTGAAGTCCAAAACACCTGGAGGGCCCAAGTTTGCCCATGCCTGCTATATCCTATTGTACATCTTCTACACTCTTCCTGCACAGACATGTTCTCACTGCTTCCTCACCCTTGTGTTTCAGCCCTGCTTGTGCTGCCAAGTGGCAACTTCAGGAAACGGCAACACTGGCTGAACATTGTCTGCCTTTCCTCTGTTTCTAATTCAGGCTCATAATTTGAATTTCAAAGTGTGTAAAAGACCTAAAAATACTGAGTAGGATATGTTACTGTTTTTAGAATACTCCTTGCATTTGATTTATTTCAAAATGTGGGTAGCTTACGTAAGGTTATGTCACTGTAACTAATTCAGCTGAAATGGATATACAGTGTTCCCTCACTATTTTGCAGTTCGCTTTTAGCAGACTCGCTATTTTGCGGTTTTTCAATAAATATTAATTTAAAATATATATTGTGGTGTTTTCACAGTTTTGCGGGGTTTTGCCGCTGCCGCTCTCCAAGGTGCTTCCCCTCCTCAGTCCTCCCTCCCTCCAGCCAGCCTTGAAGGGCTTTCTTTCTTTTCCTTTGTTCTCTCTCTCTTCACCTGGTGAAGGGAAAGGTGAAGAGGGCTTGCTTCCTTTCCTTCCTTCACAGCCACCACACTGACAAGGAGGTGGATGGGGGGGAGAAACAGAAACAGGGTTTATTTTAAGTTTATAAAGACTTTAAAAAGTGTATAGCTACTAAAATAATGTATAAATATTAAAATTATTTTAAAATAAATATAGCATCCCTACTTCGCAGATTTTCACTTATCGCGGGTGGTCCTGGAACGTAACACCCGCGATAAGTGAGGGAACACTGTACATCAGGACATTTCAGGATAACAGTCTATCCCAGGCATGGGCAAACTTCGGCTCTCCAGGTGTTTTGGACCAACTCCCACAATTCCTAACAGCCTTGGACTCCTTCATTATTTCATAACACTGAGCCATGACAGTTAAAGTGGTATCAAACTGCATTAATTCTACAGTGTAGATGCATCCTAATTGTACTCTTTGTTAGGATAGGAATCAGTGCAAACAAGAACTGACGTACTGTGAAAAAAGCTATATGTCAGATTCCCTGACATTTGAGGGTAAATCTGCATTGAGTTTAATACGTTGACAGTAATTACTTAAGGGAAATGGTCATTCTGTAAATGGGAAAGATGTTTTAGTGGTCTTAACATAGTGTTGGCTACTCCAATGCCAATTCCTTCATTCCCGCAGCTCACACAGTATTATTTTAAAATGAAGCTTGCACTTTTAAACCTCAGATTACTGTTGCAATAATAGCTATTTGAGATGTGACTTGAGGTCGTTTTCTTCTTCCTGTTTTCTTTGCAGACAGACCCGAGACATGAAAAGTGAGTACTTGCTCATAGGCCCCTCTCCTAACTAGTTTTTCGTGAATGTACAGGGAGACTTTGCTGCCTTTGTAAGCAGTGTGACTGGTTCGACAGGGAGCAGGTAGCTGGCGGTAATACAATTCACATTGGACAAGGAAGAGTGGTGGCCTGTGTCCCCCTGAGGAAAGGGGTGGAGTTCTCTTCTCGTGGTTTTTATGCTTGGATGTCTCAGTGCTAAGGTGCTGGAAACCTTCTGGACGTTCTGCCTGCCGGTGGCATGAAGAGTAAAAATGCAACGGAGGAAAAACAAGGAAGATGACGGCTTGATCAGAAACGAGGAAAACCTCAAAGAGTTTGGTTATGGGAGCGTAAAGACTTCTGAGCCACCAGATTCAATTTATGGAACTGTTGTATTTCCTGAGAGGATAGTAAAGTTGTCTGAATACGAAAACCTAGGTGATGACACTGAGCAGAAGACACCAGGCACCAGAAGATCTGAGAGTTATTCAGTGGATGACAAGCCAGGTGGGCTACCCATGACCTCCCTTCAGATCCCACAGGTAAGAAAACAATTAACTGTCTTCTTTAGCATGAGAAAAAATTGCTTCCCAGGCACCTACACGTATATAAGCAGACATTCAAATGGTATACTGGGTATATCTGCTATAACCTGGAGTAGTCTGGGGTCAAAGCAAAGGGGAGCTTCATCTCAAGATGGTAATCTCAGGTTAATCTTTCCTCAACTCCTTGATTTGGACAGTCTCTTATGCCTTTTACATTGGCAGCACTATAAACAAAAATACAGTGATATCTTGACCACAGAATTTAATTTGCTCCTTAACCGAGCTCTTAACTCAAAATGCTATTAATCTCTTCTGGTCCCCCTGACACCCTCCCCCCATTTTTATGATGTGTTTTTAAATAAGTAAATGTATTTTTTAAAATAACACATAATATATAAATACACATTCACATGGAACAATAAAAAGTAAGATCAACTTTAAAATGGTAGAAGCACAAAGTTGTGGCAAGGAAGTGCAAAGCGAAGAAACAAGCAGCATTTTCTTCCTACTGTACTCATTCCAGCCTACCTCCCTGTCTCTCTCCCTGTCTCTCCCTCCCTCTCTTCGTGAAGCCAAACATACCAGGAATAAAAACCACATGAAATCAACTAACCCAAAGTTCCTCAAAGTGGACAAGGGCCAAGCAGACAGTAATCTCCCAAAGTGGACAAGGGTACAAGGCACGGAGGCTGCTCCCTTGAAGCCCTAAAGCCCTGTACTCTCACACTAGCATTCCCTCTGGTGTTAGCTCTTAACTCAAAATGCTTTGCTTATGTCAAAGTGAAACTTAGGCCAAGTGACAGCTCTTAACTCAAGAGGCTCTTTAGTAGAGATCCCACTGTGATGTGTTTAATTTATATCATTTTACAATGGTGCTACTAATTGCTGTAGCTGCATCCTACAGCATCCTTGAAATTGTAGTCTCATAACAGCATATACTGATAAAAACCTGATTAGACTATTGTAATGTGCTCAAAGCAGATCTGTTCTTGAAGATGTTTCAGAATCTAGAGGTAATATAAAATGCAGCAGATTGATTACTGACCAGAATACTACATAATACCATATAACATCAATTTTAAATAGATTACATTGGTTACATCTGGTATTAATTCAAATGCTAGTGATGAAATTTAATACTAAATGGCTTGAAAGTCGAATACCACATTTACAGCTCTATACTTCTCCCATTTCCTGGCCCTATTGTTTACAGCCTTTTTACATTAGCTATTGCCACTGACGGATGCACACTGTTTTATTCTGAGTTTTATGTTGTTGTTACATGTTTATATGTTTTATTCAATTGTATTTTATGTCATGTGATGTTTTAGTCACCTTGTGAAAGTCGTCCTGAGTCCCTTCAGGAAGATGGTGGCGGGATAACAAGAATAAAGTTATTATTATTATTATTATTATCTATATATATAAAAAGAGAGTGGTCGTGCAATGACTCAAATAGACAGGAAAACTATAAGCCCCACAAACACCAAACTCCCCAACACATACCAACATATCACGAGGTACCTATAGGGCACAAAAAATCTGCCCTAGATACCTCGCAAGACCCCCAAGGATAACCCCCAAAAAACTGGCAACAGAACCTGGTGTAGCGGCGCTTGGAGAATGGCAATGCCCTCCTTCCCCCACAAGGGAGGGGAGAGGGAGAACAATCACGCTGGCACACTCAGCCCCCCCCCAACCCATCCCCTCGCCCTCAGTCCTCGCTCACCGGGTGCCGTGGGCTACACTACAACGACGCCGCCGCCGTAACCATCTCCTCCACCGCCTCCCAGCCGCTCCTGGACCCGGGCCGTGCGGGCAGCGCCATGCCCACCTCCTCTGCCACCTTCTCGACCTTCTTCGCCGCCTCCCAGCCGCTCCCAGACCCGGCCCACACGGGCGGCGGCATGCCCCCCTCCTCCGCCGCTTCCCAGCCGCTCCTGGACCCGGGCCGCGTGGGCGGAGGCACCATGGTGTGCCAGTTGTTAGCCGCCCTGAGTCCCTCTGAGGAGGGTGAGATAGGACGGGATACAAATGTCCCAAATAAATAAATAAATTTTACACCTGTTCATTATTTTTCCTGTTTTTGACATGGATGATTTGTGACAGGGTCTTTTTTCTGCCAGTTGCGCTGGATATGCTCATGGGAAGGGGTGGGAATGTCAAGCAGCTGCTTCTCTATTGGCATGAGAAGAGAGTCCCATCAGTCCAGTGGCTGCTTACTGGCAAGTGTGGCTTGCATGGATCATGCTAGAATTCACACAACATTGTTGTGGGGCTACATAGTATACAATGGTTGTACAGGGTTCTGGACAGGGTTCTAATTTTGGTAGTATTCAAAGTCATCACAGCCTGCCTTGTTTATCTTCCTACTAGCACAGTGTTTCCTAACCTTTTTTGAGTCGCAGCACACTTTTTACATTTGCAAACTCCTGGGGCACACCACCAACCAAAATGACACTCTGACACAGTAATACAGTACATATAGTTAATATGTTTTTAAATGTATTTATACACTCAGTGTGAAACCTGGACCTGTTTCAATGAACACAACATAGATATCCTGGCAGGAATGGCAAAAAGACACAAACTTCCCACACAGAACTCCCATAACCAAGAGAAAATACTATAAGAGTTTGGTGGGCATTGACCTTGAGTTTTGGAGTTGTAGTTCACCTTTATCCAGAGAGCACTGTGGACTCAAACAATGTTGGATCAGGACCAAACTTGGCATGAATACTCAATATGCCCAAATATGAACGCAGATGGAGTTCAGGGAAAATAGACCTTGACATTTGGGAGTTGTAGTTGCTGGGATTTATAGTTCCCCTACAATCAAAGAGCATTCTGAACCCCACCAATGATAGAACTTGGCCAAAATTCCCACACAGAACCCCCAGGAGGCAAGAGGAGGTCTCTACTTGGGGAAAGGGAGGCAGGCCTTCCCAATGCATGGAGAGGGAGAGACGAAGTAGACAACGGGTGGGGGAAGGGGGTGTTTGTATTTTTGTGCCTTTATCGAGGTAGGTTTCTTAGGGTTTTTATACTTCAACACACTAGACTCCCCCCGGGGAGGTTCCAATTTCCCACGGCACACCTGATGATCGCTCACGGCACACTAGTGTGCCCCGGCACACTGATTGGGAAACACTGTACTAGCACACCCAGAACTTGGTTTACATCAGTTGCTTTCTGATAATCATTTCCTGAGAAACCTCCTTTCCTCTTAAAGCAATAGGCTTATATTCTGGATTATTGGTCCAGTCCTGTTGTGGGAGAAGGATTTGGAGGCTTATATTTGAATCTTATGTAGTTGAGCAATATTTTTAAAAAGCATATTAGAGCTGAACAACCCACCACTTCATCAACAAGGACTGGGATACCTGGGATCTGGAGTGAGACACTCCTCTTCTCTGGTACCAGGAAACTGCTACATAGACTAATTTACATGTTTACTGTACCTGACTTGGATGTTATTCAAATAAGGCTGCCCATTCTGGCAGAGGAAGAGCAAGTCACATATTTTGATGTGTTGCCTTATGGCAAGCTTTAATTGGGTCTGAGTGAAGCTCAATGGAAACAAGGATGGGCCTTCCATGCAGGAAACAGTAGGTTGGCTGTTACCATAACTTTACAGAAGATAGCCTTCTGTTAGGAAATGCTTAAAGGGCTGTCCAGCCCAAATTCAGTTTAGAGAGGACAAATTTCCATGAGAGAAGAGCAGCAGCAGCCTAGAAGTAGCCTATCAACTCTCGGCGTCTGGATGACAGACCAAGTAGACCACAAGGTCTCTAGGTCATTGTGTTCTCCAATATGGTGAGATATATTGCTCTTCTATTTAATGTATAGTACTTATTTTTAAATCATTTTTATTTTAAATATTAAAGATAAGGGAGGGAGGACTAGGGATTTGGGAAGGGGGGGGGGAAAGAAGGGGAAAAGGGGGATCTCTTAACAAGTAAAGAGGGAGAACAATGGTATAATAATAAAGTAGGAAAAACATATAACAATATACAAAAAATGGAGAAAAAAGGAAAAAAGAGTTTGTTGACTTCCATCTAGTCCTTTGCGGTTTTGTTTTTGACTTAACCTTAAATTTTCTCTTCTGAGGGTCTCAATTCCTGTCACTTCAAAAAGGTAAATCGTCTCTTCTTGAATCTCAAATACATAATAATGTCTTTTAATCTATCTATTTAAGTCTCGTTTTTTTCATATTCCTCTAATTTGGACCAATTACTATGTTTAATCGGATTCCCCGAATTTTTCTTTAACAGAAAAGTTAATTTGTCCATGTCCTTAATTTCTCTCACTTTCTGGAACCATTCATCTAAATCTGGTACCTCTTTTTGCTGCCAATATCTCGCATAACAAATTCTGGCTCCCGCAGTCAAATAGGTAAATAAGATATCATCTTTGGAGTCTAACAATATATCCGAATCCATTATTCCTAGTAGGTAAAATGCTGGTTTCATAGGAAATTTTATCTTAAGAATATGTTGGGTTGATGCATGTATCTTCTTCCAAAATCTTTTTGCTACTTATTTTTGAATTTGCACTGTGGATACTCAGTAGTATATGCACATAAGCCCTCTCTTCTTCTCCCTTCCTTTACTATAAAGTAGTATTTTGGAGGGTGGCAAAGGGAGAAAGGCAGTGTCTACTGTGTTTCAAGCAACAATCTCCCTTGGAGTGACACTGTTTACTTCTAATTCTATAACATGACTAGTTATGAGATACTGTGTAGGAATATTGCCTTTTGGGGAGTCCTGAGTAGTGCTGAATAGATAATACTCAGTGACACAAGTTACTGTTTGAATGCTGGTGGTGACGTTAAAGCAGACTGATCAATTACTCCTTTCTATCTGGGGGGAGGGGCGGTGGGCCACAGTAATTTCTGCTGGGATGAGTAATCTGAACCTATCTGCTTTCTCATTCCTTTCTAGTCGAATAAACAGATACCATTGGGCCATGCTGGAAGGAGCACTGTGAACCTCTTCAATGATGAGAAAACCAGGATAGGTAAATGAAGACGTTACTCACTCGGTGAATAAGCTGGCAGAACTCTCTTGGGAGAGATGTTGGTTTATCTTACCTCCCCTCCCCCTTTTCTTAGAAATCACAATTTGTCTAACTTGTACATTTTATATATACATTGAGTTTTGTCGAATTGTTCATTTGCATTCAGTTTGTGCAAAGTTGGAAAATTATGGCCAGGAAGACAATGAGAGGAAACTGGGCCTGAATAGGACTTTGTGCTCCTGGGAGGAAGAAATGACTCAGACATCCTACAGTCAGGCTAAATAGTCTGCAGGAAACCTGGGGGCCCAAGCCCCATACTATGCTTATAACGCCTAAGAGAGATGGGGCAGGGGAATCTGAAGGGCTCAATCAGTAGATGGAATTGTGTGCTGCTTAACCTTTTTAAAAATGACACTTTTCCTCTTTGGGTCTTTTTGCACTACAGTTAGCCCTCCACATTCACTGAAGTTGGGAGCACGGGGCTCTAATATCTGAGGTTTTTTTAAACCTGAGAGAACAACTCTCTAGGAATTTTGGTACTGTTCCATCATCTGGGCAGGAGCCACAAGGGGGCACTAGAGAGAGAAGAAGAGTCTATTTTACAGGGAGGTATTTGAAGGAAGAAAACAATTCCCCTTGTTTTCGATTGTTATTCCCCTTCCTCACGTCTCACATGATAAACAATGGTTGCTTCCATGATGGGGACATGAGTGGGGGGAATAACAGGGAAACAGGGGGAAATGGTTTTACTACTTCAACCCACCCTCCATCCCTGTAAAACATACTATCCATCTCTCTCTAGCGTCCCCTAGTGGCCTCCGTCCAGATTTCTTTATTTATTTTGTGTCAAAAGCATTGCATAATCAAAACAAGTATAAAACAGATAAAACAGAGGGAACACAAGCTGTTAATAATTTTAGACCAAAAATGGGCAACAGTGACTGCATTTTCTTTAGCGTTAAACAATTATATACACTTTATACACTTTATTTATATTCTGCTCTTCTCACCCCGAAGGGGACTCAGAGCGGATTACATCACACATAAGGCAGACAGTCCCTGCTGGTTCCACATACAATTACATACAACATTCAACATATAACAAGTACAATTTTAGAAGGATTTTTCTTCGGGCTGCATCACAGGGTGCATCACAGGGCTGCATCACAGGTGCGTCACAGGGTGTGATTGTGTCATTACGTCACAAGGTGGTGCTGTTGCTTTATCCTCATGACAGAGAGCCTCTGTGTTCCCCCCCCCCCCCCCGCATTCCATCGGACAGCCAATCTTACTTATTTAGGCGTTGTAAGCCCTTCTTTGAAAAAATCCTTCCCCGCTTGGGGGTTCCCAGTTTTATCTAATCGCAGCTGAGCTGTTTTCGAACTGTTGGGTGAACAGTGGACAAGGGCTCACAGCTGGGTGTCCAAACCAGCCCGAGATTCGAACCTGCAATCTTAGATCTTCAGATTGCCAGCATAGCTGTTGCTACCGCTGTGCTATCTCTCCTCCGTGCATGAGACAGGACATTGTGGACAAGCATACAAATGTGGAGTTGTTTGTTCTGCTCCACAGTCACACAAGGTGGAAGCCCAGATAATGAAACAATATCAGAATTTCTAGATCCTCTAATGTTATTTGATTGTCAATGTACACCAGAAATTAACTGTAGAAATGCACTGGAGGACAAACATATTACTAAAATCCACAAATAATCAAATCCACAAATGTTAAATTTGCAAATGTGGAGGGCTGACTGTACTTTGTAATAGTACTATGATTCTTTCTACATTGATTGCCATAGCTACATCCCATCTGCCCAGATGATGGAATACTGATATTTATATATCTCGGTGAAACACAAGAGCAGACAATAATAAGTTCTCTGCCTAAACTAGATGGCACCATTCCATAGGACAGTGTTTCCCAACCTTTTTTGAGCCGCAGCACACTTTTAACATTAAAAAAATCCGGGGGCACACCACCAACCAAAATGACACAAAATGACACTGTAACACAGTAAAGAATGCCTGGGGGATGGTGAGCTGCTGGGAGCAGCTGTTGGGAGTGTTGAAGCCAGGGGAGGAGCCAGGCCACACCATGCCCCTCCCCCTGGCTTCAGTTTTCCCACAGCTTCGCCAGCCTTGAGGGGGCAGTGCCAAGCCAGCATTGTGCTGGCTCTGCCACCGCTGGCTTGGCACTGCCCCCTCAAGGCTGGTGAAGCTGTGAGGGCGCTTAAGCTGGGAGAGGGGGCGGAGCCAGGCCACGCCATGCCCCGCCCCGCCCCTGCCCCCGGCTTCAGTTCTCCCACAGCTTAACCAGCTTTGAGGGGGCAAGCCAGCATTGTGCTGGCTCTGCCATCACTGGCTTGGCACTGCCCCCTCAAGGCTGGCAAAGCTGTGGGAGTGCTGAAGTCGGGGAGGGGCGGAGCCAGGCTGCATCATGCCCCCTCCCCCGCTTCAGCTCTCTCACAGAGGAGGAGCATGAGTGGTGGACGGGCTTCAGTAGGCGGGGCGCCTCCTCCGCACAGCTTCAACAAGCAAGGGGTGAGAGTCATGGCGGGAGTCATGGCAGATTGGAGGCTGGTTGGGGAAACGGCCGAAGGAGGCGGTGCCCTGGTCCCTTCTTCTTTTTCTTTGTGGCCGCCCATCCCTTCCTCCTCCTCTCCCAAGCAGCAGGAGTTCGGCAGGAGGAGGGGGGAAGGAAGGGGGGCAGAGAGCTTTTCTCGCGGCACACCTGATGATCGCTCACGGCACACTAGTGTGCCACGGCACACTGGTTGAGAAACACTGCCATAGGATATTGCCATGGGAGCTGGAATGCAATCATAGTACTGTAATCATGTTGTGTGAAAAGGCCCTTGGAAACACACTGAACCCTTGTCAGTCAGGCCCTGAAACCAGAAGCTATCCTAGGGACATAACTGCAAACGAGGGTTGGCAGCTACAGGAAAGGGTTAAACAGATCCTGTACTATAAGAACCCCCCTCATCCTGTTATCTTGGCAAACATACAGGTGTTACTTCACATAGGAAAATAAATATTCCATTTGGGTTGTTGTAGGTTTTTAGGGGCTATATGGCCATGTTCTAGAAGCATGCTATATGGCCTGCTTCTAGAACGTGGCCATATAACCCAAAAAACCTACAACAACCCAGTGATTCTGGCTATGAAAGCCTTTGGCAATACAATATTCCATTTAGTTCTGAGTCTGCAGGCAAACAAATACTACTTGTTAAGGGTTTTTTTTCCCTACAGCGAGAAGAAGGTCCTCCCTTTCTCTTTGATAATCAGGGCCCTTCCACACAGCTATATAACCCAGAACATTAAGGCAGAAAATCCCACAATATCTGTTTCAAACTGGGTTATCCACACTGCCATATATTCCAGTTCAAAGCAGATAATGTGGGATTTGAAGGGTGTTGAAAGGCCTCAGACTTTCAAGACTCAATAAGTGTATTTCTGTGTTTCTTATGTGAGAAGGAATGCCGCACATTTCCCCCATACAAGCTTATGATGACAGTATTCATGGAGGTCCCAAGGTGGCCTCAAGCATCTGTAGCTTAAAATGAAGCACACTGTGACATAAATACCCTGACTTTCCCCCCCTTTGTATCTTTCTCACAGCTTGAGAAAAGAAAGAGTTCATTTTTTCAATAGCATCTTATCATTAGTAATTACTTTCCCTATTATTTTCCTATTGCTTCTGTCTTTTAAAAACATGTGTGAAGTAGAAAAATGTTTACAAAATTTTGCAAAATGAAATTAATTTTCAAACTATTTTCGAATTGAGTAAATTTTATCAGTCATTATACTTTAAAAAGATATAATTTATAATTTTATATTACTTTGCCAAAATTATGTAATTATGGACTCCTTATCCCAATGAGTAATATGTTAGAGGTAACATTATTACTTGTAACAAGTTTAGATTAATTCTTGGGGAAATAGTTTCTCTCTGCATTGTACGTTCCCTAGTTTGAGTCCGTGTGGTGTAGTACTTTGAGCATAGAACTATGACCAGAGTTTAAATCCTTGCTCAGCCGTAAAAATGTATTATTTATTTACGTCATTAATATTCCGCCATTCTCACCCCGCAGGGGACTCAGCGTAGATAACAATGCACATATACAGGCAAGCATTCAATGCCATTGACATACAACATATATAGACAGACATAGAGACAATTTAACATTCCAGATATCAGTTAAATTTAGCCTCCCCACAAAGTGGTACCTTATGCACGAGCTGGCATCACCGGGGTTTGTTGCTAGTTGCCAGATGAGGACAGAGAGACGCCGGGGGGGGGGGGGCCATTCTCAGTCGAGACAATTTTAATTCCAGGACGATTCTGACGGCGAACATCCCAGGAATAGAGTGTGCCGGTCTGGTGTGGGGTTCCAGTGAGAGTGTAGCCTTCCTGTTGGTGTACCGAGCACCCAACGCGCCAACAGGGAGCCTGCCTAAGCTGCTGGAGATGGTCTCGGAGTGGGCATTGAGGTTCCCTAAACTTATTGTGTTGGGGGACTTCAATGTCCACGCCGATACCACCTCCCCTTCAACAGCAGCCATGGACCTAGTGTCTACCATGGAGGCACTAGGACTCTCACTTTGTAAGACCAGTCCCACGCACCAGGCCGGGCACACCCTGGACTTGATCTTCGCGGCCGGAATTCAGGTGGTCCTAACCTCTGTAATGGAGGTTCCATGGTCCGACCACAGTGTCCTGGAAGTCCATCTTGAAATGGCTCCCCCACTCGGTAAGGGTGCCGAACCCATTTTGGTTCGCCCGAAGAGACTTATGGAACCCACTAGGTTCCTGAATGCTCTGAGGGACTTGGAACTCCCCAGTGACTCAGTCGACGGGCAAGTGGAACACTGGAACATCTGTCTCTCCACTGCCTTAGATGAGATCGCCCCCAGACGCTCTCTCACCCTCCGTAGAAATCGCTCACCTTGGTTTACCGAGGAGCTAGGAGCGATGAAACGGAGGAAGAGACAGCTAGAGGACGTGTGGCGGGATCGCCACGACGGAGCATCGAGATTAGCTTATAAGCAGTTCAAAGAGGTTTATGAGCAAGCTATCAAGGAAGCCAAAAAAGTTCATTATTCTTCCTTGATAGAGTCGGCTAGTTCACGCCCAGCTCAACCTTTTAGAATAATTCAGTCCTTGACAACAATTCCGACTGTCCCAAATGATAGGGGTTTGGCGCCAACAGCTGAGGCTTTTCAGAACTTCTTTGCCGACAAAATCTCGATCCTCCGCCGGGATATCCCAGCCACCCTTGATACAGTGAGTGAACTCGAGACTCCACTGCCACTCGGCGGGCCCATCTTCACCCGTTTCCAACCGCTGGACACAGCAGCTGTCGATGGGATACTGGCTGCAGTTAGACCAACTACCTGCTCCCTCGACCCGTGCCCCTCCTGGCTTGTTAGATCTTGCCGGGAGGGGTTACGTGGCCCCCTGGGAAAGATTATCAACAGCTCCCTTGAGCAAGGAGTGTTCCCAGGGGGGTTGAAAAAGGCAATGGTAAGACCGCTGCTGAAGAAGCCAAACTTAGATCCTTCGGCTCCCTCCAATTACCAACCTGTGTCTAATTTGCCTTTTTTAGGCAAGGTAATTGAGAGGGCAGCAGCGGATCAGCTGCAGCGGTTCCTAGACCACAGCTGGGCTTGACCCCTTCCAGTCCGGCTTCCGTATTGGGCATGGGACGGAGACCGTGCTTGTCGCCATTACAGACCAACTTCGCTGCCAGCTGGACCAGGGTGGATCAGCACTGCTTGCTTTGTTAGACCTAACAGCAGCGTTTGATACAGTAGATCACGCCTTGTTGACCCACCGTTTAGCTGTGACTGGGGTTAGGGGGACCGCCCTTAAATGGGTGGCCTCCAGGATCGGGGACAGCTTATGGAGGGGGGCGGGGGGTGTCTCTGGGAGACTCCCATTAAGTTGTGGGGTTCCCCAGGGGGCCATCCTCTCCCCCTTATTATTCAACATCTATATGCGCCCCCTGGCCCAGCTGGCTCACGACTTTGGTCTGGAGTGTTATCAGTATGCGGATGACACCCAGCTTCTGCTGAGAATGGACGGCAGGCCGGATACCGTACCCGATTGTTTCCATCGATGCCTCGAAGCTGTGACTGGCTGGCTGCGTTCCAGCAGGCTGAAGATGAACCCGTCGAAGACTGAGATCTTGTGGCCTGGTCACCCTGGGCTGGATGAGTGCTGGTTGCCTACCCTGGATGGCGAGCAACTTAGCCCGTCATCCCTTGTTAAGAGCTTGGGTGTCCAATTGGACCCCTTGCTGACCATGGAGACCCAGGTCTCCACGGTCAGCAAAATTGCGTTTTACCACCTTCGTCAGGCTAGGCGACTGGCACCCTACCTGTCCAGGGACGACCTGGCCATGGTGATCCAAGCAACGGTCATCTCGTGATTGGACTACTGTAACACCCTCTACGTTGGCCTTCCCTTGTCGACAATCCGGAAACTCAAGCTGGTGCAGAATGCCGCTGCTCGCTTGCTGGTGGGAGCACCAGTGAGGGAGCATATTACTCCCATCCTCCGGGAACTGCACTGGCTTTCTATAGAGTACCGAATTGCCTTCAAGATGTTGGTTTTAACCTTTAAGGCCTTACACGGTCTAGGGCCTGCGTACCTGAGGGACCGCCTTGCCCCGTACGTTCCCCCGAGATCACTACGTTCAGAAGAGCAAAATTTGCTACTGGTTCCATCGATCCACTCCTGCCATCTATCCACAACTAGGCAGAGAGTCTTCTCCGTGGCGGCCCCAGTATGGTGGAACTCCTTGCCAGATGTTACTCGAGTGATCCCAGAGCTCGGCCCATTTCGAAGAGCCTGTAAAACTGCCCTTTTCAAATTGGCTTTCGACTAATTGATCTGCCCTGAGGGGTCCATGCCTTGAGTCCTAGAAATTGAAATTCTGTTGATTTTACTGTTTATTGGTTTTATGCTTTTATGTTTTTATGTGTATTGTATGGCTGCTGGTTTGTATGTGCAGCATGTTTTTATTGTATGTTGTAATCCGCCCCGAGCCTGCAGGGAGGAGCGGAATATAAGATCAAATAATAAATAAATAAATAAATAAATAAATAAATAAATTTCCTACTTATTTATTTATTTATTTATTTATTGGGGCTTCTTCGCCGCCGACTCCCGGGGGCTCGCGGCGGCTCACAGAGCCAGTGGCACAACGCCACAGGTTAAAACATAAAAACAGTTAAAAACAGTTAAAACAATTAAACAGCAAAATGCAATATAACAATTGAGCAGCAGGAGATATCACAGCCCAGAGAGTATAGACGAGGCCTACTCGCCGAAGGCCTGCCTAAACAAATGAGTTTTGCAGGCCCGTCTAAATGGCAGCAGATCTCTCAGGGCTCTGGCTTCGGCCGGGAGGGCGTTCCATAGTGTGGGAGCTATAATAGAGAACGCCCTCCGGCGGGTCGATGTTAGATGTGCCGACTTTACAGATGGTACTACCAACAGGTTGGCCTCTTCGACCGAAGTGATCTCGCTGGGCAATATGGGGTGAGACGGTCCCTCAGATACGCTGGCCCCAGGCCGTGTATGGCCTTGAAGGTAAGAACCAGCACTTTGAAGGCGACCCGGTGCTCAATAGGCAGCCAGTGCAGATCCTGCAAAATTGGTGTTATACGGCATCCTGCTGGTGCCCCAGACAGGAGCCGGGCGGCAGTGTTCTGCACCAGCTTGAGCTTCCGGATCGACGACATAGGCAGGCCAACGTAAAGCGCGTTACAGTAGTCTAGCCTTGAGATGACCGTGGCTTGGATCACCGTGGCTAGGTCGCCCGGGAGAGGTAGGGGCCAGCCTCCTTGCCTGGCGGAGGTGGAAAAAAGCAGTTTTGCTGGCCATGGAGACCTGGGCCTCCATGGTCAGCTGGGAGTCCAACTGGACACCCAGGTTCTTCACAGACGGCGCTGGATGCAGCGCCGCACCGTCCAGGGTCGGAAGCCGGGCACCCACCCCGCCCGGGCCGCCCAGCCACAAGATCTCCGTCTTCGCCGGATTCACCATCACCTACTGGCTCGCAGCCATCCAGTAACGGCTTCGAGGCAATGTTGGAAATTATCGGGACGGATTCGGCCTGCCCTCCATCCTCAGAATGAGCTGGGTGTCATCGGCGTACTGATGGCAGACCAGCCCATAACTCCGCACCAGCTGTGCAAGCGGCTGCATGTAGATGTTAAATAATAGAGGGGAGAGAATGGCCCCCCTGAGGGACTCCACACACCAATGGGGAGCCCTCGGAGACCTCCCCGCCCCTCCTCACACGCTGAGACCGCTGGCGGAGGAAGGAGGACAGCCATTTAAGGACAGTCCCCCTCACTCCGGCCATGGCCAGGCGGTGGATCAAAAGATTGTGGTCGACCGTGTCAAACGCTGCCATGAGGTCCAATAACACGAGCAGCGCAGACCCGCCTTGGTCGAGCTGGCAGCGGAGTTGGTCTGTGATGGAGACCAGGACCGCCTCCGTCCCATGCCCCGAACGGAAGCCGGACTGGAAGGGGTCAAGCCATGTTGCATCATCTAAGAAGGACTGCAGCTGCTCCATTACTGCCCTCTCAACTACCTTGCCCAGGTATGGAAGATTCGACACTGGGCAGTAGTTGGAGGGAACCGCAGGGTCCAATGATGGTTTCTTCAGCAATGGAGCCACCACCGCCTACTTGACAGATGCAACTGTCTTTCGGGTTGCAAAGGTCGACAACAAGCTACACAAATTGGTTGAGAGCTCACCACGACCCGGGCAGGCCTCGAAGTCATGACCTTCTGGTCAGTAGAGATCTTATGCAGCTGACACCCAGCCAGCTGTGCCACATTCCCGGTGCAAACCTAGTGGGTGACCCAGACTTAATCATACTCTCTCAATCTAAGAAGACGGCAAAAGCAAACTCCCTCTGAACAAATCTTGCTTAAAATCCAATGAGAGGGTCACCTTAGTGTTACCATAAATTGGAAATGACTTGAAGGCACACAATAACAAAGTTAAAGGACAGGAAGGAAGTAAAGTCTCTCTTTTTTTACTGTTTCTGTAGTACTTCATGATACTTAAATTAATCTCTAGCTAGATTTTGGAAGATTACTTGGGTAACTCAATGTCTTCTCACGTTATTTGTTGCTGAGAAGGCAACTAGCATAATATCTGTGCTATATGTCTGCACTTTGTCTCAGACTTCATCCTTGTATGGGAATCTGATCACCAGAATTTGGAAGGAGAAATTGAAGACACCGAGACACCAAACACTAGACAAAGGAAATCCACGGAGATCCATAGGATCTGGCGAAAGAGGTTTCTAAATAAACTCCAGATGGCAGGGCTCAAAATGGAAAAGGTAATTCAGTTTACTGATACATTTATGGGATGCTCTTGAGGGTGGAGGAAGTCAGCAGAATTGTGTTTTCATTGCCTTTGTATAGTGCTATCAAGGCTCTAACTGTGCAGTAACAGCTTAGTGTCAAAGATGCCATTTTCTAAAAGAGAGAAACAGAAACATATCATGCATTGGCCCTCTATGCGTCTTAAACTGTTTCATTGCTCAAAATTGTGCCAGTGGTTGATTCAAAACCTTGGATATGAAGACACAGCACATGGATAGGACATGTTACTGTTACAAATACAAATAAAGATTTGTACTTTAAGGAGTTATTTTCTCATAACATTACACTGCATGTTTTGTACCTCATGTGATTTATGAAAAGCTCATTCAAGCATAAAATAAAGGGAAGGAGTAGCAACATAATAAGACTGATCAGAAGCAGGCTGCTGGGGATAGAACGGTATCTGTGGGATTGGGGGGGGGGGGGTGTAGTTTTTAAATGTAGTTTTAATTGTATTTTAATATTTATATGCTCCATAACACAAAATATTTAACTGTTTTTAATGTTTATATTTACACTTTAATGCATCTGCTCTGTTTTAATTCTATTGCGTCATGTTTGCAGTTAGCTGCCTGAGGTCTCTACATCTGGAGGAAGGCGGGATAAAAAAATAAAGAAGTAAATAAAACCAGTACCAAGAGCAAATATTCAAAATATAGCAGCTGGGGCCCCATCACTTCCATATAACACAGTTTCAGGAGGCAGTTTAACTGCATTGCGCTGGATTATATGAGTCTACACTTCCATATAAGGCAGTTCAGTGCAGTTACAATGCATTCTGAAACTGTATTATATGGCAGTGCAGTTGGGGCCTGAAGATGTTCTGAATGGCCTCTAAAATGAAATTGCTTGTAAATTTTCACCAGAAGTCTAGCAGTGAAGGAAGGACTGTTCATTCCTCTATGAACACCACTTTGTCCTTTCTCTTTCTTGCCAATTCTTCTTAGGAAATTTCCCTCCAAGCTGGAATCTCCCCAAATGGGATTCTTCTTGGTAAAACCTGGCTAGGACGAAGGGACTTTGAAAAAGAAGGGCTTAAGTCCTTCTTCTTCCTGTATCCTGAGGTTGCTTCCAGTTACTGGGCTTTCCAATATGATTTTTTTTTTTAGTGTCAGAAAATTGCAAGTCGCTTCTGGTGTGAGAGAATTGGCCATCTGCAATGACGCCCAGCTGTTTGATATTTTACCATCCTTGTGGAGGCTTCTCTCATGTCCCCGCATGGGGAACTGGAGCTGACAGAGGGAGCTCAACCCGTTCTCCCCAGATTCGAACTGCTGACCTGTTGGTCAGAAGTCCTGCTGACACAAGGGTTTAACCCATTGTGCCACTGGGGGCTCTATTTTCAAATACGATAGCACTATGTAACAAAATGTGGAAAAATGTTCTGTTTCTAGTTTGAAAGTATTATTTCCTGTTTATATGTGTGGTCCTTACTTTGCAAGTAGCTGTTATACTCCTGAGACTTTGTTTTTGCGGCTGCCACAAACTATCTGGAATTGGATGAGATTTTATGAGGTATTCATTGAAAAACTATAGCAAAAAGTGCAGCAGGATGTCCCACAAAAACTTTTTTTTTGCAGTTTAATAAACTTTCTCTATGTTTTATGATAGAACCAATTAGGAAATGACATTTATAACCCAGGAACAATATGTTACATAGTGTAAAAGCAGGTGATAATTCAGCCTTTTCTTTCTTAACTGACTTTTTTGTATGAAAAAATAAGGGGAAAGCCGTGGAAAAATGAGAGGAAGCAGCAAACATGACAATTTATTGGTCTTCCCATAAAAATCTGAGTGAGGCAACATGACTGTGCAAGAAAAGTCTTGTTTGGAAGCACCTTTCACACTATACAATTATAGTGCTATGGCTCCACTTGAACTGCCATAGAAACATCCAATGGAATCATGGGATTTGCAGTTTTTTGAGGGGTTGGGACATTTAGTGTCTTCAGCCAGAAATCTCAAATGCTTCACTAAATAATAAACCCCAAGATTCTATAGGATGCCAAATCTATGTTGTTACAGGATATTACCATTGCAGTCAAAAGTGGAACCACAATGTTATAATGGAATGGTGTGAGAGGACCCCATGAGGACACATGGATGTTTTAGTACACAATGATGTATATACTGATTTGGAACTCAGTGCAGAATTCAGCTTGATGCTTTTTATCTATTTCGTTTCTAGCATGTATCCCAAAATACAAAGAAGTTAGTACACTTTATATTGCTAAGTGCACCCTGGAGCGTACTCTGTTATCATGCTGAAGATCTAAGGCTGAGGGTTCCTTTACAGGTGAGGTTATTTTGTATTGCTAAATGTAGACATGGGACCAAACTTAGTTGTAGATAGGGCCCTGTTCTAAACAAATGTGGGAAGGGTGAGTTGTTCCTGTCCTATGGAAGGGTTGTATCTGTTATTTTATCATGCAAATTTTCATAGAACTTAGTAGTGAATAATCATATCTCAGGGTTGCTGTAAGTTTTTTGGGCTGTATGGCCATGTTCCAGAAGCATTCTCTCCTGACGTTTCACCTGCATCTATGACAGGCATCATCAGAGGTTGTGAGGACCTCCGAGGATGCCTGCCATAGATGCAGGCAAAATGTCAGGAGAGAATGCTTCTGGAACATTTATTTATTTATTTTATTAGATTTGTTAGCCGCCACTCCCAGTGGCTCGGGGCGGCTTACGTCGACATAAAATCGTAACATGCAGTAACATTAAAACACAAATTAAAAGATGCCAGAAAAGAATACAGTCTTTAAAAGAACACATTATTCACAATTCGAAGGCCTGCCGGAATAAGACAGACTTGCAGGCCTTCCGAAAAGCTAGCAAGTTGCGCAAAGCCCTAACCTCCGGAGGAAGTGTGTTCCATAAGACTAGGGCGATGATAGAAAACGCCCTCCTCCGCGTAGATGTCAGATGGTACTGTTTAACATTTGGCACAAGTAAAAGATTACTCTCTTCAGACCTAAGTGATCTCGTGGGTTAAGCGGTCCCACAGGTACACTGGCCCCAGACCATACAAGGCCTTAAAAGTTAGAACTAGCACTTTGAAGGTGATCCGGTACTCGATAGGAAGCCAGTGCAGTTCTCGCAGAATTGGTGTAATGTGGCTGCTCGGAGGAACTCCTGCGAGCAACCGAGCTGCGGCGTTCTGCACTAGCTTGAGTTTCCTGGTCACCGACAGAGGCAGGCCAATGTAAAGAGCGTTACAGTAGTCTAACCTTGAGGTGACCGTAGCTTGGATCACCGTGGCCAAGTCGTGCCAGGATAGGTAAGGGGCCTCCATTGACAGCAGAGGGTCCAGAAGAACTCCAAGGCTCTTTACTGAAGACGACGGGCATAACGCCACGCTGTCCAGGGTCGGAAGCTGGCCGTCCCCACCACCCAGACGACCCAGCCAGAAGATCTCCGTCTTCGCTGGATTCACCTTCAACCTACTGGCTCGCAGCCATCCAGTAACAGCCTCAAGGCAGAGATGGAAATTATCGGGTACGGTTTCAGGCCTGCCCTCCATCCTCAGAATGAGCTGGGTGTCATCAGCGTACTGGTGACACTCCAGCCCAAAGCTACGTACCAGCTGAGCAAGTGGTCGCATGTAGATGTTAAATAATAGAGGGGAGAGTATGGCCCTCTGGGGGACTCTACAAGCCAGGGGGGAACCCCCGGAGACATGGCCATACAGCCCAAAACATGGCCATACAGCCCAAAAAACTTACAGCAACCCAGTGATTCTAGCCACGAAAGCCTTCAATTATGAAATGCAAACGTTTAATTACACAAATTACAACAACTATCAGTTAAAATCAGAGGCTTGATATGTAGTTCTCGGGCTGTGCTGCAGTCAGTTTGTGGGTGTTTTGATTCCAAAGATAGGTCTTTAAAAGGTGCCTAAAACATGCCATGTTTTATCCTTTCAAAGTATCAAGGGGAAAGGCACTGAGGCTACTGTGGATAAGGCTTATATCAGGGTTGGCTGTAGTAATGGTTATGTGCACATTGCAAGGCCTCCTCTGGTGACATTAATGTTTGCACGCAAATAACATTGAGGAAGAGATATGTCAGTTGGTTAGGAACTAATATGTGAATAGTAGAACCTTGAGCCTGATTTGGTAGCTTATTGGTTGACAGTGAAATTACGTTAGTACTGGTGTAATGCATGCACAGTTTGACATCCTCCTCAGCATCCTAAGCACCACATTCTACGGAGTATGCATGACAGTAATTTAAACACAAGTGTGAACACAGTTCTATCAAGCTCACTTGGGCCTCTGATGAGAATGATCAATCCAACAGTACACTGAGATCTAAACTGGGTGTTCGCAGCCTTTGATCTTCCAGTTGCTTTATACTTCAGGACCCAGGATCTCTAACAGCACAGCCAATGATGATAGATTCTAGGAGGTGAGGTCCAAAACATCTGGAAGACCAAAGTTTGAAAACCTTTGCAGTTATACCATCAAAACCCAGCCCAACTCCTAGAGGGCTCAGTGCCAATATTTTGCTGTCAAGGCTATTTCTCAGTGGCAGAGAGGAAGTGCATAGGACATGCATCAAGTGTTTTTTGGTGGGAGAATATGAGACGTGATGGGTCCATTTGATCCTACAGTATTTTTCTACAAAGTATTTTTCCTGTATTCATAAAAGTGCCCCCATTTCATGTTTTGATTTCAATTAGTTCAGATTTGAACTGACTGAAAGAAGTCAAGTGAACTGTACATGGGCAGCTGCTATTTAACTTCTTCCTACATTTTCTATATGTATTAAGCAAGAATGTTTTCAGTGCAAAGAACTGGATGATAAATTGCCATCTTTATTACATGCATCTATTATTATTATTATTATTTTACTGACACAAAAACACAGTATGTCACAGAAAACTAGATTATTATTATTATTTATACATCACCTGGCTCTTCCGATGTGCCTTCGGAGAATGACCAAGTACTTCTTTCCTGTTGTCTCTCCCATAATATGTCCTCATATTGCACTCCTCCCATTTTGCAGAAAGATTATCTCAATTATTCCACCCACTATGAGTTTTCTTGAGTTCCTATATTTTGGTCATTTCTATCTCATCCAGTGTTTTATCATTTTATGTACATTTGGCCCACCCATTGTGATTTTGATTTTTTTACCTTATTACTTTGCACTGTTTACTTACTTTGATGTCTTACTTATTTTATTGTGATGATGTTTTTTGTTGTTCTGTATTTTGTTGTTATGTATTATTTGGGCTTGGCCTCATGTAAGCCACCCCAAGTCCCCTTTCGGGAGATGATGGCAGGGTATAAATAAAGTTTATTACTATCATCACTTTTTCTGTCCAAAATGAGATTCAAAGTGTTGTTTTGAATTATGGATTTTTTCAGATTTTGTTTTGTATTGCTGTAGTCAATGAAAGTTTATGTTAGATTTCCCCCCATTTATTCCCCAAAGCGGCAGTCGATTCCTTTATGTACATACAATAACTAGGAAGGAATCTAAAGGGATTAAAATGGTTTAACTCATAACATTTTTGTTATTATTATATTAATTTTAATTTTCTTCTTCTTCAGTCTATGTACATTGTTTGCAGTTTTGAATCCCCCATCTATTCTTATAGGGGACAACTATTTTGGACAAAGCGTTGTACCCAAAAGGAGAAACGTTTCCCAACTCTGATTTGTGGTCTTTGTTCCCCACTTATATGCAGACTACCCTCCTTCTCTTATTGCCTTTGTCCCCAGGTTGTGCCCAACCAGAACGTTAGTAACTGGTCCCACAGGATTCTGATGAAACTGGGTATCCATAACCTGTTTTATGATGAAGTTCCTGACTTCCCTGTGGATTATTATACCTGTCATTTTATGGCAAATAAGTTACATAGGTAAGATAATGGAATTTATTTTTGTTCCTTGATTTACTCTCTTCCCAAATGTTTTTGCTCACATGCGCCATGCCCAAATGGATATGTTCTTCTCTTATCTCATTAAATACTTTGATAGATAAAATGCCACAACTTGCAAGAACATTGTTGGCTCTTTCCTCAGAAAACAGCTGAAACCTTTCAAAACGTTAAGCCTCCAACCTGACTGTATTGCTGTCTCTTGTAGAGCTATCTATCGTTCGACAGGAAACAGCCATGTAACCCACCTAACCTTAACACTATTATACAGAAGTGAATGGAGATTTTCATATTCTATTGCTAAAATATCCACAAATGAAGGCGACACTGGGAAGTATCCAGAGGAACTCAAAGAGAATCTGGATCAGTGGGTCCCAACCTGTGGTCTATGGACCACCAGTGGTCCACAAAAACTAAAATATGGTCCATGGCCTCACCATTACTACATTGTTGCAACAAGAGCGACTGGTCTTGTGAAACCCCCTTATAGTTGCGGAACTTATTAAATATGGTTTTCTGTGGGTGAGCAAATGGTGACTACTGGATGCCATATGTTCTGTATCAGAAACTAGAGCTGTAAATTTCAGAATCAGCACCTCAAATTACCAAACCTAATTTAAAGTTGACCAAAAACTGATTCGTAACCCTTTTGGTACTAATGTTGGAGAGTGGTCCCTGGTCAAAGTGGTCCCTTAGTTAAAGTGGCCCCAGGTCAAGGTTGGGAACCACTGCTCTAGATACTTCCCAGTTTCTCCTTCATTTGTGGATGATAAATAGCTCTATAAGGGGAAATGTCTCAAGATGGTCACATTCTGGTGGTTTTCTAAGTTGGAAAAAGCCCAGTGCATTTCAGCATGTGTATATTCTTAAGGATTCCTTCAGGCTGCTATTTGGAATCAAACCTGATAAATTTCTGAATCAGAAATTCTCAAATCACTTACTGGACACGTGAAAGTCTTGCCTTAAGAGTACCCTTAGGCCAAAATGTGTTGGATTTTCCTTCCAACAAAACAACTATCTTGTGTTTCCTATTCAGTCCTATGATTCTTTGAACACCTTGAGATGTGTCTCCTAATCTCTCCAGCAGAAACATTCATGGCTTCTGTTTCTCTCCCAGTACAATCTAAGTGAACATCTATGTATTGTACTGCTTAATAACTACAGTTATCCGCTGTAACCCAAAACATTTTGCTGTTTGAGGAAACAGTTCATGACAGCCTCACTTTCCTAATTCATTCCACTCGCCAAAGATAGCGGATCGCTAAATTACAACTGTCACATTTGACTTAACTTTCAAATTGAATATGATTGTACACACAGGTCAAATTTTACTCTGTACCTGAATCCGTGGAGCCTCCGGTGGCACAGCGGGTTAAACTGCTGAGTTGCTGAACTTGCTGATCTAAAGGTCACAGGTTTGAATCCAGGTAGCGGGCTGAGCTCCCGCTGTTAGCCCCAGCTTCTGCCAACGTAGCAGTTCGAAAACATGCAAATGTGAATAGATCAATATGTACTCCTCCAGCAGGAAGATAACGATGCTCCATGCAGTCATGCCGGCCACATGACCTTGGAGGTGTCTATGGACAACGCTGGCTCTTCAGTTTAGAAATGGAGATGAGCACTAACCCCCAGAGTCGGGCACAACTGGACTTAATGTCAGAGGAAAACCTTTACCTTTACCTACCTGAATCCGCATTCCTCTTTTTTTTTATAAATGATTTTTATTAGGTTTTCAGGTTTAACAATACAAAACATACAGATATACCATACACGAATACAAGAGGGAGGGGGAAAAGAAAGGGGTAGGGGACAATTTTGACTTCCGTTCTAGTTCCATACTTTATCCTGTTTTCATTATTATATTTATTTCTTCAACATTGGGCATCCTAAGGTGCTCTTACTTATATTCCTTAGTTTAATTCTGACAGAGTGTTTCAATCTGTTTTCAATAGTTTTATGTATTCGTTAATTACAGTCCAGTCTGTCATCGTGTTCCCCTTGCCATTATTCTGGCGAAGCCAGTACGTTAATTCATCCATTCCCTTGATTTCCACCACTTTCTCCAACCATTGTTCTTTGTCTGGGAGGAGATTTTGCTTCCAAAGTTTTGCGAAGACTATCCGTGCCGCCGTGGCCAGATACACAAAAAGTTTCTGTTGATTCTCGTTTTCAAAAGTCTTATCACCTATTATTCCTAATAGGTATAGTTCCGGAGTTTTTGGAAAGTCTATTCTTAGGATTCGTTTACATTCTTGATGGATCATTGACCAGTATTCTTTTGTCTTGGAGCAAGTCCCACCACATGATAAAAAGTGCCTTCCTGTGTCCTACATTTCCAACATTTATTGTCCATATTCTTGTACATTGCATTCAATTTTTGCGGCGTGATATACCAGCGGTGGATCATTTTGAGCCAGTTTTCTTTCAGGTCTGTTGCATATGTAATTTTAAGGTTTTTCCGCCATATTGTTTCCCAATCTCTAAGTTGTATTGATCTCCCTATATTCTGAGCCCACTTAACCATTGTTTGTTTAATTATCTCTTCCTCTGTTATCCAGGCAAGGAGCATGGAGTAGGTCTTTGAAGTTGTTTTCTTTTCTGTTTTCAGTATTTTGTACCAGGTTCCCTCAGTTTCACTGAATCCTTTAGTCTTATCTTTATTAAACCACTCTCTCAGCTGGAAGTAGTGGAGCCATCGAATATTAGGAAAGTTTTTTGCAATTTCTTCCTGAGTCTTCAGGAGGTATTCACCATTTTGTTTCTTTAAGATATCTCTATATTTGGGCCATTCTATCCAGCCTAATAATCTTCGTTGATCCGCCTCTAATGGTGAAAGCCATAATGGTGTCTTAATATATATGTGATTCTTGTGTTTATTCCAGATCTTCATAAAAGAGGAGCGAATAAAATGGTTGCCAAATTTTTTTTCCTTTAAGGCACCTTCGTACCACAAATATGAGTGCCATCCTTTCCTAAACCGAACCCTTCCAAAGTTAAGACTTTAGTATTGGATAGAAGCACCCAATCTTTTATCCATGTCAGGGCACAGGACTCATAATATGTTTTGAGGTCTGGAAGGCCGAAGCCACCATTTTCTTTTGGCATTATCATTATGATATATTTTATTCTTGGTTTTTTCCCCTTCCAGATAAATCTCATTATATCCTTATTCCATTTCTTGAATGTCTCTATATTCCTAATTATTGGGAGATTTTGAAATAAATAAAGCATTTTGGGTAACAGATTCATTTTCACCGCTGCAACTCTCCCCAACAGGGAGAGATTTAATTTCTCCCATTGTATAAGGTCTTTCTTCATTTTCTCCCATTGTACTAAATAATTATTCTTTAGCAGATGTAGATTTCTCGATGTGAGCCAAATCCCTAAGTATTTAATTTTTGGGGCTAACTCTATATCTGTCATTGCCTGTAGATTATCTTGCTCTTGTTTGGACAAATTTTTAGTTAGAAGTTTTGTCTTCTTTTTATTCAATTTGAACCCGGCCACCTCTCCAAATTCTTCAAAAGTCTTTAGCCACTTCTCGATGTTAATTTTGGGGTTTTCAATTATACAGATCACGTCATCAGCAAATGCTCTAATTTTATATGTATATCTGTCGACTTTAAGTCCAATCAATTCTTTATTTGCTCTTATTTTAGTTAAGAGTATCTCCAATGCAAAGATAAAGATTAGTGGGGACAGCGGACATCCTTGACGGGTTCCCTTTCCAATTTCAAATTCTTCCGTAGCTGAACCGTTTATCCATATCTTCGCTTTTTGTTCCTTATAGATTGCCTCGATCACGTTCTGGAATTGAAAGCCTATATCTATTTCCTTAAACAATATTTTGAAGAAGTCCCAATTCAAATTATCAAATGGTTTTTCAGCATCGATTGAGAGCAAAGCCAGGTCTTTTTGGTGGTTAGTTTCATAGTATTCAATTACATTTAAAATAGTCCTTACATTGTCTTTAATATTCCTGTTAGGTAAAAATCCCGTTTGATCCTCTTCAATCCAATCTGCCAAGAAATTTTTGAGCCTATTTGCCATTATTGTAGAAAAGATCTTATAATCGGTGTTTAAGAGGGAGATAGGGCGATAGTTTTTATATCTTCGGGATCTGAACCCTCTTTGTGTATCATAACAATATCTGCCCCTTTCCATGAATCAGGTATTATTTTCTCATTTAACGCCTTATTTAAGATCACCCTTAATGTTGGTAATAATTCATCTTGCATCGTTTTATAGAGACATGCCGTGAATCCATCTGGCCCTGGCGCCTTATCATTTTTTAAAGTCTTAATTACTTTCTTTATTTCCTCTGTTGTTATTTCTTTATTTAGTTCTAATCTTTGGTCGTCCGTAATCTTATTTAATTTCATAATATTCAAGTAATCATTAATCTTATCTTCTGTTATCGATGTTTTTGAATACAGTTGACTATAGAAGTTTTTGAATTCCTGTCTTATTTGATTATCTTCTGTGAGGTATTCCCCCTGTTTTTTAATTCTTATAATCTGCTGGGATTGTTTTTTCTTTCTCAGTCTTCTTGCTAACCATCTGCCAACCTTATTTGCATTTTCAAAAGAAGATTGTTTTATATATTTTAATTGTTTGGCCATTTGTTCCATTTCTAGATTTTGTTTCTCCCTTCTCAATATCTCTAATTTCTTTGGGATTTTTTTATTCCCGGGGTTACTTTTCAGTTGATTCTCCATTGTTTTCAGTTCCTCCTGAATGGAGTCTAGCTGTTGTTTTCTTCGCTTATTTCTCATGGCATTTTGCTGAATAAGGTGGCCCCGCATTACCGCTTTATACGCATCCCAGACTACTTGAATTTTAATGTCTTCTTGAGTATTTAATTCAAAATATTCTCTAGTCTTTTCCTTGTTCTTTTTTATATCTTCAGGTGTTTTCAGAAGATTTTCATTTAGCCTCCATTTCCTCGTTCCTCTCCTTTGGTTTACTACCATCGTTATGGCACCATGATCAGAGATATCCCTGGGGTGTATCCTGATGTCTTGTATTTTTGTTGTCAATGATTTGGTCATCCAAATCATGTCAATTCTTGACCAGCTGCTGTGGCGGTTCGAATAGAAAGTGTAGTCTTTAGCTTTGGGGTTGTGAATTCTCCATGCGTCTTCCAAATCATATTCCTTCATGAATCTAATGAAGTTTTCTGGTAAAGTAGAGGTGTCGTTTTTATTTGTCTTTTTCATAGCTCTAGATTTGTCTAACGTCCTATCCAATACACTATTAAAATCTCCTAGGATTATCATATGGTCCGCATGTTCATTATTCAATTTTTGTTTGAGGGTATCTATGAATTTTTTCTTAGAGGCATTTGGAGCATATATATTACATATCAAAATTGTCTCTGTACCTATCGTTATTTTAACTGCTACCATTCTGCCTTCATCATCTCTAAACAGAAACTCTGAGTTAAGTTTTTCCTCTATATACAGCACTACTCCTTTTTTCTTGTCTGGTGCAGAGGAATAGTAAGCACGTCCCAGTTTCTTCTGGGTTAAGTGGGATACATGTTTTTGTTTAATGTGTGTTTCTTGGAGTGCAATAATATTATAATTTCCAGACTTGATTTGGTTGAATAATCTTTTTCGTTTATTAGGTGAATTTAGGCCGTTCACATTATTAGAATAGCATTTCAGTTGATGCACTAAGCTAGACATTCAGGTCTCTATTAAATACATCTTCATCCTCGAGCTCTGGGTCATCTTCATCTTCTTCCTCACCTTCTTCTTCCTCTATATCTGGTGGGTCGGCTGCGGCTGCGCCTGCTGGAGCGGTACTTTGAGACTCAGGAGTATTTAATCGTTTCCTTTTTGACTTTTTCTCTTTCTCCAGAGAGCTCAGTGGAGTTCTTATTTTTCTCTCTTTTTCCAGTCTTCTATAAAAGTCTTTTGCTTTATCCTCCGATGTAAGCCATATTTTTTCCTCCTTATATGTGACCATGATACCTTCATTCCTCTCCCATCTAAAGCGGATATTTAGCTGCTTTAATTCTTTCGTTAGGAAGAAGTATTTCCTTCTCCTGGTCAGCACTGCAATAGGGAATTCCCGGAGTATTGATACTTTTGTATCTCTAAAATGAATAGGCTTCATGTTACTCTTCCTCCAAGTATCCTCTCTCACTCTTTTCCGAATGAAGTTCACGATCACATCTCGTGGTACTTTGGGTTTTTTTTTAATAGTTTGTCTGGATCCGATAGACTTTGTCTACCTCTCTCTCCACCTCTCTCGGGCATGTCGATTATCTTTGATACTAAGAGGATTACCACCTCACGGATATCCTCACTCTCTTGTTCAACGATGTTGCGAAATCTAAGTTGATGTTCCATTTCGCTCATCTCTAACCTTTCTTGTGTTCTCTCCATAGTCGTAGTCTTTTTTTTCTATGCCCTCGACTTTCTTCTGAGTCTTTTTTGGGGTTTTCTCCATTTCTGCTTGATTTGTCTTTAATTGTTTTACATCCTGTAGAGCGTCTGAGACTTCTTTTTTCATTATACTCCATTCCTCTGTAAGTTTTTTCTGCATTGTTACCATTTCCTCCTGTGTGGTTTTTTGTTGGTTTTCATGTGTCACTGCCATATTCTGAAGTACGTCCGTTTTTACTGCAAGTTTCTGTATCTCCTTTTGAATGTCTTTAAGGAGGTCTCTCAGTCCACCCTCCTCTGGTCCCTGTCCAGAGAATGAGCCTCTTCTTGGGAGGGGTTTGATATCCTTTCCGTCTTTCTTTGATGCTGCCATTTTCTTGCTTTTGTTTGTCTGAAGTGTGTCACCAATATATACTATACCAAATAATAGAAAATAATAATATATATCTCAGTCATCTAAAATCCAAGTCATTCAAGTCAGGTCAATCCCCTTCTTAGGTTGGTTAGTTCTCCCAATGCAACAATTTATGGACTGCACAGTATAAAAACCAATTAATTCATCTACAATATATCATCTATCTTTCACTCATATCAATTATTGGTTCCCCAAATTCATCAATTTATAGACTGAGCAATTATTTAGTTAGTTCATTTGTTTTGAATTCATAATAAACCTTATTAATTTAGCAAGTCATATATTGTTGTCACATTAATACTCAATAATTATCTAGTTCCCCTCCCTTTTCTCTCTTTTCTCTTTTAATAACTCTCCCACACCTATCCTTCCCTCCCCCGCCCGAATTACCAGGCGTTATCTAGAAATCCACACTGTGAATAACCAGTGGACCTATCTTCATATAGTCAGTGTCATTAGTTTAGAGAGTATAGCCTCTGGTGTCTAACAGGCCCTTAATCCCTCCAAGTCTTTATATTCTTACAGAGACTGTCTGTCGAGACTTTAGTCTTATTTTCTTCGTTCCGCTACGTTCGTCTGCACTCCTCTATTTCTCTCTGGTCTCGCTGTTCGTCTGCTTCCCTTCCTAGTCTTGCTGCCCGTCTGCTTCTCTTCCTGGTCTCGCTGCCCGTCTACTTCCTTTCCTGGTCTCGCTGTCCGCTCCGATGGCCCAGTTCTCGCTTCAGCCGTCCCCGCCTCTCTGCGGCCCTGCTTGATTCCTCTTCGTCCAGTCTGTCCTCGTTTTCACCCCTTCGCCTCTTCGAGTGCTTTCGCATCCGCCCAAGGCGTTTTTATGTTATAGCTGGACTCGGAAACTCCTCGCTTTTGATGTTCTAGCTTTCTGGATTTATAAATTCATAGCTCTACCGTCCTCAGTCTTTTTCGTCACTTCCGTTTCCTGATCCTCCGATGGTGTCACCTCCTATCTTTCGTTTCCGCCGTTGGTCCTCCCACCTCTTCTCTATGATTTTGGTTCTCCGATTATTCTTTCCCTTCCGGTTCCTCCCGCGCCTCCCCCAGAAGTGACGCAGGCGTCGGCTGGGGCTTCAGTTGTTTATAGAGAAGGCGGCGCGTAGACACAACAAAATCAGTTCAAGGTCGGTGCCATTTTCTTCTTAATAATTTCTGATTCCCCCAAGTCCTTAGGCTTTCCTTAGCTATACTCTTCTGGCCTCCCGTGTATCGGGAAGGGGTTTAAATTTGATTAATTGCGCCTCCACCACTGCCGCGGTAGCCTTCCCTTCTCTCAGTCTGCCCCCTAACCACTCCGTGAGGGGGGGGGGTTCCGCTTCTTCTTTTCCCAGATCTTAATAGTTCATTCAAGTTTAGCTGATGGATACTTCAAGGGGCGGATACCGTCCTTCCACACCAATTGACAATGGGAATTGATCTCTTGTTCTCTTTTCTCTTTCCTGGGCTCTCCCTTCGGGTCACCCTTTTATTTAGTCTATGCCTCACAAGTATGGAGTTTGAACTTTTACGTTATTCAGAGAGACTTACTTGTTCTTGCTCTCTTTCGTGCTGGTTCTTTCTTTAGTTAGTGGGTGCAGGATAGTTGCTGTGGGGTTTCCCCCACTTCCCGTCTCCAGCCCGCTCGCCGCGATCTACCGTCGCACCCCCCGACCCCCCTCCTTGAAGGATGGGAGTCTTAGGGGCATCAACGGGACCAGCTGGCTACGCGCCTCTCTTCCGCTCGATCCGGGATGAGAGGGGGGGACTCTTGCGTCCTCCAGATCGGCGAGATCGGGTGACTCGCTCAGGAGCACTCAGCAAACCGTACCTATCGCCATTTTCCACCCAGGAGAAAGCTAATTTGTCTGCTCCACCAAATTACGGTACTCTGTGCAACCCTTGAACAAGATCTATATTTCACTGGAAGATTAATATTTGGGGTTGGCCACCAGTATTCCACACTGGGGTTGGTTAAGCATCTCCTGCTCCTCATTCAAACCCGATTTTCATGTTCAGCACTTTTTCATTCAAGATTTTCTTTTCAGGTTTCTCGGGAGCAATAACCAAGATACATTCTTCAGTAGCACACAACGGCATAGAATAGTAAGTCTGAAGCTCTGGTTGATACTGCTGGGGAACCATGTGCTGATGTGCTGATGTGGGCTGATGGTAGTTGCAGTTTGTCAACATATGCAGTCCACATGTTTTCCCACCTCATAATATGTAATAGGGCTTCCTGGTGGCACAGCAGGTTAAACCTCTGAGCTGCTGAGATTGCCGACCGAAACGTTGACAGTTTGAATCCAGCGAGTGGGGTGAGTTCCCATGGTTAGCCCCAGCTTCTGCCAACCTAGCAGTTCAAAAACGTGCAAATGTGAGTAGACCAACAGGCACCGCTTCTGCGGGAAGGTTACGATGCTCCATGCAGTCATGCTGGCCACATGACCTTGAAGATGTCTATGGACAACACTGGCTCTTCGGCTTAGAAATGGAGATGAGCACCAACCCCCCCCCCCCCGAGTCAGACACAACTTGACTTAATGTCAGGGGAAACCTTTACCTTTTAATATGTAATAGGTGCCCAGTTGGACTTGCGTACTACTTTCCTACACTTGATATCTTGTGCCACCTGACCATTTTAGTTACTATGGTACAACCCCCCTATCCACAGATTTGGGGCATAAGTTTTGGGTGAACTGGGGTCTGCTTCATCTAATGTGTGAAGTGTAATGCTGAGTTATAGGTATATAGCATACATTTTTCACAGGACATATATACGTGGAGGTTGTAAACAGTGAGGTCAGATGTAGAAAGTGCTAATTTTCATAGTTTCCTCATGAATGGTATCTTTTGAAATGGTAGCCTCGTTTCATCCTGACCCTTACCCTATCCCATTGTTTCTAATTTGTAACAAGGCTTTTACTCTTTAATTTATGCAGTATGTTTTTATACCCTTGACTTATTAACCTTTCTAAACTCCTTGTTGCCACTCTTTTTCTCCAAAGCCCATCTTTTTATATAACCTCTGGCTATTTTGTAATCCCTTGGGCCCACAGATTATTTCCCCCTACTTCTTAATGTATGCATAAGGTTCTTTGCCATCATTTGCAATTATTATGACTAGATAGCCAAATATGGTTCTGAGTATTATATGGCAAGGAGCAAGGCATCAAGAAATACAGTGGAGGGGTGATCTTGTAGATTTATCTTGGAATTCAGACTTGAAATAATATAATATGGGTGATTGGTGTCAGGTAGAGAAATCCAAGTACAAACTGGTTTTACTTCTTTCTGCTTCCCTTCAGCTCTATGAGATCTTGGCCACTATATCATATGGTGACCCCAAAACAGGAGAGGTTGGAATAGACAGGCTGCTGAGTGAGGAAGTCTTCACAGCTGCATTCCCAATGCATGATGTAAGTTGGCAAGCTGTCTTACCAATTCATTTTTAAAAGAAAGGGGATATATTTCCTATGGCAACATGAACATGGAGGAAAGTGTTCAGCAGATAATCTGCAATTTCTGTAATGAATGAACAACTGAGCATGCATGCAATACTGTTGGTGAGACACTGACCTGGAGAAACTTGAGGCCTCCAATGAAAGGACAAAATTCTTCACTCCCAAATATATTATATCTGTACTATAATGCACATCCACATGCCTGATCTTGGAGTCACCAAAGTTGGTGTTTTATCAAATGGCACCAAAATAAAGGCTGTAGCTTTTGAAGAAATGATGCCATAACCTTTAGGCAAATGGAAATCTCCATAACGTTTTCGAAAATGGCATTCACCAGCATTTTGGGAAAATCAAGAATCTCCCTGAGAAGAGTTTAAAACTCGCTTGAGTCAACCTTCTCCTTGAGTCCTTAGTGGTAAATATCCACTAGTATTCACTGTACTGGTTCTATGTTGAAAGTCGAATGGCTTCTGTAGAGTCTTAAAGTCTAATGGTGTCCGAGAGCATACTGTTTCTAAAATGGAGTCAGAGTCCCGAACAATCCCAGATTTGATGACATGGTCTGTAGCCCCTCCCACAACATACAGTTAAGGAAAACTGCATAACAATATACACATATACAGTACAGTAAGCAATCTGAATGATAAACAAACAAATAACTAGTGGAGGCTTGAAGAAGATTGCTATTTCCAACAGTTGCATCTTATTCATCAATTACTTTGAGTACTTACTGAACAATGTTCCCGGGGATATTTGGATTGGTTTTTTTTTAAAAAGCATGTAACCTACAGGCTACTGTTGGCCCACTGTTTGTTTGTTTGTTTATTTATTTATTAATTATTTGGACTTGTACACCGCCACTCCCCGAGGGCTCAGAGTGGCTTACAATCAGGTAAAACACACAGAAGTAAAAGCATACATATTAAACTAGCTTAAAAAAGATTTCTGGCCTAGCAATCAAAGGCTAGCCGAAAAAGGCGAGTCTTGCAGGCCTTGCGGAAGGAGAGAAGGTCCTGCATGGCTCGTACATCGCTAGGAAGAGTGTTCCATATTGACGGCGCCACTACAGAAAAGGCTCTGCTCCGGGTCGATGTGAGATGGATTGCTTTGAAGGTTGGTACTTCAAGGAGGTCCATTTGTTCGGAATGAAGTGACCTCTGGGGTTGGTAGGGGAAAAGTCTTGAAGAGAAAGTGGCATGTTAATATAAAATGGAAAACATATGAAGCAAAACTCTCCATAACACAAATAATGTAATGCTTTGCCAAAAGGGTCCCTACAAGATACCATCAGAAGAAATGGTCTCCCCTCAGTTGACTCAGAGGCAGATTCTTTTCCAGTATTGGGCCCAATGGTGCAAATGGAAGAAGTATCAGCCTTTGGACCACATCCGGAGGTACTTTGGGGAGAAGATTGCTCTCTACTTTGCCTGGATTGGTGAGTACAAGGCTTTTTGAATGCATTCCTTAGTATTTCAAAAACTGTTGACTTGACCTCCAACACTTTAGTGTTCAAAAATTGGAAACATGGGGTCAATGACATTATTAATAGGGAAGAACGCTTTGCTTTTGCCTTTAACATAATAAGAAAGGCAAGATTCTCCCTTTTCATTACCCAACATTGTGTTAATTGAGCTCAAGCTATTTTACACTTTGAACTCAGTTTGCAGCAACTGAAATAGTCTGTGGACAAAATTAGAAAATGAGAAGAGGAGAGAAAAACTGGAATGTTATAAAAGCAGCTGAAAAAGTGGGGTTACAGAGAATTAATCAAGACTATCACTGCCAAATCAAGACAGGAAAGCATGTTGCCTCAGTGGCATTGTGCTTTTTCTCTTTAATGTAAGAGGGGGAGAGAGAAACAGGGACATTTCAAAAGCTGCTGAAAAGGTGGGAAGTCAAAGGATTAATCTGGCACTGGCAAATCAGGATAGTCAGGGGGTATAGAATTATTTCAGATTTTCTGTCAACAAGTTCATAGAAGACAACAGGGGATCCTTGGTCAGTAATATGCATTTCTTTCTGCAATCCCAGTATGCCTTTTCCTCTCTTCTTTTAGGTTTCTACACTGGGTGGCTTCTACCAGCAGCTGTTGTAGGAACACTAGTCTTCATAATAGGCATCTTTATGATATTTAATGACATCCCTACGTAAGTGTAAACTTCTCACATTCTCCGTCTTTTCTCATAATTAGGAGATCTACAGTGAAGCTATAGGGATTTGTAACATTAGACTTTCACACAAATATTTGTGTGTAGGGTGAGACTTTGCCTTCTCAGGTTTTTCCTTCAATAGGCACAAAATATATTGGCTAATCATATTTTGAGATCTAGATTCATAGTGTCTCTTGTGAATTTGTTTATCGAGAAATAGATAGGGAATGACTGGTGGCTTTTGTAGAATCACAGAGTTGGAAGTGACCGTCCAGTCAAACCTCCTGCTATGCCAAGTAGCTGTTTTCTGTACAATCAGTTAATTGTGGCCCAATATAGCCATGCTTCTCCTTGCAAAGATGGGAGAAGGAACCTTAGGAACAGAAACAGGAAGGTCGGTGAAACTAAGGAGTTCAGAAAAATCAATTATGTCAAATCTAAAAGGTGATTTGTTTTTCTTATCCTCATTTTTTATTTCTGTTGCCCTTATAAACTGCAGGCAGGAGATCTGTACCAGTGGTGGTGACTATCAGATGTGCCCACTCTGCAAAGTCTGCCCTTACTGGAACCTTTCCACCATCTGCCCAATGTTTCAGGTACAGTTTGATAGTCAGATAATTATATTTCCAGTTTGTAAGCAATTGAAGCACTACTGATGATAAAAAGACCAGAATAAACTGTAATACAGTATGACTTCCTTGCCCAAGGAACTAGTGACCACAGTTTCACCTACCTGCATCTGACTAAACATGTCTCCTCTAGTAATTTTCTAGGTCCTCCAGGTAACTCTATAAGCAACTTTCAGTGGAAGTCATTCATTTCAATAGGGCTCACTATTGTCCATAGTTTCCTGTTTTCGTAGTAAGTTCAGGAATATGTCCCCCATGGATATATTAATTCTTCGCAATGGATTTAAGAGTATCTTTGAGTGCCCTGACTCTCCCAGTTGCTCCAGTGAGAATGAGAAAGAGATGTCCTAAATCCTTGTGTGGAAGCAAAACTCTCCCAGTTTGGAAGCATAATATACTGAAAATGAAGGGGAAACCACAATCTTACAATAACTCCAAACTAAAGAACTATCTATTTGAAAATGCACTAAACCATAACAATTTAGATCTTTAAAACACAATAGGACCGGAGCAAAATGTTTCCCTTGACCTTCAGTGGGTTAGATAGATAGTCCCATCAAGGATCAACATTAACCTCTGTTTTTAGAGGTTAAAGTTTGGGGATTTGTAGAATGATATTTTCACCCATTTCCGGTTGCAACATTTGGCCATTTGTGCTGGTGTGTACAAAATCACTATAAAACGATACCATTCTATGCAAAATAATTTGTTTCAGCTTCCATCACCAGCTTTAAATGGATATCTCAACTCTGTTGTTTTTAACGTAACTCTAGTGATCTGGTGTACTTGTGTTTAGTACGCAATCCAAAGTAACTCATTTGTGCTTTTGGGGAGTCAAACTACAAACTTTAGTAGAAGACCTGTGCATTTGACTGCTTGCTTGCCTTAAACTTGTAAAGTGGGGTATATGTTTTTTGAAGTGCAGAGCTGCCATGTGGGCAGGAGAGGTTTACATTGATTCCCCAGTCTCACACTCTACTTGCAATTGGGGAACACCTGCATAGGGAGATCCAGATATGCTACTATTACATAGTGAGTCCCAGTTACTGTTCTTGTTGCCACTCCTTCTCAGCCCGTGTCCATTTCTTTGCAGATGCTCCACTGTGATTTTTATCATCTTTTTCAGACTGGCCGTCTCTTTGATCATGGTGGGACTGTCTTCTTTAGCATCTTCATGGCTCTGTGGGCAGTTACATTCCTTGAGTACTGGAAGCGAATGAATGCGACTCTAAATTATCGCTGGGACTGTTCAGACTTTGAAGATATAGAGGTACTGATTTGACAGATCTCAAGTAAAATCACACCCCCAAATTAACATAAAATACCAAAAAAGAGATAGATTAGACTGAAGGGCTATTCTTTACCCAAAGTGGCAAGACACGTGTCAATGGGAAGTTCATAAGCAACACCTGAGTGTAGAAGCACTTTCCTGCTCATGTTTCCCAGTGTCTAGTATGCAGAGACATATGTTCCTCCTGGTGGTATATGCCCATCATGACTTCTATACATCAATAGCCATGCTCTACATGCATTTATTTAATTGGCACCCAAGATGGTAGCAGATGTCTTCACATCTTGTGGTAGCAAATGGTACTGTGAGGTTCTTCCTTTTTTCTGTTCTGAATCACTTCAGGTTTCCTCTGTTGCAGGAACGTCCACGGCCACAGTTTACAGCCATGGCCCCAATGACAACACTGAATCCAATTACGGGAGAGGAGGAACCTTATTTCCCCAAGATAAATCGTTTCAAAAGAATCGTGGCTGGATCAACAGTCATCATTATGATGGTGAGGGAACTGCTGGTGTGGAGAATAAATGAAGCAGAGACTCCCATGGTTTGGGATGTGGTTTAGTGAGTGTGAGGTGACAGTCTCAGGTTCAAATCTAAATTCAGTGATTAACATTGACCTTAGGTATTTCATCTATCTGAAATATGGAGGTGTAATATATGTGTACCTGGGGGCCAAGCTCGTCACACACAGATATATAAAATTAATCCCCATCTACTTCTTTTCTGATGTATGTAATAACACACTACAGGAGTGTGTGGGAGGGGGAAAGATCGTTATTGAAGTATTTGTCTAATCCCTGTACTATAAGACTGGTCTGAAAGGAATGCATTGTCTGATAATATGGTCTGAATTCGAGGTGATGGTCATGACATTCCATGCCTCTATTTGTCTATCTATCTCTCCAATTACAAAAGAAGGCTGAGAGGAGACATGATAGCCATGTATAAATATGTGAGGGAAAGCCATAGGGAGGAGGGAGCAAGCTTGTTTTCTGCTGCCCTGGAGACTAGGACATGGAACAATGGCTTCAAACTACAGGAAAGGAGATTCCACCTGTACATTAAGAAGAACTTCCTAACTGTGAGAGCTGTTCAGCAGTGGAACTCTCTGCCCCGGAGTGTGGTGGAGGCTCCTTCATTGGAGGCTTTTAAGCAGAGGCTGGATGGCCATCTGCTGGGGTGCTTTGAATGTGATTTTCCTGCTTCTTGGCAGGTGGTGGGACTGGATGGCCCACGAGGTCATCATGGATACCAAGGGAATCAGTAGCTACTGAAACGGACATCCAAGTGCCGCCTCTGTGTTGATGGAAGCAGGCAGGATTTTCCCCGGGTACTGGTTGTGGGGGGTTGGGAGCAGGTGAGGGTTTTGCCCTCCTTTCTGCTAGAGATCCCCGTGTACAACTAGTGGGCCACTGTGTGACACAGAATGCTGGACTAGATGGGCTGAGGCCCGATTCAGCATGGCTCTTCTTATGTTCTTATGTTCTTATGTCTCTTCCAATTGCATGATTCTATGATTCCATGATTCTAAGACCCGATGCAACTTGCAAGACATTGAAATAATATATAGTCAAAATCTTACTATATAAAAGTTAAAATATTAAATAAACAAAGTTAATGCAATTTAAAACACATTTAAGACATAATAAACATATAAATGTCCTTAGGATCTTCTGGAGGGATCCTTCCGTGTCCCACCAGCAGAAGCAATACATAGTGCGGAAGAAGCTTCCTTTGTGTATAGGCAAAGGAGAAGAAAGGTGTCATGGTATCATTGGTATAAGATAAGCTTTACTGATAGTAAACAATGTGGCAGATGATTATGTGTTTTTAGTGATGCTGCGACCTGCCTCGAGTCATGATGAGAGGTGAGTAAGACATACAAATTGTTGTTGTTGTTGCTGTCAGATCCATCATAGTAATGAGACAACAAATGTACATTATCGATGTTGATTTTGCTTATGTCTGCAGATTGCTATTGTGGTGATGTTTCTGATTTCCATCATTCTTTACCGAGCCATCATTGCTGTAGTCATGTCCAGATCTGGAAATTTCCTTGTTGTGGCTTCAGTAAGACAACTGCAGGGTGGAGGGGGGGGGGTGTCCCTTCCATTTTGGAATTGTTGTGCCATTTGTATTTGGATCACTTTTCTTCTGTTTGTTCCTCTTAGGCTTCTCGTATTGCTAGCCTCACTGGCTCAGTTGTGAACCTCATCTTCATTCTCATCCTCTCCAAAATCTATATTGCACTGGCACATTTCCTTACCAGGTGGGGTAAGTCCCAGCTTCTCCTGTATATGCAGGTGTCAGCTTTCATTAACAGGTGTTGATATTGGATGTGGCATAAGGAGCCATGTTGGGATGGGGCCAGAGCTTGCAGATATTGCTTTTTAATATAGTCTTCAGACTTCTCTGTCTAGTATTGTTGGGCGCATGGGCTTATTAACAAAAGACCCTTCCTCATAAATGTACAGTGGAGTAATTTAGCAGCAGCAGCAGCAGCGTGACCGAGCACCAGTAACCCAAAGTGATAAAAAGATCAAAAACACACAGACCAATGTTATATGGTTGTCCTGGTATGGGTGAGTGCTGGTTGCCTACCCTGGATGGTGAGCGGTTAAGCCCGTCGTCTTTGGTAAAAAACCTGGGGGTTCAACTAGACCCACTGCTATCGATGGAGACTCAGATCTCCACGGTTAGCAGGACAGCATCTTTCCATCTTCGACAGGCTAGGCGACTGGCTCCTTACCTATCCAGGAATGACCTAGCTACGGTGATCCAGGCGACGGTCATCTCGAGGTTAGACTACTGTAATGCCCTCTACATTGGCCTTCCCTTGTCGACAACCTGGAAACTCAAGCTGGTGTAAAATGCTGCCGCTCGATTGCTGGCGGGAGCACCTGCGAGAGAGCACATCACATCAATCTAACAGCAATTGCACTGGCAGCCAATAGAGTACCGGATTCTTTTCAAGGTGCTGGTTTTGACCTTTAAGGCCTTGTATGGTCTAGGACCAGTGTACCTGAGGGGCTGCCTCACCCCATACATTCCCCCGAGATCTCTGTCCTCAGAAGAACAAAACCTTCTGATGATTTCATCAGTTCGTTCCTGTCGCCTTTCAGTGACAAGACAACGAGCCTTCTTCGTGGTCGCACCAACGCCTTGAAGGTCAGAACCAGCACTTTGAAGGTGATCACCAGATTGAAAGCCAGTGCAGTTCGCGCAGAACAGGCGTGATGTGACGGCGAGATGGAAGGCCTGCCACCAGCCGAGCTGCAGCGTTCTGCACCAGCTTGAGCTTCTGGATCACCGACAGAGGAAGGCCAACGTAGAGAGCATTACAGTAGTCCAGTCTTGAGATGACCGTGGCTTGGACCACTGTGGCTAGGTCGCGGCGGGACAAGTAGGGGGCCAGCTTCCTCGCCTGCCGGAGGTGGTGAAAAGCTACTCCGCTGACGGTGGAGATATGTTTCTCCAACGTCAGGTGGGAGTCAAGCGTGACTCCTAGGCTTTTAACCGATGATGACTGGCAAAGTGTCGCATCATCCAGGTTATGGAAGTTCTGTGTGGGAAGTTTGTGTTTTTCTGCCATTTCTGCCAGGATATCTATGTTGTGTTCATCGAAACAGGCCCAGGTTTCACACTAAGTGTATGAATACATTTAAAAACATATTAACTATATGTATTACTGTGTTAGAGTGTCATTTTGCATCGTTTTGGTTGGTGGTGTGCCCCAGGATTTGGTAAATGTAAAAAATGTGCCGCGGCTCAAAAAAGGTTGAAAAACACTGATCTAGTGGACAGTGACACATCAACGAGGCATCAATGGATAGCTGTATACATAGTATATTGTATCATATCAAAATAACACATATCATACAAGTATTCGTGAACAAGCTAACTGTAGTATCCACATATAAAGAGTAGGCTTCTATATAGATGCCCAATCTGGTATTGATTGTATATATCAAACAAGCATCATCATATAAATAGCATCACATAAGTAGCATCACATAAGTATGGCAACTGGCCATATTGACTGGGTATTCTGGGAATTGTGGTACTTTTTGTAATTAGACAGAACCAGAAGGCATGGCCAATTCTATTTTATATTTGTGCCTGTGGCCCGCCCTGTCTTTGTGATTTTAGATAGCTAGTTGTATACTGTATGTATTTTTATTATGTTTATTGTTGATGTTCTTGATTTTATTTTGTTGTAATTTGCTGTTTGGGCTTGGCCTCATGTGAGTCGCCCCGAGTCCCCATTGCGGAGATGGGTACGGGGTACAAATAAAGATTATTATTATTATTATTATTATTATTATTACTGCACATTACATTATCCTTTGTATGGAGAGAATATGTGAACCGGTTGAAATCAGAACTTATTTCCAGCTGAAACTTTGTTTAGTCAGCACTGTACTACATTCATTGGGGATAAGGGCACATGTCTCCCATGAATGTGAAAAAATGTAAAGAAATAAATTACATTTTTTTTAACCTGAGAGAAAACCTCTCTAGTAATTTCTAGGTCTTCCAGCCGACCAATTATACTGGAGGACCTAAAGATTTCTAGAGTGTTCTGTCTAGAAATCTCTAAGGCAGGCCTGGGCAAACTTCGGCCCTCCAGGTGTTTTGGACTCCAACTCCCACAATTCCTAACAGCCGGTAGGCTGTTAGGAATTGTGGAAGTTGGAGTCCAAAACACCTGGAGGGCCGAAGTTTGCCCAGGCCTGCTCTAGGGACTACAGCACGAAAATTGATAATCAAACTGGGGGATTTAGGCCCCACCTACACTGCCATATAATCCAGATTATCAAATCAGATAATCCACATTATCTGCTTTGAACTGGATTACATGTGTCTATGCTGCTAAATAATCCATTTCAGTGTAGATATTCTGGAAGGATTGTATATAGCAGTGTAGAAGGGGCCTTAGAGAGAAAATTTTAATCCAATCTGTGAATAATCAAACCCACATAAGTCGAAATCACAAATGTGGACAGGTGACTGTAGTATTTAGTTTAAAAGAATATGCTAGCAACATACAGTGTGCTTCCGTTATGTGAAATGGAGACCAGGAAGAATGGAATGGGTGGGGTTTGAGTTAACCAGAATCTTGGTGCAGAAAAGTCATTGAATAGCTCACAATAATGCCCACCAATCTTATGCCATCCATTGTACCTTTCTTGGCCTCAGAGATGCACCGTACCCAGACCATGTTTGAAGATGCCTTCACCTTTAAAGTGTTTGTCTTTGAGTTTGTCAACTTCTACTCCTCTCCTATCTACATTGCCTTCTTTAAAGGCAGGTAAGTTCTTTTGTGTAAGAAGCAACTGAGCCTAAACTGGAAGCAACTTGCCATCGTGACATAGACACACCAAGAAAGGAATATGCACTAACCACTTCCTTACATTTATGTGGTAGCTCCTCACCCTTTGCAAGTAATAGAGGATGGGCCAGCTTCCATGGCAGGTGAGAGAGGATTCGCTGTATTGTTTTGCCTCTGGAAAAAAGTACAAGCTGGATAGCTAATTACCACTGGATTTAGGGAACAATAATAAATGCACTAAAGCTCTTCCAGAGGTTTTTATAAAACAAGTTGTAGTTGGGTTGTAGTAGTTTTTCGGGCTGTATGGCCATGTTCTAGAAGCATTCTCTCCTGACGTTTCACCTGCATCTATGGCAGGCATCCTCAAAGGTTGTGAGGTCCTCTGAGGTTGTAGTTCTCTGAGATGGTCCTATAGTTTGAAAGGTACACGTTTTTCCTCTGTTTTTCTTTTAAATTTAGAGCTATTTAGTGCCATTTTATTCATAACGTCGTAATTCTAAAAATCTTTTAAGAGGAAAAAAAAACCAAAAGATGCTATTTTTATATGTTTTGGAATTAAAAGAAGCACACCGAAGGGTGTACCATCTAAAATGAAGATTCAGTAATCATGGCTATGTTTCTTCTATGGGCTGTTGTTGGAGCTTTGAATTACTGAACAGAGAAAGTCCAGCTCCCAGCTTAGTTAGAAATGTTTGTCTATATTACGTTGTGCTTCCATGTTGGCAGGATTGATGTCCATCATAATTACTATACCTAATGAGTCATTTGTCTCATTTGTAGCTGAGATTGGGGAAAAATTGACCATTCTGGCCACGCAGTTATGTTTTTCACATCACAGCTTAAATGTATGAGAAATGCAAATTCGGCAGCAATCTTACCTCTAGTTCTTGGTGTGTTGATCTGATGGGGAAGAAAAAGTACTGTTGCCATCTGCAGTGCAAATATAGGATAGCAGTCCTCTTTTTTATGTTTATGCAATTTTGAAACCTGGATTGTGGAATATTCTATGTGGTGGAAATAGTGGGCTGCAGTGAATAATGCACCAGTCACTACCAGTTCTTTGCCTCTAGTCATCACATGCAAATTTTGGAAATTGTGTCTTTAACTATACCTTTCAGAATTACCTGAAGTGGCTGTTTCCTTTTTCTTCCACTCAAGGTTTGTAGGCTACCCTGGTCACTACACCAAGCTTCTGGGTATCCGCAATGAGGATGTGAGTATCTCAGATGGAATGAGTAGCATGAGGTTATGAAACAGTTTAGGGGTGTTTTAGTGTAGCACTGCTCTAGCGATCCATACAGAACATGGTTGGCTGAATGATGCTGTAAATTGATCTGTTAAAGAACTGAGTATAGAGTTCTCTTGTATGCAAATGGTGCACTGCATAACATCCTAAAAGAGGGCACTTGAGTGCAGTGGTTTGAATGTTGGGAATAGGGTCTGAATTTTTCCACAAAGAACCACTGGATGACCTTGTGAGCTCATACTCTCTCACTCTCAGCCTAAGAGGAAGGCAATACGAGACCTCCTCTGAATAAACCTTACTGGGAAAACCCTATGATAGAATTGCCATAAGTCAAAGTCGACTTGAAGGCACATCACAAAGGGCACTGTGGTCTAGTTCTCACCAACAGCTGTTGAAATTGCCAACTTGTGTCTATTGAAAGACCTTTGCAAACTACAGTTCCCATAATCTACTCATCGGCATTGAAGTAACATTAATTGTTCAAAGGAGTAGATAGGAAATCATATGATGGCATTCTCCTCAGTTTTTTTAATGCCATTATATAGAATCCCTTCATTTCAGATAGAAGAGTTCTAGCTGTATGTAATAATAGTCTACCTGCTAGGCTTGCTTGATCAAGGAAAAATGGTTAAAAACTCATTTCAGATGTAGGGGGCTCTTGCGATCTGTTTCAAAATGATTTCCGAAATTTTCTGGAAAAAAGTCAGAATTTTTTTGAAATGTTTGAATTGCTTCGTTAATGGCGGCTGCAATTGCGCAATGCGCGAAAACCTGAAAACAGGACAGGCAAAACTTGGGGGGGGGGTGCCCTTTCCCTCATTTTTAGACAAAACGTGCCGCAGTGGTAGAAAAGATTATCCTCTGTCAGCATAATAACTTTCAACGTGTATAGAAGATCCCTGGGGTTTTGACAATTTTAAAAGTAATTTCAGTAATTTAATAAGGAATATTACAAGAAGAAATGTGCTGTCTCCAGAATTCTCTTGGAAAATGTAAATCTATCTGTTTTGCATATTTGTCTAGAGCACACCCCTCTAAATATGAGAAAATGGAATTTATCTCATAACATTTAATTAATTTACTACATTTGCTTGTTTCCAAGATAAGCAGAGGCCAGGCCACTGTTCAACGTTGCCCTATCCTCCCAGATCAGGAGGGAGGAATCCCCAGAGGACAGCAGCGTCCCACCCCGACCCTCCAAGTTGTGGCTGCCCACCGTTGGCCAGCTTTCCAACCCACCGCCTCAAAGAGTAGGAGGGACAAATCCCCCCGAGGATTGACCATTTGATTTCTAGTTTCCAAAAGTACAACGTGTAACCCCAAGGAGAGGAATGGGACCTTCCAAAGTTTTATTGTGTTGATCCCCAAGGAAAAGATTAGATTAGAAGCTTTCTAGTTTCCAAAAGTACAACGTGTAACCCCAAAGAGAGGAAAGGGGCCTCCAAACTTGTTGTTCAAAAAAAAGGTTTGTTGCAGAGTATAAATCGCAGCAGAGAAGCAGTTCAAAAGAGTTTACAGCAAATGTGGCATATGAGGACTCAAACTGGAAATAAAACATCTGAGCAAACAAGCCATGTTATTAAAGCCTTTCTACTTTATTGTAGAAAGCAACAGAAAGGCAGTAACACATATGCAACAGCATGTTTAACAAGTTAGAACAGGAGAAAACATACCATGAGGCACACAAAATGGAGGCATACAGCAGAAGACTAACAGCAACTCTAAACTCCTCCCTTCTTCATCACTGTGATTGGAAGAGAGAGTGAGCCAATAGGCAGAGCCTAGTAACAGTGTTTCTAACCTTCTGACTATATTATTATTCTACCGCTAGATGGCGCTCATGAGAGAGGAAATCTGCTTACTTCTATCCACTCTCATGAGACAGACACATCACATCCATCTAGACTTCAGTATAAACATATTGAACTACATCATTTTGCCATTAATTTCAACAAAACTTTTATTGTGTTGTTCCCCAAGGAAAAGATTAGATTAGTAGCTTTCTAGTTTCCAAAAGTACAACTTGTAACCCCAAGGAGAGAATAAGCCCTTAAAAGTTGTATTCCCTGCTCCAGGAAGGGAATTATTAGCAGCAAAGGGGAATTCTGGTTTTCCAAAGCACAGGAGTCAAACCCCAGGAGAGGAGAAACCCTTAAAAGTTGAATTCCCTGCTTTACAACGCGTAACCCAAAACAGACAAAGGGGGCTCCTTAGTAGTTTTTTGTGGTTCCCGAAGGAAATTATTTGTTCCCAACCCAGTCCTTCCCTTGCAAAGCGGTGACGTGGCACCTTTTCCACCCAAGCAGCCTGCCCTAGTCCCTCTGCCTTTGTGTCCCCACCTCGCAATGAGCCCACGAGGCACGCACAGCCCTTTTTAAAGGGCAGTGGCTGCCATGCTGAAACCCCGCCCCTCCCAAGGTGGTTTCCCCTCATTGGCTGGAGGCAAGCATCCCAGCATGCAAGCAGCTGCTTGCCTTCAAATGCTGATTCATTTCCGATTCACTTCCTGGATCCGAAAAAAGATAGCGACAGTGGCTTCGAAATGGCAAGGATACTTCCGGGTTCTCAAATCGCTCCGAAATCACTTCAAAAAGGGATTTATTCCGATTTTAATCCGAATAACGAAAATTCCGAATGAACCTACCCATGCCTAATACCTGCCTATCTTTTTGGGTTTTTTTCTATGGAGGAGCATTACATGCTACTTGCTCCTCTAACAATATTGCTTGAGGCTTGGACCTGAAATTCAAGTGACTGTCAGATTGTATCTGCCACAAGGTATGCACTGCCTGCCTGATGTTGCTCTCTGTTTTGCCCAGTGTGGTCCAGGTGGCTGTCTCATTGAACTTGCCCAGGAGCTGTTGGTCATCATGGTGGGAAAGCAATTAATTAACAATGTGCAGGAGATCGTCATACCGTGAGTGTAATATCTTTGATCTTATGCTTTGCCAGAATGGTGTAAATTGTGTACCATACAGGGTAATGTTTTGCTCTTTTTCTAGAATGATTAAATAAGATAGAATATTTTTAACCATAGGGGGAATTCTTTGATTTAGTGATCTGATGAACAGGAAACAGTGGCGGTAATTAGTTTCTACGCCAGCAAGGTGGCATATGCATTCTAGGGTTGAGTATAATTTTCAAGGAACTATCAAAAATCCTGAAGATGTGTCTTTGAAGGTTCATTTAAGTTTCAGAGTAAAACCTTTGAATGAATTTGCTGGGCAGCAAATTTATTTGCTTTTCACTCTAAAACTAACTTGGGAACCACCAGGTCCGACTGAAAAAAAGCCGGACTGACCCAAATGACTTGGCCTTGACTGCTTTGAACCAAAATAATTTTATAAAGTTCTAGTTCTGTGGTTTAAAAAAATATTTTGATCACACTAGCAAATAGCATCAACGTTTATCTACCTGAGGAATGTACTGACTAAGAGAACCTTTTTCCATCACTTGGCCTTGGCACAATTTAATTATGGCAAGGAACTTTACTAAGTTTCAATTTCTCAACTATTTTTTACAATGACAAAACGACCCAGAATGTATATGGTTGCTATGAGTACAACCTCTTCTGGTCAAAGACCAGCCAATGGCACTTAGGATATCCTGTGGTCTGCAGTAGTAACAAGTTGAGAGTGTGGAACTAGAACAATTTAAGTTCAAATCCCCCATTTGTAGGAAGCTCACTGGGTGGCCTTGGGTCAGTTACTATTTCTTAACCTAGCCTGATGCCTAGGGCTGTTGTGACAATAAATGTACACAGAGGAACCATGACTCTGAACTCCTTAGAGCAGGCATCCTGAAACTGAGGTCCCCTAGCTGTTTTGACCTTCAACTCCCAGAAGCCCTAGCCAGCTTGTTTAATGGTCACGAATTCTGGGAGATGGGGCCCAAACATCTGAATAGCCACAGTTTGAGGATGACTGTCATTTGCCTAGTGATAATGGAGGGTATCTTCGTTGGTTGGGGACATTGGGAAATTTAGCTCAAAATAATTTTACCAGGTTCTAAGTCCAACATGATGTTCTATCCTGGTTGCCAAATAAAACCATGCCTTGATTTGACTGCAACAAAACATACCAAATTGATCATTTCTTTACTATAAATGGAGAAGACATGGATATGCTAATAACCATCCTGTTCTGCTTTCCACAGGAAATTGAAAACATGGTGGAATAAGCGAGACCAACCAAGGAATAAAAAGGGCCAAGAACATGTAATCCAGCAGCTTTGGGAGAGTGATTATGAGCTGCTGCCCTATGAAGGGCTCTTTAATGAATACTTAGAAATGGGTAAGCAGTACCTGGGAGCAGGGGAAATGTATGATGGATGGGGTGAGTCAAGGTGATATCTGTGGTTGTTTCTGGAACTAGGGAGTACAAACTGAGGGTGTTATTTTTCACAATCCTTGTGTGTGAGCTTTCTGTTGATCAGAGAAGACTTTGGTTGGATCCAGCAGTGCTCTACAAACATTCTCATGCAGTGTAACTTGCATTGGCCCCTTGGGCAACAGCCTCTACCCAACATAAAACATTGTTGGTACATACACATATAAAGTACAGGTGGGATTCTATAGCTTTCTAGTTATTGCTAAATATCCTGTCAATGTATCACACATGCATAAGTTCCCTTATTGAAGTTGTTGGATATTTTTATCTGATGCTCACTATGTGCATTGTGGAACTAGGTTGTGTGTTTAGCACTGTTGCTCATGCAGATGCACATTCTTGACTATTGTGCATTCTTCTGCTCTTGCTGAAATTGTCAGTAGTATTTTGTTGGTTCTGCTATTTGGTATGCCTTTGGGCACACTGTGTTGCCATTCAATATGAAGGTCATGTAGCACAATTAATATGCAAGTACACATGTGGAACTTTAATTGAAGCAACTCCAGTTTAGGATTTCTGCCTGTGCCTCCAGAAATTAAATTTATCTTGAGAGTTAAAACGTAAGCTAGGGTTCCTGGCATTCTGAAAAAGCACTACATAAGCATGTCCTAGTCGTGAAATAATTGTAGTAATTCAAATTTCTTTTAGAGAATCTCCATGGCATTTTAGAAGTGTGACCCTTTTGGAGATTAATTGGAATAGACACTATTTGGAATAATCATAACTTTTTTTGTAAAGTATGATCTTCCTGAGAAGAGTTAAATACTTATTTGAGTGAATCTTTTCCTTAGTGGTAAATATCCACTAGTATTCATGCGAGGCAAATTAGGCTTATCAGTTCTTAGACTGATGTACTTGGTTAGCTCTATGAACAGTTAGGAAGACAGATATGCCAATACACAAAATGTATAGCAAAACTTCAGGAGTGTTATTTCAGTTGCTCAGAAAACATCTCTCTCATAAAATATATTGTTTTTAAATCATGCTCTCAAGAGACCAAAAATAAGTAATCTTTGTTAAAAGTAACATAATTGATTTACTTACAAAGTTCATGTATTCAACATATGGGTACATTTCTTATTGGTTGAGAGTTTAAACAGTAAGTTCTCTGAAGCATTGTTTTAGTTTCTGCTTTGTTGCATACAGGCTAACATTCTCTTCAGTCTAATACTTTATTTATTTATTTATTTACATCATTTATATTCCACCCTTCTCACCCCGCAGGGGACTCAGGGCAGATCACAATGCACATATACAGGCAAACATTCAATGCCATAGACATACAACATATATAGACAGACAATGAGCTACAGAATTGGTTGAGAGCTCACCCCGACCCGGGCAGGCCTCAAACTCATGACCTTCTGGTCAGTAGAGATCTTATGCAGCTGACTCCCAGCCTGCTGCGCCACATTCCCGGTGCTGAACATTGACTCAATGCAGACTAACTGCAGCATACCGATGCTACCAACTGCACACTATACTAACTGACTTCTAAACTGCACTGAATTCTGATGCAAACCGGCTTCTAAAATGGAGTCTCAGTCTGAGTAATCCCAGATTACAAGGTCTGCAGGCCCTCCCACAACCTCAGACAACATAGAGTTAAGGGAAAACTGCTTATCAATATATACATACAATATAGTAAACAATCATAATTATATACATGACAAATAACTAGTATAGGAGGCTGGTAGAAGGTTGAAATTTCCAACAGTGAGGGTGCCAGGTTGAGCAATTCTGTTATAGAAGGTTGAATAATCAACACAGAAGATGTGAGATCAAAAGCTATTCACTTTATCCAGGTGTAAACACTTCATATACAGCTCTAAGCAAAAGAAAAAAGTAGCAGCTGCCATTTTTCATCTTTAGAACAGAGCATTTCTAATGGTACTACTAACAAAAATATTGATCCATCTCCATTAGAGAGCCAGTGTGGCATACTAGTTTGAGCACTGGATTAGGATACTGGGAGCCCAGAATTTGAATCCTCACTTGCCCATGAAAACCCACTAGGTCACCCTGAGCAGACCCCAAACCCTCTCAGACTCAAATGAAGGCAAAGCCCAAAATTCCTCTGACCAGTTCTTGCCAGGAAAACCACAAAATTGGGTCACCATAAGCCAGAAGTGACTTGAAGCCACACAGCGACAACAAAACAAATTATCTCCGTTATCTCTTCCCTTCCATTTCTTTGGTCCAGTAGTTATCATACTTTTCTTCTTCCTTCCTCCTCAGTTCTGCAGTTTGGCTTTATTACCATCTTTGTGGCAGCCTGCCCTCTGGCACCTCTTTTTGCCTTGCTTAACAATTGGGTGGAGATTCGTTTGGATGCCCAGAAGTTTGTTTGTGAATACCGGCGCCCCGTGGCAGAGCGAGCCCAAGGCATTGGCATCTGGTTCAATATTTTGGAGGTCATCACACACTTGGCAGTCATTAGCAATGTAAGTTGGACTGGGCTGGAGGGTAAACAATCAACACAGAGTTTCCTCACAAGGAGGTGATGGAACACTCTTTGGAAATCCTTAAGTGGAGCACTCCTTAAGTGCGTATAGAGAAAGAACTACTCTGCTCCCGAAGCAACTACAGTTTGTTTCTGGGTGGCTTCCAGTTTGTTTCTGGGTGCAATTCAAGGTGCTGGCCTTAACCTACAAAGACCAACACACTATATCATGAAAACAAAGCATAAACCACAGATATCCTGGATACATCCACAATGGGTCACCTCAAATGCAAGGAAATGACGATATCTGTGGTTTATGCTTTGTTTTCATGATATAGTGATATTTCACTGGTTTGTACTTCTTTAGAGGCCCATTGCCTCATCACCCTGCTATTTTGTGGTTATATTCCATGGTTTATATTTTTGCTTATGACCTGTATTGGTCTTTATTGCACTGAGTATTTAGGATATCACCTCCTGTTACTCTTCTTCCTTTGTGTTGGTCTGTATTCTAGGCACCATAGCCTTATTCTCTTGTGTGTTGCTAACCTACAAAGCCCTAAACAGTTCGGGCCCAGTCTACTTGAGGGACCATATCTCCTCCTACCAACCCACTCAAGCCCTGAGATCATTGGGAGAGGCCCTTCTCTCAGTACCACCATCATCACAGGTGCGGTTGGTGGGAACGAGAGAGGGCCTTTTTCGTGGTAGCCCTATGGTTTTGGAACTCCCTTCCTAGAGAGGTACAATCAGATCCCTCCTTACTGGCCTTTCGATTACAAATTAAAACTTTCCTGTCGAGCCAGGCCTTCCCAGATTAATGATAATAGCCACTGCCAGATAACTGCTGATCATATTCACCCCTAAATGGTCCTAGCAATTGTAACACGACCCTATGAAAATGTAATGTCGTAGGAGTTGTAAAACTTATTTTTTACAAATAACCTCAGTGGTCTGAGGTTAGTGAAACCTTTTAATGGTATTTGTTGTAAGTTATTGTTATATATGGGGTGTTCACATTGGGTCATTTTCTAAATTGGCGTATGAAGTTTTTAGTTGATTATGTATTTTATGTATTGATGTATATGCATTTGTATTTTTAAACTTTTGTATGCCGCTTTGAATCTCAATCATGAAAAAAGCAATCCACAATGCCAGTTTAAAATGCCCAAAGCAACAGTGATAATCCCACAGAGAAGGGGGTCCTGAGCCTCATTGGCAGAGCAAATAGTTTATATACAAAATGAATAAGATCCTTTTGGCTGGTGTCTCCAGCTGAGCTTGGCACACGCTTCTGTCTGAAACATTGGAAAGGCTCCCGCTGGTCAGTGTAGACAAGGGGTTAATCAGCAGAAAGATTGGGATCAATTGGTAAAAATCTAGATGGTTCGCTATAGTAAAGGTAAAGGTTTCCCCTTGAAATTAAGGCTAATCGTGTCCAACTCTGAAGAGCCGGCGTTGTCCATAGACACCTCCAATATCATGTGGCTGGCATGACTGTATGGAGCACAGTTATCTTCCTGCCGAAGCATTATCTATTGATTCTACTCACATTTGCATGCATTTAAACTGCTAAGTTGGCAGAAGCTGGGACTAACAGCAGGAGCTCACCCCGCTTCCCTGGATTTGAACCACTGACCTTTTGGTCAGCAAGTTCAGCAGCTCAGCAGTTTAACCCACTGCATCATCGGGAGCTATACATGGGCAATAATTTCTAGCTCCCAGATGTTTAAACAAAGGCAAAAACGAATAGGTGTTATTCATCAATTAAAATATTGTGTTGGGAAAACCAGGAATGTGTTTGTGTGCGAAGATTTGGAAGCTTATTACTGTTATTGATTACAAATCCTGGATTGAGCATGTACTTAGAGTCATGATGTTTCTTAGTATTTAGCTTATGTCCATTTACTGGAGTTCCTTTTTGGTATCTGCTTTGGATAATATACATTATCTAGTGTGAAAAAGGTCCTATCTTAAAAACTTAAATGGAAGATCCCAGAAGCTTGACACATATTTCTCTCCGGTGTAGACAGTGCTGTGCTACATGGGTCAGAGATCTCATCTAGAAATGTACAACTCTCCATTTCTGGATCTTGAACTGCAACTCCCAGCAGTTGTGGAGTGCAGAGCCGCTCTAGAGGGATGCTGGGAGATGCCATTCCAAAACATCTATATGATTCCCACCCCATAGCTTAAGGTAACTTTTGCAGAATGGGAATTTTGTTTACTTATTTCCGATAGCAAGATCAGCAATAAGACAACAAGAATGTGTCACTAAATAGCACAGGAAAATAAGAGATATTAAATTAGTTCCTCTTCCTTTTAGGCCTTCTTGATTGCCTTCACCTCTGACTTTCTCCCTCGGCTATATTACCAATACACTCGTGACAGCAATTTAGAGGGCTACATTGATTTCACCCTGGCCTATGCTCCTAAAGCTTACGTTGAAGAGCACAATGTCACATGCAGGTAGGACCTCCTGCTTTTATTTCGGGTGCCTGGCTTCTGAGGGATAATGAGTAGTTGACCGAAAGTCACAGTAGAGTAAAAACAACAACAAAAAGATCATTGTACTTGGGGTACAAATAAGTCAAGATCAGACACTGTGGGAAACTGGTCTTGGTATTTGTTTTGGTTCGAAGGAGGGATCCAGATCTGCTACATATGGAATAGCACACTTAATGATTCTGAATTATGGATGTAGCTGTCTCAACATGCAGATCTCTCTAGTATGGTAACCAGCCATGTGTGTAAAAATGGTTTAACATATCACTGAAATTAGGATTCACCAAGATGCTTGTTGAATACAGTGACATTTGTATTCTCTATACGTGACAATTGAATAGAGTAACATCTGTTGTCCCACACTATGTATGTTTACTTTATGGCAAATCCAAAATCTGTTCAGTGGGCCTTAGAAATCTTTAACTTCTTGCATTGCAGTAATAAAATGAGTGCAGATGTTACTACATTATTCACTGAGTCTGTGGTAATTCAACTAAGAGGAATTTGGTAGTGTGTTGTTGAAGGCTTTCATGGCCAGAATCACTGGATTGCTGTGAGTTTTTTGGACTGTATGGCCATGTTCTAGAACAGGGGTGCTCACACTTTTTCAGCATGCGAGCTACTTATAAAACAACCAAGTCAAAATGATCTACCTAGGTTTTGCTGGAGGTTTATTTTAGGTAGAACTTTTTCTACGTGGGGGTGTGTGGGTGGGGTGGGGTTGAAAGATGTTGTTGTCTGTCTATGTTGTTCTATGTGTCAATCTATGGCTGCTGCTCCTGGATGACCAGAAGTGCTTTTTCTCAGTTTTGAACTATGTGCCCGTGTATCCCTACCTCAGTGAGGTGGCTCTTGCACCCTGGACATTCCACAGATATATAAACCAGGCAGTAAGAAGCCAATCTTGAAACTGCAAGGCCATTAAATGCTAATCAAAGTGGCCAGTTGAAACATTCACACTTACCTCAACCAGACAAGAGTTCCTTCTCCCACCCTGACATCATTCCACAGATATAAACAGGCAGAATGAAAGCAGACAGACCTTGAAGCTGCTGTGTAGATGAACTCCTTGCAGTCACAGAGTTTAGACTTTGGCAGGAAATGGCTGCCAAAGCCTCCTTGTTGTTGTCCTCCCTTGTGGCTCATTTTCGCTGCCGCTGCCCGCTCCCACCCCCTCCTTCCCTCTGCTGCCCTCCTTCTTCTCCCTCCCTCCTCCTCAGGCCAAGCTGCGATGGCAGCAGTCGGCACTGAGAATGAAGGTGCAGGCGGGGGAGTCGTGTCAGGGGCAGCCTGAGCCGGGCAGCCCCGAAGAAAATACACGCCGCGCGCGGGGCAAAAGCACCCCTCAGAAATTTGGCCCTGGCTGCGATCGACCAGTACTGCCTCCGCGATCGATGCAATGAGCACCCCTGTTCTAGAACTATTCTCTCCTTGGAAACTAAGCAAGGGAGGATTATGTATTTGGTTGTGGTTATGGGAAGGCATGGAAAGAGGCAACTAAAATGGTGGTCTTCTAGCACTATAAAGTTTTTAATGTGACTTACAAGACTGTCGTTGTTTTTGCTGCAACAAACTCAACTATGCAACAGGACATTCTAAATTAAATCCTGAAAGAATGTGATTGCTGTGATTATCACTTGATGGCTATTTAGCATACTCCTAGAACCTATACCTTTTCTCTACACAGGTACCGAGCCTTTCGAGAACAAAGTGGCAGATATTCACTCGCTTATTGGAATCTACTGGCAATTCGTCTTGGTTTTATCATTGTATTTGAGGTACATTTCCTTTCCAGTGTTTTGGCAATGCTCCTCTCTAGTCATTATAGTAGACTGTCCATTTTTGTGAAAGGATCCCTTCAAAAGTGGTAAAATTACAAATAGCTCTACCCCACCCTCACTATATATAAGACTTTTGAAAAGTAAATATATTGGTGGGATGGCTGAGTCGGGTGTTACCTTGCATGGAGTCACCTTTTTTGCTATCACAAACAACTGAGTTAATCCAATCAATCCACCCATCTTTCTGCTGAATATTTTGTTATGATCAGCAATAGCTGGGTGCAATAACAGGGTTTATACACAGAGCAGAGTTTTGCTTTCCTCATTTGCATCATCACAGTTTGGTTGCATGATACCTGCTAAGGATAAAATGGACCATTGACACTTCACCTTTTCCTCCTTCCTTTCAGCATGTGGTTTTCTTCATTGCACGCATGATCGATATGATGGTGCCTGACATCCCGGAAGTGGTGGAAATAAAAGTGAAAAGAGAGCAATATCTAGCTAAACAAGCTCTGGCTGAAAATAAGGTAAACAGTGCATTTTAAATACAGCTTACTATGATTACTCATCTTTATTCATTTAACTTCCCGTGGATGGGGGACAGTCCCTTTAAGTATCTAAGAGAAGTAACAGTGTTGACTACCAGATAATTTATTATTATTTATTTATTTACATCATTTATATTTCGCCCTTCTCACCCCGTAGGGGACTCAGGGCGGATTACAATGTACAAATACAGGCAAACATTCAATGCCATAGACACACAACATATATAGACAAACACTCAGAGGCTATCCAACATTCCAGCTTCTGGCCACCAGGGGAGCTGTCACATTCCTTCATTCTTCACATACTTCCTGGAGATTTTATGGCCTTGTAAATCAGTGAAATTAGCCTCCCCACAAAGTGGTACCTAAATTTCCTACTTGAAAGATGCAACTGTCATTTAATTTAATGTAATAGAGAAATTAAACCCTTTTCAATGGTCTGTGTTCTTCCCTTTTACTCTTAAGGAGTTTTGAAGCCAGGATGAACAGTTTATTTCTTTTCTGCCCATGTTTAATCCACAGACTGGATTCCGAATATAGCAGCTTCTTCAAAGTTGCAACATACAAACTTCATTGGTGTCCTTCAGTTGCAATTTGACACCTAAGTTTCATTCCGTTGATCTTTAGCTGGGAACTGAAATAATTAGTCACACAGCAAATTGTGGGATATGGTGACAAAAATCACGTTTAGACAAAGAAAAAAAACAGTTCCTAGTTATCTCATGTTTTTCTTATTGAATAGCTTTGCTGTATCTCATTTTATATTGTATTTAATTGAATATACTGTATCCTCACAGTAATTTTCCTATAACTACCCTCGATCAATCATCTATCTAGGAGATACTTTGGGGGAAGGATCGGGTAAATTCAAAGATATTACAACTCTAGGTAAACCAAGCAGTTCAAAGATTTTTTGATACACGGGGAATAGGGGCAATTTCTGGAAAATGCTTGAAACAGGATCTGAAAGATTATCTTGTGGTATGCTGCTGAACACAATAATTATAGGATCTAGAACTACACTGTACATCAATATCTATGTTGATAAATTAAGAGCTCTGCAATGTGCCCTCTATGAATGTGCGAATTTCTAATTTCTACCCAAGTTAACATTACTGCATAGGTTGTAGCAATCCAGGCAAGTATGTTGTTACATATGATTTATTCAACTAGTCACAGCACTCCAAATCAATTGAAATTTTAATCTACCAATTTGGAAGAGACAAATAAGAGGCCAGCATTGTGTTAGTTATGATGTTAGAATTAGGACATTCTACGTCAGAGGCCTTAAACTTTTTAAGCAGAGGGCCAGTTCACAGTTCCTCAAACTGTTGTGGGGCCGTAGTTTGAAAGAAACATGACCAAGATATTATGCACACTGCATTTATCAACATAAACTTACCAGTATTGTAATGGGAAGCGTCGGCCTGCTTTTGGCTAACGAGATGGTCAAATTAATTAGGATTGTTGTGTGCCTTCAAAGTCACTTCATACTTCTGGTGACCTTAAGTCTAAAGTTTAGGACAGGGGTCGGATAAATGACCTAGGAAGATCGCATCCAGCCCATAGGCATTAGTTTGAGGACCCCTGTTCTAAGTGCTATGTTTTCTCTTAAATCATCTTTACACCACAATCCCAAAAACCCACCTTAGAAGCCACTCAAGACACAACTGAAATTTGTACTGCTGGTGAATGGGGTGTTGCAGGATGTCACAATCTTGTCCGTAAGGAGCAGAAGTGGTGACCTGTCTTTACTCTTTTATCACAGCATCGTTCTCTGGCGAGAGGAACCTGGTTACCCTGTAACACCATTTAGCAGTAGGGCAAACTTCAGATGGCTGACTGGTTTTTAAGATGGGCTTCAGGGCTCAGGTGGAGAGTTAAAACATAGTTAGAACATTGTCTGATGCAGAATCTTGTCCTATAACTTCAAGTGAAGAGCAGTTTTTGGTACTGATGTTCAAATTCAAGTAAGAGTTTCCAAAATGAATGATCAACTATTGAATGATCAACTATTTCCCAGAGATCGTCTCAGACGCAACCTGGCCACCTAGAAGAGGAGGATCTGAATGCCTGCAATGTTTCCACCCTACAACTAATAGTAGTAGATGTGATGGCATCTTACTAGCCAGCTGACCACTTCTGTCACACTTTGATAGATTTGTCACAAATGTCCAGATGGTGTGAATGACAAAAGCCTTTATATGTCTAAATTTAATTGTTCTTTTGAATAGGCCCTCATTGAGGTGATAGACGTGAGAAATCCAACCCCTTCAGTGGAAAAAGCAGACTCTAGTGGCAGACTCAAGGAGCAGGCAAAGTGACTACATTTTCTCCAGGCCAATGGATGAAGTTTTTGGAGAAGCAAACTTCAGAGGTAGAAGAAAAAACAGACTGGCCCAGCTTGTACAATAGTGTCAGTTTCCCCAGTCTGGTGTGCTCTGTTTGCCATATTGTAGAACTGTATTTAAAACATTTTATGACAGTGGGAATTTTACCTGTCAACATAGCTGCCAAAGTCTTTGGGAAGAAAGGTTGTGTGGTAGTGAAAGTATGAAACAGATTATGACCACAGATTAAACCATCCAGTCTAGCAGTCAACTTTTCAGTTGCCCTACACTTTCACTACCATCAAATGAAGAGGTTCTTCCATAGCTATTTATAAAAATATTGAAGTAATCAGGAAATACAGATTAGGAGTGTGCTTTTCTCCCATTTATTGTGATGGGAGAGAATCATGTGAAACAGTGAGCAAGATTTTTTCCTAAGAGTAAATATCTTTGAGAGTAGTAGTGAAAATTACTACCACAACCCTGCCACATTTGGAGCTCAACTAAGAGCAGCTGTGTAGACTGCTTAACATGCGAGTACAACCTTAATAGAGATTACTGACTCAGAAGAAGGAAATGGTGAGATGACTCGTATTCAGCTGCTTGAGCTGTTCTTCTCTTCCCCCTACAAATAGAATGCAGGACTGTAATTATGTTTAGTGCATCCATATTGATCTGCTTGCAATGGAAGCTACAAATCTCAGTAATGTGGCGCCTGCATCTAAATCATGCCTAAAGAGTACCCTCTCAGCATATATGGATAGGGCCTGTCAATCATTCAATTTGACTACCATTTGGAAAAAACTTAGAACCATCAGCATTAACAGATCAATTTCAGAAAAACTGGTAGGAATCCTGAAGTGGATTGACTTAAAATGATGATAATAAAGCACACTCAAAGCTGTTTCAGGTTTTATTTTTTAGAATTTATAAAATTCCAGTGTCATCCATACTCATGAGCCTTTATACATCTTTTGCATATAATCTCCAAATTCCAAAGTTAAGGCCAAGGGATCATTGCCATGGAAACATAATATGGAAGACATTAAGAGGACATGGAGCACACCTCCACAGAGCATCTGCTGAACACTATGGGGAACAGAGGGGCAGGGAATACTCTCAACAGTTTGAACAAATGGCAGGGTTCGAGCCATGCTCAACGGCAGTTCAAGTCTAAAACACATGTGCAAGTGATGTGTGACATTTGGACACCAGGTACCGCTGGCAAGACATTGCACACTACTACCCTGTTTCATTCCCCTGCTCAGGTGGTGATAGGGCTCATCTTGGCCCGACATCGAATTACCTTAGAGAAATGATTTCTCCCCCTTCCCTCAGACTCACTTGAAATGAAAGTTTTTTCTTCTTCTTCTGGTCAGGCAAGTGAGCGGTCTTGAAAGACAAGAGCTTTGCAGACCTTTCCCCAGTGCGCACTGGGGCATAAATGACCCTGGGGCTAGGATGCTAGCTAATGGCTCAGAAAAGCTCTTGGGAATGGAAGGGGGAGCAGACAAAGCAGAGTTGGCACCAGAGCCAGCACCACCACCAGCACCTTCGGCAGAAAAGATAGGTAACCATGTAATGGCTGGAAGAGCAGCTTTAAAATACAAGGAACCTTGTATTGGTTTTATGGCAGCAGCTAGAAAGCAGCAACTACTGCTGCCAAGACGACAGGACAGGACACTTGCTGCTACACTACAAGAAGGCTTTTACAGAATGTAGTAAATCACAAGATGAGGAACCTTGAACCTGCCAGATATTTTGGATTACAACTCCCTTTGTTTTTGTTTTGTTTTGTTTTACCATGGATCATGCTGGCTGGGTTTTCTGAGAGTTGAAAGTTCAAAACATCAGTAGGACCAAAGGCTCATCACCCCATAACCAAGTCTTCTCTCCTCCCCCCAGGAGAGGCTTCATTTTTAAGACTGAACTGCAATCAGCTTCTTCCATTTACTTGAGAGCCATTCCTTACCTGCCTCCCTCCAAGGCCTAACATTTGTCACAGGTCAAATCATGTGGCAGTGATTAAGACCATATTTGTTGGAAGGGATATTTGATACCCTAGATCCTGTCTGAAGCCACACATGCATCCCTCTCCTGGGAGAGGGACCATATTCATGATAACAGGAAGCAAGAGGGGCTGTCTGGAGAAGCAGGCCACTGTCATACTGGCTTGAGGTAGAAAGAAGGCAATAGTAAAAAGCAAAAGATACACCCGAACCCTGGTACTTCAATGCCATCACGACCAAGCTGGGGAGGGCGCAGGGCCCCTTCTTAACACTAAGCAAATCACCCGCCATCTTCTGCAGCTACCATGGCACTTTTGGTTGAACCAAGTTCTGTGAGACCCCATAATACTGTCAGCTTTCTGGCTGAGCTCAGCCACACTATTGTTGGGAAGGAAGAACAGAAAAAGTGATGCGGGAGAACACTGGTGATGAGCTCCAATTCGACACTCATGCTGATGAGGGAAGGGTTTTGGTACGCTCAACAGTGCAGACTAGCACAGCCAGGGCTCTGTCAGTGCTTTTGGAGGCCTCCGACTACTGGGCTAAACCTCCCTATCTACTAATTCATTCGGGCCAATTAACTCTCCCCTCCAAGAGCTGTATTAAATTTCATTTAGAGGGAGGGCAGGTGGCAGTGTAAATGGGGAGGGGGACATGATTGCACTCTATAAAGGTAAGGCCTTGGAGAAACAGGAAAGGAGAGGGGAAGAGCAAATATTTTGGCTTTGTAGAAAGTCAAGGAAATGTGTTTCCTGAGGTTGAGACAGGAAGTAGATTCCTAGCTGCAGCGAGGAGATCTCCTAATGGAGGCTAGAGTGCTTTGTAAGATGTACCTGGAGATATTTGGCTGCAACACCATGGCCAACATGAAGTAATAAGTTGAAATTTGGAATGGAAAAAACAAAACAAATGTATGTATTTCAGGTAGGAATCAACATTGAAAGTCTCTCCCAGGGAAAGGAGAAAGAAATAGGTCGAAATGAAGCTAAGTGAGGCCTAAGCACAGGAACAGTAGAGAACCTCAAGAAGGGTAGCACTCTAGGTTCATTAAGAGACCCCCAAGATCTGCACTAGATCCAGCCATGAGGTCAGAATTCGGAAAGGAAACCCTGTGGCAGGTGGCTGGACACAATTGCTGCTTCCGAGGCATTACCGCTTGGGACCCCAAGGCAGGGTCTTGGGGGCCACCTGTGCTCCAAAGCTTGGGAAATCTTCAGAGCTGCTCATATCAGGGGCCTGCAGGAAAATAATTGAGGGAAAGCCAAACTTAACACCAAACCTATTATTATTATTATTATTATTATGAAATATACTATTTCTATGAATCAAATTACTACCTCGACACAAATACAACAATAACCCACAGAGGAGTATTTTGCTCACTATCCTGGTATTATAGGGCACAGATTTTCACAGTACAGTAGTCTTGGGCCTAGTTACTGTTTCATCCGTTTAATTTGTGTTTCTGTATCGTTTTGTTCATTTGGGAATCACGAAATGGTACACACACACCCCTCCAGTATGGAAATATCAGTGAAACGAAAGGAAAGTAAAAACAGTAACCATTTGATCAGCTGATTTTTGAATCTCGGCTGTAGGCCCTGGCAGGCACTGATGCTTTAAGCATGCTCCGCCACACACTCTTTCCAAGGAGAGTGCGTGTGTGACAAGCAGGCCCAAAATGCCAGCATCTGCCAGGGCCTACAGCCAAGAGCCAAGTGCTAGCCCTAAAACTGAAGGGCAGGGTAAGAGGCCCACCCATTGCTGACAACGGGCCAAAAATATTTGTCTTTTCAGACCTTGGACAAAAAAGCTCATTCGGAAATACACATGCACAAGACTACAATACAGGGGTCTGCCTGCAGTTATCTCCAAAATCTCAGTGAGCAAAAAAAGGATGCCTAAAACTCTCCATCTTTGTCTATTTGGAGGGGGACATCCACATGCATTTCTAATCCCCATTTGATGCCACCCTGCTTTGGTAAAAGTAACGTCTTTGGAAAGCCACACCTACCTTCTCAGCGTTCCCTGCTGTCCAAGGAGCATCTCTCACCACAAATCCCTTTGATGCAGCCTTAGCTTCATCATGAGAAGATGTTTTCATGTAGACTTGCATTGCTTCATTGTCTACTACATCAGCCAGCTGCAATAATACAGAGAAATGTAATCGAGCTATTATTTATTTATTTTAAACATTTATATTCCTCCCTTCTCAGCCCAAAGGGGACTCAGGGTGGAGCACAACATACAAATGGCAAACATTCAGTGCTGGGACATGAATTCATTATATGCATGCATAAACATTAGAAACATTTGTCTCAATATTAATATACACTGTTTAAAACCGTCTCAATCATCTGCGTCTAATCTAATTGGCCTGGTAAGGTTTCCTATCGCTGCTTGATTGAACTGTCCCGAAAGGTTGGTCCCACAGTCAAGTTTTTACCATCCTTCTGAAGGACAGGAGGGAGGGGGCTGATCTGATCTCACCAGGAAGGGAGTTCCATAACCAGGGGGTAATCACCGAGAAGGCCCTGTCTCTCGTCCCCACCAATCACGCCTGTGACAATGGCTGGGACGGAGAGCAGGGCCTCATCAGAGTACCTTAAATCCCCACGATGGTTCATGAGGGAGATGCGTTCAGACAGGTAAACAGTACCTCCAAGACCCATCCCTGCGGGGTGACCCAGAAGGATACCGTGGTCTACAGTATCGAAGGCCGCTGAGAAGTCCAGAACAACCATCAGGGACACACTCCCCCTTTCGATCTCTCTGTGGAGATCATCCACTAAGGCGACCACGGCTGGCAATGCATATTTCAGCACAGGCATCCTTTCTCATTTTCCATTTTTATAACTTTATGAACAAGCCCTATGAGGAGCGGCTTAAAGAGCTGGGCATGTTTAGCCCAGAAGAGAAGGCTGAGAAGAGACATGATATAAATATGTGAGGGGAAGTCATAGGGAGGAGGGAGCAGGCTTGTTTTCTGCTGCCCTGGAGACTAGGACGTGGAACAATGGCTTCAAACTACAGGAAAGGAGATTCCATCTGAACCTTAGGAAGAACTTCCTGACTGTGAGAGCTGTTCAGCAGTGGAACTCTCTCCCCCAGACTCTGGTGGAGGCTCCTCCTTTGGAGACTTTTAAACACAGGCTGGATGGCCATCTGTTGGGGGTGCCTTGAATGCAATTTTCCTGCTTCTTGACAGGCAATTGGACTGGACAGCCCAACTCTATGATTCTATGATCTAAGTTCAGGGTAGGAAGGAATGGAGAGGGAAGTTGGTCCTCCACATTTATAGGACTTAGTGATGCAAAACTCATTAAATGAAAGGGGAAAAATAATTTTTAAAACCTCTTTTTTAATCTGAGAGAACACCTCTAAGAATTTGCAAGGTTTTCCAGAGCAATTATATGGCCAACTTCCAGCATGATTTTGAGGAGACATTGACCACAGAGTCACTATGGAAGTCCTAGAGACTTCTAGAGAGAACATATTAATTGAATATATGAATAACCAAATCCATGGAAGTTCATGCTGCAAATTTGAAGGACCAAGTGTATTTCCAATACTCAGTGGACAGTGAAACTGGCCTCTGTGCAGATTATGTCATCCAATGAAAAATTAAGACAGATTCAGGCAAAAACATGTATTATGATTTTGAGGAATCCCTCTGTGGTTATGCTGCAAAGATTTGGCAGTCTTGGATTCTGGTGTCCTATGCTTTCCTATGTTTTGGTAGCTGCTGGTGGTTTGAAACTTTTGGATTGAAGTCCTCATCTGTACAAATTATTTCTCAGATTGCCTGTCAACCATTCTGGCTCTCTAGGCCTTGCTAAATTATAGGCTAACATCCTGAAATGACATTAGGGCAACAATGGAGGAACATGCACACCCCCTTAATTTCTAAACAGCTGATTTTGCAACCTGGAGGATCTGCCTAGCTTGGAAATATCTGAATGGATGATCTGTCAATAGCTTGTTATCTAGGAGCAGCACACTAAGCTACACACATAATATCTACAGCCTATTAATAATAAATTCAGATAGTAGTAATACTATTATTTAGTATTCTTGGACTCATGCTCCTTTTCCTTGCTTTTTTCTCCTTGCTTTTATTATTCTTATATTGTTTACATCATTGCAATTGGTAACCCTCAGCCCTAAGGATGTTATGCCACACTAGCTAAATATGACACTCACATATTCTTCCTCCAGATTCAAGATATGGTCAATAGCTTCCTCCACATTCTCAGGGAGTCCAGTCACAGTCACACAGTTTGGATCGGCAGCTCCACTCTGTGGGAAACGGATATCCACCTGGAAAGATACAATTTCAGGGAAATTTCAGAGCTGGGGCCAATTAAAGAAATCTTATCTTGATCTCAATGTTTTATACATACAGGGATTATGAAAACAATAACCTAAACTAGTGTAATTTGATTTGCTTCCTGTATGGAGAAAGGCCTGTTCACACTTGCAGGTGCCTACGTTAGCTAGCATTAGCATCCTATTTACTGCATAAGAATTGAGCAGAAACACTGGTCTACCTGGACTGATTAAGCAGAATAATCAGGAACTGAAAGCAAGGAGAAAAGGACAGTGTGCTTCTCTCCTTCTTACAGATCAAGTATACCCCAGTATTTTCTGCGAAATAATACATTCCTGCTGACATAAAAATGAGGGTACTCACTTTCCATTACTGGCAATTCCCAAGTTACAAACATCCAACTTACAAACAACTCAGAGTTAAGAATGGGGGTGAAACAACAGGAAGTGAGAGAAATCTACCCTAGGAAGGCAAAGAGTTATCATGGGGGAAAGATGACTGGAGATTTATCACCAATCCTTGTTTCCACAACAAGCCATTTTTTTCAAAATCCAATTATCACTGGGAAAGACAGTGAGGCAAAATCTTCTGAACGGGCATAGACAACAATGTAAACACCACAGGGCCGTTAAGCTTTCTTTATGCTATCTAAAGCTTAAAAATAAATATTCTTGGCTGGAGTTACACTTAATAAATACCTGTACTGACTTACTAGGCTTGGTTTAGAATCCTAAAATCGCAATTCTAAAATCAAATGGGGGGGGGGGATTTTTTTTTTAATTAGTATATTAAAGACTTACAAAAAATTTTGCAAAAAGTGCTAAAATGTAACTTAAGTACTAACGAAATTCTAAAGTGGTTCTAAAGTAGGAAAAGCAGGGAAACAGTTAAAAATCAAGGGGGGAACATTCCCCTTCACCTCTGCAGCGCAATTAAGTGGAGCTGTACATGTATAACATAAATATAAGAGGTAGTAGCTACTAGCTCTCAGGACAATTGTGAAAGTGAAGTACGATTCTCCCCCTTATTATTTCCCCTTTCCCTCCTTTCTTCCTTCTCTACCCTCTTCTTTCATTCCTTCCTTTGCTCTTTGGTTCCCCATCCCTTCTTTTCTCATACCTTAAATTCATCCATGATCTTGCGGATGGCTTTCCCACGTGCTCCAATAATGCGAGCGTGAACACGATGGTCCAGAGTGATGTCTTCAGAGACCATCTGCTCCAGTTCACCAACAATCTTCATGATGGCATCTCGGGCAGATTCAGTATTCTTCTCATACCCTGTGATGGTAATCTGATCCTGGGCCTGAAGAGGAAGTCTGGATAATTAGGGCCAAATTTCTAAAAAGTCAGAATACACTGTTCTTTGATAAGTAATGGTAAATTGACAGAAACGGCAGCAATGGAAGCAACTGATGGCATGATTTATTTGTATGCTGCTCCAAGTGAAGCAATAGATAGCAGTCCACAACAAACCCCCCTCCAACACTTACTCACCTGAGATTCATCATCTTTGTCAGGAAACTGTATGGTCACATCGTGCTCGGTACGAATTTGAGTGATTACATTGCCTTTCCTGCCAATGATTTTGGGGTGATATCTGGGATCCACAGTAACAGTCAACTTGAAGTTACGCAAAGCCTAGAACAACCAAGAGGTTTATGTTTAATAATCTATACAACTGCTATCTGTACTTAGAATTAGAATAGCAAATATCAAATGTAGTCATCGAAGTGGTGAATTCTCAGATAATTCCTCTCTGAAGGATCATCTGGACTTGAATGAACCTGACAGGCCTTGAACTGAACCATGAAGTGCTGTTGATGTGCCACTGTAAAATCTATTAAATTGGTGTGCACAAAACAAAGGGCCCTTTTTGTAGTAGCCCCATCCTTATGGAATGCTTTATTATATGTGGTGTGCATTATTCCCTTGTTGGCCATTTTAAAACTTCAAACATAACAAATCTGAATTTTTAGTTTCAAATGCGCAAATGCTAATCTTCAGTCTGTAATCAACAGGCTTTTCAAACTGTTATTGTTATTTTGAAAACATGTTACTTTTCCCACAACTAACTACATTTTCTATGTCATTGCTTAAGATTTTATCCTGTAAATGATCTGAATGAAGTTTGCTTTAAAAGGCAGTATAAACACATCTTAAACATCTCATTTCTATCACTGAGTGAAGCTGACTTAATGCAGTCTTTCATAGCAGCTGGGATTTTCATCTTGATAAAGCTTTGTTTTAAAAGGCAATATAAACTAAGGATGTGCATTTAGGCCAAAAGGCATACCGTTTTTGGGTCTGTTTCCATCTGACCCCTCATTTCGTTTACCAGAAAGTTACCCAAAAGGAGGGGGCCTTTTCCAATTCATTCGGCAGAGATTCGGCCCATTGACTAAAATGGGAAATTTTTAAGGCTCAACCCTCAGCCATTTTAAGGCCTATCTGCATGAAACCTACCTCGGTTGTAGACCCCATTTACAACTGAAGGCCTGCCAAGTTTCAAAACAATTCACCAATCTACTGATTTTTTAGAATCATTTTAAGTTTTAACCATACATTTGGGAATGGTAGTCGCTGGTTGTGTCCATTCTCAGCCAATCAGAGCATGGGCACCACCAGGCTTTGTATTGGTTGAGAGACACACAAAGAGAAAAACTTCAACTCCCATCATGCTCCCTATGGTCACCCTATGCAAGTGTCACTGGGAAAGCGGGTTCCTGGGGCCCTCTCTGTAGGAGGAAGTAACTTTTCAAGAAAATAATGGAGGAGGCTTCTTCTGCTGGGGAGAGAAAAAGACGATGCAGACCCTCCTGCCTCAGGTATTTTGTGAACTTAACTCTTTCCGAAAATATAATCTCTCAAAAATCCATTTCAATGGTCTTTTTGTCTCTCTCTTCCACTTTGTTTTCAAAAATTAACCGAAAATGGCCCTCCAAAAACTAAAAACCTTTTTGTTAGCAGTGATTCGGGTCCAAGTCTAGTATAAATACATCTTAAACGTTTCATATCTATCACAGAGTGAAGCTGACTTCATGCACTCTTACAAAGTAAGTGGGATTATGATCTAGGGCATAATTTCATGTTCTGCCAACAGATAGGACTAAAGCACAGTTTATATGGCACACATTCTTGACCTGTTCAGAATCCCCATTGCATTCTCCATCATCACAACCTAAAGCACTGCCTGCATTGCCTACTTAAATCTTCTGCTAAGATCCTTTTCATCTGGAAGCTTTCTTAATGAAAGCTCTATATCAGGGGTGCTCACACTTTTTCAGCATGGGAGCTACCATATGAAGAACCAAGTTTAAAAGATCATCTGGCGCGCGTGCACGCGCATGCACCCACTCCCACTGCCACCTTCTATCCGCACGGGGCTTCTTTCTTTCTCAGAAATATAAAGAATGGACATGCTAAAATACACCCAAGCACCAATTTCTCCCTCCCTGCCATTTTCCCACAGATATAATCAGGCAGAAAGTAAACAGAGAGACCTGGTAGCTGCAAAGCCATTTGTTTCTCAGAAATATAAAGAATGGGACATGCTAAAATACACACAGGCACCCATTTCTCCCTCCCTGGCATATATACACAGATATTATTAGGCAGAAAGTAAGAAGACCGACCTTTGTGCTTCAATTTGGACAGGAAATGGCTCCCAAAGCGTCCTTTTTTCCTTCTCCGTCGTTGCTCCTCTTGACGCGCTGCCTACACGCTCTAAGCGCGCCTGATACTCCAAGAGGGAGAATGGGCGCTTTTGCGCATGGGCCAGCTGAACACCGCGTCATCCAACACCGCCCTCCTCCTCTGCTCTGTGACGACTCTGAGAGGCTGGAGAAGGAGGGAGGGAGGGGGAAAGCGGAAGAGCCAAAGAGGGAGCGGGCGTGGATGCCATCGCCTCATCCATGCCGCTCCCTCTTTTGCCCTTCTGCATTCCTCCTCCCTCCGTCCTTCTCCGGCCACTCACAGACGTCACAGAGCAAAGGAGGAAGGCGGTGTTGGATGCCCGCGCGCATGCGCAGAAGTGCCCATTCTCCCTCTTGGAGTCTCAGGCGCACTTGGAGCGTGCAGGGGCGCGTGAAGAGGACCAACAGCGATTGACCTGGTCAGGGGCCTAAAGATCACCCGGATGAGGCCCAAAGATCACCCGGGTGATCGCGATCACCGTCCTGGGCACCCCTGCTCTATATTATCCTTTAATGTTGTTGTTGCTCTAATAAAATATTGGAACTGGGAAAGGATGTCAAATTCATGGAAATTCCAGCACAATACATACTCGATCTTCTTGTTCAGCTTGCAGCTCCTTCACTCTCTCTAGAAGTCTGGCCTTGGCACGGTCAAGATTGGTAGCAAGGCCACTTATAGAAATGATGTCCGATTGTAGCTCTGGAGCAGGGACTTGGATGTTGACCTAAAAAAATTCAAGCAAGCAAGCAACCTTAAAACTAGCCTATCTACCGGAATTTAAAGTCAACCACTGCACTCGTTGCCTCCATTACTTCAACACTCACTGTCTCCAGAAGTGGTGTGCCCCCCCCCCCCCAAGTATTTAAGAAAACAAAATGAACATCTTGAAATATCACAGCTACATAACATGAAATGTGATAGAAAATGAAATATATGAAGGATGTTATTGATAGACTTGCAACCACATGGCAGGAAAATTGTATTTGCACTCTTTCAACAGTTTTACAAGGCTTTGGATAGTTGCTAAGAATAGAAATCCTTCTTTGGATCTCAGCTAATTCCTATGACAGATATTTACTAGCAAATCTAATTCTTCTTGCAAGTAGAATGAAAAAACCCCAATCAATGTGTTCTCCAAAGTCTAAAGAAAAACAGATCATCAACAGCCTGCTCACCTCAAACTCATCCATCATTTTCCGGATGCCAACACCCTTCTGACCAATGATGAAACGATGGAGGTCAAAAGGAACTTCCACTTCAATGGTAACTGGAACCAAAGCCTGCAATGGAAGTGAAATAAAGCACAGAACTTAAAACCAAAGTAATCAACCGGTAAATATCAAGCTGCAGTTTCACTTACTCTGAAGTACCTATAAAACAGTGGTTCCCAATCTGTGGTCTATGGACCACCAGTAGTCTGTAAGAACTAAAATATGGTTCACGGCCTCACCATTACTACCGCGAAACCTGTAGCACAGCCAGGCTCGTTTGCCCCGGGAGGGCTGGGAAGCGGTCCCGGGGTTCCCTTAGCTTTAGGGCGTGCTGCTGCTGAGATTGATTCTGTGGATGAGCTAGATGTCTGGGGCGAAGCACAGGGCCCTTCAGATGGGCCTCGTTCCATTGCAGAGAGCCTGGCATGGGATGATATGTTGTTTGGAGAGAGCGATGATTCAGATTACCAGGTGGACATGGGAAACAGCGAAGGGAGTTATGAACACCCGGGGGGGGGAGGAATTCGCAAGAGGATCAGAATGTAAACATGGCAGAACCCGAGTGGGAAAGTGCTCGGGAGGAGAGCTCCCAAGATGATAGCGACACATCTGCTGAAAGGCAAGGTCGAACCTTTGATAGGAGACGGGACATAGAATCCACGAGGAGGGCTTGGTCTAGAGTGCTAGACCGGCCGAGGTCCGTGAGTGGAGATTGGAGACGCAGAAGCCTAGAGCGGCGCGGACCTCGGCCGAAGGATTAAGTATACGTCCCGTGGGAATCTTTCCTCAGTTCTCCGGCCACGTCTTTCCTGACTAGGCGAAACGGAGAGAGACCACAAGCCTGTGGTGGTCATCAAGCCTTGCCTTGCTATTGCCTTGTTCCTGTACCGCATGGGATTGCGGAGCCTTGTCCTTGTTTCCTGAACCGCATGGAATTGCGGAGCCTTGTTCCTGTTTCCTGAACCGCATTGTATTGCGGAGCCTTGCCACGCTTCAAACCGTTCGCCAAGTCTACTTTGGACAATTTTGCTAATACCTTTTGGACTATTACTTATCTTTGGACTTTATACTCTTTGAACTTGATTTTATACTCAATAAACTAGTTAGCCTTCAGTACGTCTCTGTGTGTGTGTTTAAGGGGCCCGCCAGGTCCGTGATCTTGACAGAACCATGCAGCATCAAGAGCGATTGGTCTTGCAAAACCCTCTTATAGTGGGATGGCGGGAGGAGAGAGGCTGACTACCCACAAAAGATTACTACTACCAGCTCTAGATTATTAAATATGGTTTCCTGAGGGCAAACAGATGGTGACTACTGGATGGCATATGTTCTGTATCAGAAACTAGAGCTGATGTGGTCTATCCAATGCAATTTTCTGAATCAGCACCATAAATAACCAAACCAAATCTAAAGTTGACAAAAAAACCTGATTCATAATCCTATTGGTGCTAATATTGGAGAGTGGTCTCTGGTCAAACAGGTCCCTAGTCAAAAAAAGATTGGGAACCACTACTATAAAGCAAAGCAAATAACATTTTCCATAATATGGCTGGTCCCTCTGCATCAATTTCACTTACATGAAGGGCTTCTTTAGCTGCCTCACATTTCTCTCGACGACCAGAGATGATGATAGTGTCACATTTCTTTGGGGAGCCGGGATCACCTTCTTTGCTTTCTTTCCCTTCACTGTTTTCCTTGCCGTTCTCCTGGACTACCGGCTCTGTGGGGGGAGCTGTGGCTAGAAAAAAGTTTACAACCGGCTCGGTTGAGGCTCTCAGCTATTATGTAACTTGCAGTACGTGAACTGCACACAAAAGCACAGACTGTTCACAATTTAAAATTCCAGTCTCCAGCAGATGAGTGTAAGGCTATGTCTCAAATGCAAGCCATTGCTATTCCCCATGAAGATTTTAGCAGCAACAATCTAAGTTTTATCCAAAAACCAAAACGGGTTGTCCATTAAATAATCAGTTTTCAATATGTGTTTGGATAGCAATATCTGAAGAAGTATGGAAACAATACGGATTTGTCACCTCTTCATTTTTCCCTATGGACTGGTGGTTGACTACCCAACTTTAAATGTGCAATTCTTAAGGCCACATAACAGCCATATCTAGCTCACCCTAGACTGAATAAAAACCAACAGAATATCATATTGCTAAAAAAAAAAGTGGGGGAAAATGTCACCGAAGAGACTTTCCTTCTTAAAAAGTAATGGTTTGCACAACTTAAAAGGCATCCCAACAAATATGGCATAACTTTGTAATTTTCCCTTCAGGAAATCTGTTCACATGGACAGACTAGAAGAGTTCATACCTGTGGTTTCCTCCCGATCTGGGAATTTGATCTGAACACCATGGTCACGAGTGATCTGTTGAATCCTGGAACCTTTGGGCCCCATTATAGAGCGATGGTACTTCTGCAGAATGGTGCATTCTATTGTCACCTGGGCTTCCTACAAATATGAGGAAGGGAAGACTTATTATGTGCAATCCTCAAAACAAATTATCCCTTTGAGAAACCTGGGGATTCTCATTTGTGGGTGCAACGATCTCTTGGTCAGTCACTCCACCTTACATGTGCTTTCATATAAAAATCGGAAAAATTCAGTCAGTAAGAGGAAGTCCAATCTGATACAATAAAACCCTTCATGTTTTGGGCATACTATTAAAGGAGAACAAAGACCAAGTTTCTTTGGCATATCCAATAAGGTCAAATGAAAAGTTCATTTTCAAGATCTGGAATTATGAAGACAGAATGGCTCCAGGAAGTAGTCACCAAGTAGGCTGGGGAGCATCAGAAACCACCAGAAGAATCCTAGGCTCTTGCTATATGGAAAAGACAACATGCTTCTTTAAAAAAGAGTCCTCACTGACCAATGCTCTCAAGATCTGGGTAAAATGAAGGAAGTTTTACCATAAAATGGGATAGCAGGAGACAGGAATTGTGCCACTGTTCTGATGTTATTAGATGCCAATTTCTTTCAAATATCACCATTGATTATGCTGGCTAGGGATACTGGGACTTGCTATTCAACAACATTTGGAGGGCTGCATGATTCTCACCCATATATAAAGTTAGACTGAAAACATGCTCCTTTTCCATCTTTTAATTAAATACTGAAAGAATAAAAGAAAAGCCACTGTTTCCTCACAATTTGTTTTAAAGGTATAGGTTGTAATCCTCATGTAATGGAAGAAAACTGTTGCAAATCTAGGAAAGACACGGCGGATTTACCTCAACTAACCCAAACAGGATGGGCTCATGCACTTCAGAGCCAGACTGTTCTAGCAAATCTCTTCTACTTTGGCTGTCATTAGAAATTAAGAATTCCTACATGAAGCCTGAAACACACCCACAGGGATTGTTTGTCTGGTTTTTGAGCCTTTTATAATGTGGCACACCAATCTTTTATGGTTGTTCATTTACCTAGCATGCTGATAGGCACAATCACCATGGAGAGGATAAACCATCTAAGAAGGAAACTTACCAAGTCATCAATAATCTCAAGGATGCGTTTCTTTGCTGCTTCAACACAGTCCTTTGCCCCTTTAAGAGTGACCTTGTCACTTTGTGTGCCAGGACGTGGAAAGCTGACCATCACACCTCCATATTCATCAGCAATGGATCGTAGCACTTGCCCTTTCCGGATGACAAAGTGTCGGTGATGCTTGGGGTCCACAGTCATGGAATCTTCTATGACATTGTCCTGTGAGCACACAAGAAAAACCACTGGATGTACTTTTACAGTACAATGATATTCATCAGTTAAATGTCAGCAGCAAAAAGTAATTTTTGTGTCATAAAAGGCCTCCTCCTCACCAGGTTCTTAATGAGCACCTCCAGTTCCTTCTGGGCATCCTTGACAGCCTCCTCGGTTCCCATGATAGTAATCAGTTCTTGATCTTTGTCCTCAGAGGTGGGGAAGATAATCCGGGCACCAGTATTATCACGGACTTTGCGAATGTTGCCACCACCTTTCCCAATTAGGAACTTATGGTACTCTGGCTTGGCACGCAAGTCCACAGTATAACTCTTTGTTTGCTATGTTGAATGAATAAGTAAAAATAAATACAGCAAAATCTGTCTCACTTAGTACAAGGCAATTTCTTATGTCTATAAAACTCCAAGGAAAGCCAGGATAGCAGGAACAAAGTCCAAATAGCTCCTTCTCTAGCCTCAAGTATAGTCAGCATATGGTTATTAAAACAACAGTCCTGTTGCTAAGAGACATCCACTCAAACCCAATATTCACCCAAAGATGCCAGAGAGTATTTTGCTATAGCAGACTGCTTTATAATGGCTTTCTCAAAAGCTTTTGACAATGCTGAGTTGGCAATTAACCAAAAAGCAAATAACCCTTCCTACCAAACCAGGAAAAAAGCACAGCTCAGTGATAGAAGTCCCATTTTATTGTGGGTCCAAGCTCTCCAATGGTATTCTGGGAGGAAATAATGAAGATCTAATGAATGTCTAATCTGATGGAAGAATTCTGAAGAAACAAAAAACATGCATTCTTCTGTAACACCTTCACAGAAGTACTACGTTACTCTGGGTTTGTTTTAACTCCTTTAAGAAGATGAAACTTGTGGATAAGACCAATGGGATGGATCCCCTCTCTGAGTTGATCCCACAATTCCAATCCTTGGGTTCCTTGCCCGTTTACTCTTAATATCCCTCACTGTATCTAATAATGAGCTCCAAGGTGACCAATATGCTGGAAAAGTGGAGGTGTTCATTGTTAGAGTCACATTGGTTAGATACAACTGATTCAACTCATTAATTTGTAAATGAAAACATATCTAGATAGAATGGGAGAGAATAAAAACAGTACAGATATACTGTGTAATGAAACATTTAGCATTATGCTGGCTCCGTATATACACAACAGAATCTAACATTTTAGTTGTGACACAGCAACACTTCTCTCTGGAACTCTTTCCACATTCTCAGCTTTCATAAAACCAAAGTCCCTATTGTGATCTTATCCAGTATTTTTCTATCCCTAACTGGCCCCCTCTGGTTTTGTATTTTCCCCCACAGCTTCCTCCAGCATTCCAAAGGCTGTGAGTGGATGGCTTTACTTAGGCCAACTTAACCCTTCTTCACCAACTTCTGTCTCAGAGTAACCCACAATATCCTGCTGAAAAGCACACACAAAGGAAACAGGAGATGACAGAGCAGCTGCTGCTCACTGGACTTTCAGCACTGACTTCCCATACAGTCATCATTCATGTATACGTAACCCACTCTGTGCAGTAGCAGAAAATGCATGGCTCTTTAAAACGCTCCATTATTGGACCTGATACTTCTGTGATTTTGTTAGGCGTCTTTGGATCTGCTTTTGTTTTACTGTTTTTGCAGAATGCAATGTCATTAATTATCTTTGAAACATGTTCACTGAGATTGGTCTGCTGCCTTGAGAGTCTTAGAGGTGGACAGAATGAGAGGACAAACACATGGTAATAAAGTGTTATAACTCAACCTTTGATTACAAGATTCTATATGGAAACACGCCCTGGTAATAGTTAATCAGTCTCCACAGCAGTAATAGCAATTTAAATAGCACTGGAGGAAGACAAGCAGGGCAACCCAATAGCTTTCTGAGAGACAAGTACCTTGGCCTCCTACAGAAGAAGTTTCACAGCTTTGATCACTTATAAAGAAGAAACACACACTACACATATTACCCTTAAGTTCAGAATTTAAATAAATAAATATCACATTTTACTGTGGATTAGTGCAAACTGGTAGCTTTTTCTGTGCTGAAGGGGAAGTCCCTTCTGTTTACACTTTTACATATAAAATTGTTCTCTGACCAGAAACTCAACAGGCTCGCAATTGCCTCCCCTCCTCCCAAGTGCTGCTCACATCCCTGGTCCTCACCTTTTCCTCTGCAAGTTGTAGAAGCTGCCTCTTTGCCTTTTCAACATCCTGGGCAGGACCCCTGATGGTGACAGTATCACTCCCTGAGCCTTCTGTGGGGAAGTGGATGTGAACTCCTCCACATTCCTCCATGATGGAGCGGATGAACCGACCTTTGGCACCAATGAGTGAATTGTGCAATTTGGAAGGAATGGAGACCTCCATTTCTGCAATGTTAGCCTAGGAAGGGGGCATGAGGAACAAACATGTAAAAACTTTCCTCACCATTTCCCTCATGTAGAAAAATAGCAGGAAGGTACAAAATGGGCCTCCCCCCAGCAACAAGTGCAGAAAGATCCCTATTTGGTTTTATTAAAAGCTCAGTGATGGAGATTGAGGGGGACCTAGGACGTACGCCAAGAAGGAGCCAGATGTATGTCAACTGATGACAGTTGCTGTTTGTATCAAACTATATTAACCATACTGAAGCTTAACTCCAACATGCTTCAAGGCAAAATTCTAATGGACAGATCTTGTTACATTATTCAAAGTTTCAACCTTGTGACAAGTTTAATAGGGATACAATGTAGTATGTTGCAAAATTCTGCCCCTTCACATCCTTTTAAATGTTTAATGGAAATCTCTAATTCACTATAATTCACACAAAATGGCATGCTTGTTTTTTCTTTTCTGATATTTATGTGGAAGAGGTAGAAAATAGGGGAGGAAAGAGGTAAAGAATTATAATTCAATTACATTACTGTAACCACATCTGGTTGCTCATAGCCCAAAAATACATGAATTCATCACAAATGTGGTTGGTTGCACAGTCTATGTGACTATTTTCTACACCGCCAGTTATATAACAGGCAAATATGGCAGGGCAATTCCTTTTGCTTGAGAGGCTTTTATCTCATGAAAAGATTTTCTATAAAACAGGAGGGAAAGGCAGACTATGACTCATCTTGAAAAAGTACTTGCCATTATCGGCATGGGGAAAAGACTTCCAGTTCAGTCTTCATTCTGTGTATTTAACTTCATTAATTTACTAAACAAACCTAATTATTTTACAATCAGATAGCAAGTGTGATCACAGTAGAGAATATTTAGGGTTTTTTTAAAATAAAAAAAACCATACCACATGCTGTATGAAACAAAACAAATGCTCTTGAGAGAAAGCTTCCACATAATATAAAAAATAACTGTGATTCAAGGACATAAAATGCATCTCTAAATCAATAACAAACAATACCTCCACTAAGCTCTCGCCCTAAATTTATTCTGTAAGTAAATACATGATCTATGGTCAAATTCTAATTAGGCACCTCCTTTCAACAGAAAGGCTAGCCAAGTACAAGCTGAGCACCTTCTGAGTATAAAGGTAAGGGTTTCCCCTGACATTAAGTCTAGTCATGTCTGACTCTGGGGTGGTGGTGCTCATCTCCATTTCTAAGCAAAAGGGCTGGCGTTGTCTGTAGACACCTCCAATGTCATGTGGCCAGCATGACTGCATGCAGCGCCGTTACCTTCCTGAAGAAGCGGCACCTATTGCTCTACTAACATTTGCATGTTTTCAAACTGCTAGGTTGGCAGAAGCTGGGGCTAACAACAGAAGCTCAGCCTGATCCTAGAATTCGAACCACCAACCTTTGGGTCAGCAAGTTCAGCAGCTCATCTGTTGCACCACCAGGGGGCCCATCTTCTGAGAGTACAGTATGATTATTATATGATATCCTGTAGCTATTACCAAGCAAGTGCAGTTGTTTTTAACGTGTACTGAGGGGCATTTCTAAAATGTGTGTTAGTATTTATACATTTGTGGTTTAAATACTGGTATCCTGGGAATGAAAGCAGCCACCTTCTGTATTAACAAACATTGCTTTGGGGTTGCAACCCCTGGCTGGTGGACACCGGCACCAGACATCTGAAAGAAGGGGAAGGCTGCTTTAGGGAACACACGTGATCTGGGGTGAATCCAATCATACGAAGCTCTAATGGAGACATTATAAGCAATCGTTCTCAGGTTTCTCCAGATGTTTTGACTGTCCGTTCTCAAAAGCTTAACATACTGTAGCAAGGCCAGTGGTAAGGAATTCTGAGAAGGTGATGTCCCAAACATCTGGAATACTGAAGATTTGAGAGTGACCACATCAGTGCACTCAGAAAAAGTATTTCACTCACCAATTCTTTTTGAATGGTGAGAATGCGGTTGCGAGCAGCTTCACAGTTGGCTCTTTTCCCAGTGATGACTATCATCTCTGAATTACTGTTCTCTGCAGGAAGATCAATCTTTGTGCTGCATTCTTCACGGATCTACAATGAAAATGATAAATGTTAAAAATGGCAACTCTTGACTGCAAGAATGAGGCTCAGTCTAGAATTGAAGATGACAGAAATGCTTAGGAGCAATGAAAAAAGGAACTTGTCATATATCAGTTATAGTACTATGACTCCACTTCAATTTCATGGCTTCTTCCTGTGAAATCCTGGGCTTTGTAGTTTGGTGAGGGCCCAGAGCTCCCGTAAATACCTCTCTCTGAAATCATGGCAGTTAAAGTGGAATCAGTGAACTGTAGCTATGAAGTGTGAAACAGCCCTAAATAAGAACCACCAAGCAAGTCTCACCTTTTTTATATTTGCACCTCCTTTGCCAATGATGTTCTTGTGGAATTGTTTGAAGATGGGAACAGAAATAGAATAGCTGTTTTCAACCTTATTGGAGAGAAACAACAAAATAAATAGTGAATGCAAAGATCTATCAGTCATTTATCCTGAAATCATATCACATGATTTCACCTGCATTTTACCCACTTCCCCTGAAAACCTCCATAATCAGTGAAAAGTGCAGGCTTCTGAATGTTGAGAGATTACAATTTGCACAGTGCACAACCAGTAGCCATGTTGGTGGTCAGTGACTGAAGCCAGACAGATACACAAGCAAGAGGAATACTTAGAACTAACAGCATCTGATTTCAAGGAGAGAGAATTTCATGGCAGAACAAACAGGAAGAAATAATTCAAGTCAAAATATGTGAAGCCCTGGATAATTTTTTGGGAGTTTCATATAAAAGTTCCAGTTGGGAAGTTGATCTCTATCAACTGGATTCCTATATGGCCAAACAGAAAAACCCGCAGAGAGACATGATGAAGAATTACACATCATCTCTGATTCGTGATGTGATTCTACACCAATTGAGCATGCTGAGGATGAGATACAGGACCATGGCCGACAAAGAGGGGGATCAAATGCACAGATGAGGAAAATATGGAAATGAAGGATTATGAGAAATTCTGATGGACATTTGTGATAAGCTGTCAATCTGATTAGGGTGGATAAGGAGAAATATTTGTCCAGCGTTAATGAAGACTGGGATTTGTTTTATTACTTTGTTATAATAATAATGATGGGGGCATATGTTAATTGTGAGATTGATGAATTAGAAAATGTCATTAAAAGTAGAAGTATGGTTATATAATACTGTATAAAGAGAGTAGATTAATAAGAGATATAACTATCCAATAAAGAGAGGCTTGTAGATTAGTGGTTTGTTTGTTTTTTTTCTGTTTGTTTTGTGTTTTGTGCGAGTGTGTTTTATTTTTGTGTTTAAAGTCTATATTTTTAATATGTAGCTTTTAAAGCACATAACCTTAAAAACTTGTTGGCATTTTCTATTAATCTTGTTTAACTATTATATACAGTATATGCTTTTCTGGAAAAAAAATAAAAAAGGAAACAGGTAACAATTAGGGGAGGCATTTCATGGCTCATGGCATGAAGAAAAGTGACAGCTTTGCCCCTCTGTACTATTTTACCAGTAGCAAACATGGCAGGAGAAAAAGATCTTCACGCAAGGTACCATTCATGTATGCAATGTGCCAATGCAGCAAGAAAAGAACAAAATATCTGGGGCCTAGAGGGTGAAAAAGCAAACAAATAATGCAGTACAAAATATATGTTGGTACCTCAGCAGACCACAGAATGACAATAACATAAGTTGGTACATTTTGGAAAGCCCTGATCTCTCCGCATACTGCATGCCAGCTCACCATGAAATTGTTTGCCACCACTAGATGGCTTCAAAATGGTGTTACAACAGAGGCTGGAAAGACTTCATTTTCAAAATGTCCCAGCCGGATGAGGATGGGATTCTGGGAACTGTAGTCTAACTTTTTTTTCAAGCTCTGTATTTGACACATTTATAAATTACAGATTTACCAGTGGTTATTAACCATATCTAAATGCAACCTTTACATCTGAAGGCAGAATGCCACCAAATACCAGCTTTGAGGGAGATGATCAAAAGCATCTCCCCCCCACAAATCATACAGGGCTCTTGTTATATACACAGCCAACCTATCAAGTATGCTTAAGATATAACAAGGCTGTTGCACAGCTCACACTGGCAAACCTCACTCTTGCAACATCTTATTTTGAGGACTGTTCCCTCATTATATAATATTGGGATTCCTTTCCCATATAAACCCCAACAATAGATGTTATTTGGGAGTCTCTTGTGACATAAATATGAGCAAGAATAAGATATTTTGAGGCCCGATCTGAGCCAATTCACTTTAGACATAAGGCTTCAAGCCAGAAATGGAAATAGATCAGGAAAGAAAGACCAAAAACTACACAATAATTGATGAAGAAAAAAATGGAGAACTGCCAAATGCAGAACAAAGAAAATGAGGGGAAATAACAGTGGTCAACTATGTCCATTAACTAGTTGGATATGTTTCAAGTCATGGAGCTCACAATTTTCAGCCTTTAAATCAACACTAACTTAGATAGTTGTAAAAAAAAAGGAAAAGAAAAGAAATCCCAACTCATAACATTACTAAGCATAGTAAGCACCTGTGCAAATTAAGCCTATCTCTTTATACACCAATATTTCTTAAGAAAGGCTATTCATAATCCTAATGCAATTAAAGAACAGCAGAAGTGTGAAAACAAAACATAAAGACTGTGACCTACCATATCTGCCACCATCTTCTGCATGTATTTTGTGCATTTCTCCACTTCATTTTTGGGTCCTCTCAGCTGTACAATATCACTCTTCTGTGCTGGATCTGGGAAATTGATGATAACCTGCAAGAAATATTTAACCCAGAGCAAAGTTATGCAATTATGTAGCAGCTTGTTATTCCTGTTCTGTGAAATTCACAAGGTTTTATATCTGTCACCGAGACCAAAACACTGAGGCGGTGACCAGGTGAGCATTTGAACAGTTAAACCTTGTGTGCCAGCTGCGCCCATACCTTGGGAAGTCTGACTTGGCCACGGTAGTCCACACTCTGGTTACATCCCATATAGATTACTGCAATGCGCTATGTGTGGGGTTGCTTTTGAAAACTGTTCGTAATCTTGAAATGGTCCAACGTGTGGCAGCCAGGTTACTAATGGAAGCTGCGCTCAGGGAGTATACAACAACTCCACTGTTGCGCCAGCTCCACTGGCTGCCAGTTTACTACCAGGCACAATTCAAAGTGCTGGCTTTAGCCTAAAAAGCCCTAAATGGTTCCGGCCCAGCTTATCTATCCAAACGCATCTCTTCCTATGAACCTTCTAGACATTTAAGATCATCTGGGGAGGTCCTGCTCTCGATCCCGCCTGCCTCACAGGTGCAGTTGGCAGGGACGAGGGACAGGGCCTTCTCAGTGGTGGCCCCTCAGCTATGGAACTCCCTGCCCAGGGATATTAGATCGGCCCCCTTCCTCCTGACTTTCTGGAAAAAAGTAAAAACATGGCTCTTTGAGCAGGCGTTTGAAACTTCAGCGTGATCAAATAAACACAATCTGGAATATGAATACGGAACGGCTAAATATGATATAAGCGGATGAGAAATTGTATTGAAAGACAATGTTTTTATAGACTTTTAGTTTTTATAGTTTTATATGTATTTAAGATGTGATTTAATTGTTTTAACTGACATATGTATGTTTATATATATATGGCATTTAATTGTTGCCGGTTTGTATGCTGCCCTGAGTCGCCTTCGGGCTGAAATGGGCAGGATAAAAACTATGTAAATAAATAAATAAATAATCCTGTTTAAGCTAGTCAGTATTAATAATGGGAAGTGGAAGTCTTAAGACTATAGCCTTTTCCTGTATGAAATGGGTAATCCAGAGGTTGTTCCAAAATAGCCTATGACAGGGTTATGTAGTAAATATATCTAAAACATCAGCAACCCAAATAGAACCCCTCTACGACGCCCAAAGCTTAAAGCACAGACATTGAGAAATGTTACACATGCTTAGGAAAATGTCTTTTTTTACCTCTGGAAATTTATCCCGGGTATCACGAATCCGTTCGCCTTTCTGCCCAATTATAGTTCTATGGAATTTCTGGTCAATGATTAGGTCCTTAGTACGTTCATTTTCCTAGGAAGAAAAAAAAAGTCTTAGCGTATACTATATGTTTAAAATAATGTTCTCCTCTACTCACCCACACATTGTAGTTAGTAGTGATTTACAATGCCGTCAAACTACAGGGTTTGACAATTCACAAGATTTCTCATGTCCAGTTACAGTAGGAATGGATTAGCTTCCTTGCTTGCATGCATTCACTTTGTGTTTGTGTGTGTGTTTTTGCACATGTGAGAAAGAGAAAGTTGGCAGAAGTCCTGGTTAGTCCTATCATATAGGACAAAGTCCAATGTTGCATGGCTCACCATACGGGAAGCTAGTTCCAGCAGCTCTCTCTTGGCCTCTTGAACTCCTTGAGGGTCTCCTTCAATCCTGATAAGGTTGCTCTTCTCGTTGTCTGGAGGAATGCGCACAGATACTTTGTACTGATCCTTAATCCTGTTGACTGTAAATATAAAGATTCTGCTAAGAATACCAGTTACCTCTCCAATCAACACTTCAGAGCAAGAAAGCCTTTCTTTCCAGGATTACCCTAAGACAGTGTTTCTCAATCTGGGGGTCGGGACCCCTGGAGGGTAGTGAGGGGGGTATTAGAGGGGTCACCAAAGACCATCAGAAAATACAGTATTTTCTATTAGTCATGGGGGTTGTGTGAGGGAAGTTTGGCCCATTTCTCTCGTTGGTGAGGCTCACAATGCTATCTGATTGTAGGTGAACTATAAATCCCAGCAACTACAACTCCCACATAGCAAACTCAATCCCCCAAATTTGGTCCAGTGAATGACACCCTGCATATCAGATATTTACATGAAAATTAATAACAGTAGCAAAATGACAGTTATGAAGTAGCAACAAAAATAATGCTATGGTTGGGGGTCACCACAACATGAGGAACTGTATTAAGGGGTCACAACATTAGGAAGGTTGAGAACCACTGCCCTAAGAAATGTTGATATTTACCCACAGGTCTCAGGCTGAGAGGCAGAGAATGGGAGTTCAATGCTTAATCCGTTAGAGGTTTGAAAACAGGAGACATATACAGACAGTCCCTAGGTTCTGTAAGTTTGTTCCTAAACTGAATTTGTATGTAAATCACAGCAGGTACATTTTTAAGTGTAGGTAAAGATAAAGGTTTTCCGCTGACATTAAGTCCAGTCATGTCCGACTCTGGGGGTTGATGCTCATCTTCATTTCTAAGCCGAAAAGCTGGCATTGTCCGTAGACACCTCCAAGGTCAAGAGGCTGGCATGACTGCATGGAGCGCCGTTACTTTCCCACCGGAGTAGTACCTATTGATCAGAAGCTGGGGCTAACAACAGGAGCTCATGCCGCTCCACAGATTCAAACCTGCAACCTTTAGGTCAGCAAGTTCAGCAGCTCAGCGGTTTAATGCACTGCGCCACCGGGGGCTCATTTTTAAGTGTAACTCCAGCCATATATATAGAGTTATTCTGGGGGAAAAAATATCTCCTTTGAAACTTTATCACCAATCCTTGTTTTCACAACCACCCATAATTTTCAAATATAGCAAAACAAACACCACAAGGGTGTTAACCCTTCCATATAGTAACCAAAACATACATACATACATACATACATACACGGATAGAACAGGAAAGGGTTAACACCCGTGGTATTTGTTTTGCTATATTTGAAAATTTTGGGTGGTTGTGAAAACAAGGATTGGTGATAAAACTTCAGTGTATCTTTTCCCCTGGATAACCCTTACAGGAGTGAATTTCCATTCCTAGGGATAGATTTCCTCTCACTTCCTGTTGTCTCAATCATGTTTGGAACTCGGAGTCCGATGTAAGAGACTGCTTGGGTTGGGAAAACAAAATAATGATATGTGGTGGGGCAAAGTGACATTTCTAGAGATGCGCTTTCTCAAGATTTCCAAATATACTACTCATACTTTCAACTTATGGTGACCCCCACAAATTTCATAGGGATTTCTTAGGCAGAGAATACTTGGGGCAATATAGCATACAGCATCTGGTATTCATTGGCAGTTCTCTCATCAAAGTACTAACCAGGGATTATCCTACTGGCTTCCATGATCAGAAAGGGTCAAATATCTTTTCAGTTAGGTTTTGCGAAAACAAATTGTTTTGCGATAAGTTTATTAACTGCACCTCAAAAAGTCATTTTTCCTTGTCGAACAGATTCTCCCCTATGAACCATCAAGGACATTAAGATCCTCCAGAGAGGCCCTGCTCTCGGTCCCGCCATCTTCGCAAGCGCATCTGGTGGGGACGAGAGACAGGGCCTTCTCTGTGGTGGCCCCTCGGCTGTGAAACTCTCTCCCGAGCGATGCTAAATCTGCCCCCTCTCTGTTGTCCTTTAGGAGGCTGGTGAAGACTTGGATGTGGAACGAAGCCTTCCCAGAATAGGCTGAGATTGGCTATAGTCTGAATGAATGACCACGTTTACAGATCGAGTGGAATTTTTTTTTAGTGGCGATGCGGTTTTATGCTTGGGCTTTTTATGTATTTTAATATGTTGTTGTAGTTGTTTTAAAATTGTATAGCATTGAATCTTCCTGTAAGCCAGTCTTAGTCCCTCTGTGGAGGTGAGAAGGTCGGGGGTAGAAACGTTTTAAATAAATAAATAAATTTTTGTAGCTATTTAATTCTTAACTAAGTTTCTAGGAAAGCTTGGTTCTATTGTAAAGTTACACAGCCCATTTTTTTCTTGGGTGTCTTGGTGTTTAGGCCCATTCCTGAAGTTATTTGATTCAGAAAAATGCACTGGATAGATTGCATCAGCTCTAGTTTCTTAGATATGGTTATCACGATTTTCCATGGGCCTCTAGTAGATGGCATATATTCTGTATCTCAAAAGCTAGAGCTGAAAAAGGGAAACTGGTGCCATATTTGAAACCAGCAGGTCTAATATACAAAAACAGGGCTAACATTTGAGTGTTAGATAAGAGGTGATATCCTAAGCAGTTTATGGCTAACAAGCACAAATGGAAAACAACAATCATACACATTATACAGAGAGAGTTGGAGGGAAGGAATACATTAACTCACTGTTGGCTCCACTCTTTCCAATCAGATGTCTGTGGAATTTATGGTCAATGTTGATTTCAGTGTAATCCATCCGATTTATCTGCAAAGAGCAGTCTAGTTATCCAAAACCAGCCCAAGAACAAAGTAATAAAATAGATCGCAACATTTCCCATGACACAAGAGCTAACTAGCAGCATTACGTCCAGATGGTCCAATGATCTAAGTCAGGGGTGCTCACACTTTTTCAGCATGGGAGCTACTGATTAAAAAACCAAGTCCCAAAGATCACCTACCCAGAAATGTAAAATGTATAACTATTTTCTTATTTATTTATTTATATTTATTATTCATTTTTATGTACCGCTCCTTCCAGCAGGCTCGGGGCAGTTTACATAAAATGAAGTTATAAAACATCAACATTTCAATTTAATAACAATATAAAACAGAGCATAAAACTACATCCAACCACCCTATTTCTCCCACACTGCCATATTACCACTCATATTATCAGCCAGAAAGTAAGAAGAGAGGCTTTTGAACTGCAAGGCCATTTAATACTCAGCAAGGTAAACAAAGGGGCATGCAAAAATACATCCAACCATCCCATTTCTCCCACATTTCCATATTCCCCAACATATATTTCTCAAGGAACAAAGCAAGCAGAGAGGCTTTGGAGCTAAAAGGCCATTTTTAAACATTAAAAATAAACAAAGAGACATGCCACAGAACAATCAAGCACCCACCCCCAAGTAAAAAGACCGACCTTTGAGATGCGGTAAGGAAATGACCCCAAAGTGTCCTTCTTCTCCTCCTCCGTCATTGCTCCTATTTCCACGCCGTCAACATGCGTGCCGCCTCCAAGAGCTCACGAAAAGTCCGAGAGGCAGAATGGGCGCTTCTGCGCATGCGCGCGGGGCCAGCCATGCATCACGTCATCCAGGCCCGCCCCCTTTGGTCTCCTACGACTCTGAGTGGCTGGAGGACAGAGGGAGGAGAAGGAATCCAAAAGAGGGGGCCCATTCTGCCTCTTGGACTCTGGAGCTTTTGGAGGCGGCGCGCGAGCAGGGAGCAGGGAGGAGCAACGACGGAGGACTTCTTTGCAGCGTGCAGGGGCGCGTGAAGAGGACCAACTGCAAAAAACCTGGTCAGGGGCTTCAAGATCACCAGGATGAGGCCCAAAGATCACCCTGGTGATCCCGATCACCATTCTGAGCACCCCTGATCTAAGTAGTTCAAGCCTGAATAAAAGGAATACAGCTTGGGGACACTCAACAGTTTCACCATTGCTTTGCCTAGGATGCAGTCTAACATAGTCCTTTGTTCTCTTCACTGAAAACTTAACAGTCTCATTTTGTCCTTAGGACTGCAGTTCTAAGTCATACATAACAGATGTAGATCCTACTGACACAGTGGAGTTCGTTTGCTGCAGAATATAACCTACATATTTATTCTAAACAGAAGACAGAGATCCAGAACTGGACTTTTTTGACCTGAAATTCACATCACTTGGCGTCATCTTCCATTTCAGAGGGTGGCTGCACACTGTAAGGCAATGGCTTGTCAACTCACCAGATCCTTGACCATGGTCTCAATCTGTTCTTGAGCCATATTCACGTCCTCTGTGGGTCCCTCCAGAGTGATCTTATCTTCCCCTTCAGTGAATTCTATGTGAACCTTTGGATAAGGAAAGGAATTCAATTAGGATAAAATCAATGAATTGGAATCAAATGACTGTAATAGCAGACAAGTATGTATGCCTTTCTTTTATAAGTAGCGAAGTTGCAATGTATTCCTTGTGTCTATGCTTTCTAAAGAAAGGAGTTAGGAGAAACATTCTCACAGACAGAAACAAGATTTAAACCACTGAAAATAACGTACGTTAATTTTATATTTATTAAAATCTTCTGCAAAAGAAACTGCCTGAGTAACCACACATTCATATTAGGAATGAGTGGCTACTTGGAGCCGATCTTTCTTTAAGGTGGCACATTCTTGGTGGAATTCCTTCTTCAGCCATATCTACCAGGACTTTCCTTTACTAAAATGGAAGTATAAATTAAATTGTACCCCTAATCAGGATAACAGTTAACGTGATTTGTTGTGCTTGTTGCTATTGTCTTATCAGCTGATTTTTTATAAAACACAAACAAGTGTTAATCTACACTTATCTAGTGCTGACAAAAACAGCTTGATTTCTCATTTCCATCTTGCTGGTAATCTCTTCCGATTTCTAAAGATGTAGTTCTTCCAAAGAGTAATATTCCTCCAAATCTCTGGCCTCGTGTATCAGAACTATCAGCAAGTGAGCTCTTCCTCAAGGGTTTCAACTTTTTAATATATTTCTGCTTCAATTTCACTGAAATCATAAGCTCGCTTGCTGTTACAAAGCACATATATGCAAATATATTTAATTATTGCTTTGGAGCAATTCTTCAAACCCAGTAATCCACTTTCAGAAGCTCATACCTTTGGCATCTGTTGGGTGATTTTGGCCAGATTTTGTCCTTTTTTGCCAATGATGAAACGATGAAGCCAAGAGGGGGCAGAGACAGAAGAGACTGTGAAACTGTTGGCCTAGAAAAGACATTGTTGGCATGATGAGATATAAAATTACAAGATATATAATATACAGTATCCCTAACTACATAGACTTTGACTACTCCCATCCTCATTCAAACCCAACAGATTGTTGCTGGTTTCTCAAGCCAACTGACAAATGAAAAGCAGCAGCCTCCAGCAAGCCACACCAACACAATAAGATGTTCGTTCAAATTATTCTGACTACTAAACATTTTATGTCGGATTTGCAGATGTTTATTTTACATTGGATGCACTGTACACATTGCTCCTAATGAATTCAGCATACAACCTTAATGAATCACGTATTACATTGAGGATTTGTTAAATTTAAAAAGGGAAGTACCAGTAAGGTCTAGGTGAGCCACACATCCTCACCTTGGCATAGACCTCAGTCAGTGCCTGCCCAAGCTTTTCAGGCTCGCCACGCAATATCACAGTCTCTGAGCTGCTGTCAGTGGGTGGGATCTCGACCGAGACTCCAGTTTTCTCCAAGATCTCTTGCAGGGAATTCCCCTTGGGGCCAATAACATACTTGTGCTGCGACTTCTTCACCTCCACAGCAATGGTAGTAGTCTTCTTTTTCTGTAGGGGGAATGGTGCTAGATCATCGATCAAAGAGGAATGGCAGATAGCAGAAGAGCAAAGACAGATAGACAGGTGTAGCAAAGATTTGGTTTTGTGTACACTTTGCAAAAAAAAAACCCCATGAAATATAGTAGGACTGCATCTATTTTTCCTTCTTTCTTTCTGTTTTTCAGCACAAGAGACAAAGAGAAAAGAAAAGGAGATGAAAGGAGGAAGCAAAGAGCGTAGTGATATCTGTGTTTAGTCGGTCCAGCACTGAACACTTACTTCCTGTGGTTTTGTAATGATTGAGAATCATGCCAAAGCTCAATAAACTTTATTGTTTAGTTAATCAAATGATCAATGGCTCCGTTTGTGCTTTCATGTCCATGACCATAAAATACCTTATGAACGGATAACCATGTAAATAATCAAGACTAATTCTAATGGAGTGTGTCAATAGCAAGTTAATAGGTAAGTTTCTGGGAAAAAGAGAATTGGGTTGCTCTGAGTTTTCCGGGCTGTATGGCCATGTTCCAGATGCATTATCTCCTGATGTTTCGCTCACATGTATGGCAGGCATTCTCAAGGGGTTGTGAGGTATGAGGATACCATACATGTGGGTGAAACGACAGCAGATGTTTCTGGAACATGGCCATACTGCCTGGAAAACTCACAGCAGCCCAGTGATTCCAGCCATGAAAGCTTTCAACAACATAAGAAAGAACTGTCTGTTCCAAGACACATCGACAGAATCAAAGAGAAAGCTAGATAGGGATGACCTCTCACAAATCAGAGGGCAGATACACCAGAACATCACTACAATGATGAATGTATCTCTATGTCTTCGATCACACAAGGGACACAAAGAACCATACCTTCTCTTCATAGATCTTCTTGACACGGGCCACTGCTTGGGCCAGCTGCTCTTTCTCTCCAATGAAGACTATCTCCGTCCTGTTGACGCTGGGAGGTGGGATGTTTATCCGTGTCCCTGTCTCCTGCATGATTTCGCCCACCAGTTTATTGAAAGGGCCAGCAATGAAAGGATGGTACACTTTCTCCACTTCAAGCCTCTCTACTGCACGCTTATCCTGAGAAATACATGTGTATGAATATATTATTCACAGACACAGCGCGGATTACAAAAGTGTTCTGTATGACCAAAGGATTACAAGTCTTCATTTTACTGAAATTTGTACACAACTTAATATGATGCTCCTGAGGCTGAAGTTCACATACTTTCCATTTTTGTATGTCTAAATTCTGAATGTCTGCCCCACTCCCAGCCAGCATAAGACTGATTATAACCAGACTGGGCTGGAGATAAGTTACGGTTAAAACCATTCAGGAGCATGAGAAAGAAATGACTTTGAAAATGGAGGCAATTTAGAACAAAGGGTGCAGAAGTACAAGTAAGGGGGGGAGGGGTGGATAGAGAGAGTGAATGAGTGAGGCAATACAATCAACTGAGTTCTTGCAGCTGCAGCAGTGCTTCAACATGGAAGTCCATGTGAAACAAATAATTAGGGAATGGAACCGGGACTTTGGTTTGATCTAGGACACTCTGCAAGCGGCCTTCCATCGATTTGACACTGTCATGGAAAGTGGCCTAAAGTAGCAGAATTATAATTCATTTCAGAAAGGTAAGTAAATATATAAATAGAAATACAGTTAAAAATCCAAAATTATAACTTGTTATGGTTATAAGAGGCAAACAAGCAAAGTATTGTTTCCAGGGGAACTGAGGTTGAATCTACATTATAGAATTAATGCAGGTTGGCCACTGCTTTAACTGCCATGGCTCAGTGATATGGAATCATGGGGATTGTAGTTTTACAAACCATTCATTCTTTTATGTTAAAGAGGGCTAATGCCTCACCAAACTACATGATTCCACAGCATTGAACCAGCCAGTCGCCTTGAGTATCCTTTGTGGAGAAAAAAGCAGGGTATAAATCAACAACAACAAAAAGTTAAAAGGGTATCTAATGGCATTAATTCTACAGTGAAGATGCACCCTGACTCATGAGCAACTCAGGAAACTTTGTTGTCTAAGACAGGTTTAATTCATTTTCAGAAGTATCACTATGGCTTAAGGATATGTTTATGTGTTGATGACTGCTATGAGAAACATGGGCTATTGCAGCTCGATTTCCCTCGGGTTGTAGTCATGTACAGTGGCCTCAAGTTACACTCTCAGGTTATTGGAGATAAGCAAGCTTTTCAGTGTTACTGGATTTGTGTGTTTTCCTTCATAAGATAGACAGGAGGTGCATATGCAAGGCTGTTTTTATGCAGCATCTCATAAAAGTCACCCAGCTACTCCAATTCTCAGCATGGTTTGCTCCCAGCTACTGTAGATGTTACTGAAGATTGCACTCAGGTAAGTTCAGCAAGGATTGTATCTTTAAATGAACAGGAAAAACCAAGACCTACACTGTCTTGAATTGTTCAGTATAAATGCTGATAAAGCTACTTAATTTTACATGCTTTGTTTCAACCATACAATTACTCCACAGAAATCAGTATCTTGTCCAGAATATTGTCTCAAAAGTAAGATTGCTAACTGGTATCATAGGTACTAAAAATGAAAATCCAGATTACCTGCTCAGCAGAGATCAGCAGGATCTCATGTCGAGCCTTCTCAATCCCTTCCTTGGTGCCGGTGATCTTGATCTGGTTGCTGGGGTCGTCCGGGCGGGGGATCTGGATCTTTGTGGCAGTTTTGAGCTCAAGGTCCTGCAACTTCTCTCCATTTTTTCCAATGACAAAGCGGTGATGCTCCTTGGGAATGGCCACTGTTGCCGAAGCCTAGATCAGAGAGCAAGGAGGAGTACAGAACTCAAATTTAGTCCCTAATTTAGACACATCTCCACTAATTTGAGGTTTGACTGATAAAAGTGTCCTCTGACTTTTCAGCTACAAGGGCGTAAAGAATAATAAATGCATCTCAGTTCAATACACAATGTAGCATCAGAACATGGAAAACATATATCTGCCAATGTCCACGACTGCAAGCAATTAGTGGAGATCAGAGGTCTGTCCATATATTCCACATACATTTCAATCTTAATGTCGGAGGTATTTCTGAACTGTAGTATGTCAAAGTTACAAGTGATAGAAACTGCATATTGGAGTCTTCTACTTACTGTGGTTTCCACCAAGAATATATTTTTAATTGATTTTAAGGGTTTTAACTGTTTGTTTTTAATAATGTTAAAATTTTATTCTATTTTAATGTTATACACTGTAGGTTATAAATTGGATTGTATTGGTTTTACTGCAAGGCACTGTGAGTCTCTTTTTAGAGAGAGAAAGGGAGCATTATTATTATGAATAATAATAATGAATAAAACACATGTCAACTCATTTTATAAGATCTAGATTTTATTAGGCTCTGCCTTGTCAAAAAATCAAGGATAGATGGCAGGGGAAAATTTGCAGCTGTCCTTAATAAATAAAAAAAATGTCCCTTCAGTCTGAAGTGAAACAATTCAGAATAAGCTTTATTACTTCATATACATAACCTGTCTGTATGATCTACAGCAGAGGTTGGACCCTCCAAATGCTGCTGAAAAGCAACTCCTATCACTCCCCAATGATGTCATGAGACTTGTGGATAATTAGCAAACTAGGCAAGTTGGCCCCTGGTGGCAAGCAGGGTAAATCACTGAGCTGCTGAACTTGCTAACCGAAAGGTAGGCGATTCGAATCTGGGGAGCAGGGTGAGCTCCCGCTGTTAGCCCCAGCTTCTGCCAACCTAACAGTTTGAAAGCATGCAAATGTGAGTAGATCAATAGGATCTGCAGAAAGGTAATGGCACTCCATGCAGTCATACTGGCCACATGACCTTGGAGGTGTCTATGGACAATGCTGGCTCTTCATCTTAGAAATGGAGATGAGCACCACTCCCCAGAGTCAGACACAACTAGACTTAATGTCAGGGGGAAACCTTTACCTAGTCAAGCTCACTGTTGGCTGCAAATTTCATGAGCTCACAACTGCATTCTGTGGACAGCATAGCATCACATCTGCTAGCAAAAATATTCCTGGCCCTTAGTGTTTTTCTATATCTGTGAAGACATTGTGGTTGCAGTTTTCCCATGGATACATTTTCTAGAATTTGTAATATCTTGGTTAATTCCTTGAGCCTCTCTAGCATGAGAAAAGCCTCATCTTAGATTTTCAGGCTGACCAAAGAAATTATAGCTGTGGGTTTCCCAGATGTTGCTGGACTGCAATCCCCATCAGTGTAAGCCAGCATAGTCAATTGTAAGGAGTCCAACACTATCTGGAAATACACACTTCGCTCTGAACGTGAAGCCAGACAAGTCATGGTGCCCATCAGGATTTTGCAGTCTCTTTTCTTCTATTATATGTATCTTTGTAGCCAAATCGCTCTCCCATTATGATTTTGAGATATATAAATGAAACCTTGCAAACACCCAAAATGTGAGGACAAATATCGATCCCAATTTTTAAAATGTCTAGAAGAATATACTAAAAAAATGATGGTGCTCTAGTCTTCAGCCTACAATCTAATAAAACTGAAAGACTAGAATGTGGAAAAAGCTATGCATTTGATTACACATCCCTGTTAAAATACTTTAAGAATATGTGATTAAGATGAATGGGGAAAAGGCATTCATAAGAATCCAGAAGTGTCATAACAATCCAAAAGTCCATTTACTTCACTTTCCAATTTCCGGCCAGTTGCTTCAAAAAGGGCAGCAATGGCCTCCACTTAAATTTCATGGCTAATAACTAAGAATTTCTTTTAAAGTAAAAAAAGTCTCTATTATCTTCTCTTGTAGTAGCAAATATCAGAATTAATTCTGCATTGTACTTACAAGTACACTCTTTTATCTGTCCTGAATGTATAATCAATTTCTCATCACATTCAAATGAAAGTATATGAGGCAGCATATGTACATTAAGTCACATACCAGCCCTCTTCTAATCTGAACAAAAGCAATTCTGATTTCAATTCACTTATTATACAGGGAACACAGCTAAAAGAGCAGGGGTGGGATCTACTTCTCTTTTCTCAAATGTGTCATGTTTTACTATAGAAGTTGAATCCAATGTATATACTTTAAAAAGAAAGCCAGCAATGAATGCATTTCCCGTAATCATGATGAGCTTTGTGCTTCTGGGGGGAAATTACTTATCTGAGAATGGCTGCTGGCGAAGTACCTAGGGAAGCCAAGATGGATTTTAAGCCACGTAATATAATTACTTAAAACATCTGGCATCTACCCAGCTTACCTGAAGCACACTGAAGATGCAATGCACAGGTGAGTCGGTCCATTAAACACCAACACTGGCTTTATGAGGATCCACACCTTGAGAGTTCCAGGGCCAGGGAAGGCCACATAAGGAGAAAAAAGGAGACCTGAGTCACTCACCTGGGTCTGCAGCCGAGCCACAATCTCCTTCCGAGCCTTCATTACTGCTTCCAGTTTGCCAGAGACCATGATGGATAGTCCCTGATCCTTTGCAAGAGAGAGCTCCAGGTGGGCACCTGTCTTCTGCATGATGTCCAAGCAGATTTTGCCTTGCTCCCCTTCCCCAAACTGGTTCATGTCCTTGTATTTCCTCTCTTCCAATGGCACATGGAAAACCTATTCAAGTAAAACACTGGTTTATTTAATTTGGACTAAATATTAAGTACTAATAAAATATATATCCAATAATTCTATACCCATTTAACTGGAAGTAATCCCCAGTAAACATTTGTAAACATTTGTACTATCAAGAGTAAAACTGATAAGTCAAATTCTGGGTACAACAAGAATTTTGCACTACAGCTTATCATGTTTTTTTTTTAAAAAAATCTTCAAACTGGAAACCATTTTCAAAGGTAAGTACATATTCTAGAAGAGGAATAATGCTGTGCCACCTCATTCAGGGCCATGGTGTTGGTTGCTCAATGGGAACATTGTCTTAATGTGTAGACTTTTCCAAAACCACATAATGAAACATGCACCACCCTTTTCAAGTAAACGCCTTTGGCCTGGTCAAACAGTCCTTTGCCATATAGCACAGTTGTTTGTTTGTTTATTTATTTCATTTCTACCCTGCCCTTCTCCCCACAAAGGGGACTCAGGGCGGCCTCACATAAGCATCAATGATGCTATCAACATATACAATAAAAATTTCAATTAAAACCGTAAAACTCAATTTTAAACATTATACAATACATTAACAAATTCATTAACAAAAAGTTAATGTGCCGCTAAAACCAAGATCCAGCCAGGTAAATCCAATGTCGCAATGTTCAAAAATTTCCTATCCAAGTTGCCGCTAACCTCTAGTCGAACACCTGGTCCCAAAGCCAAGTCTTCAGTTATCTTCGAAAGGACAGGAGGGAGGTGGCCAACCTGATGTCCTTAGGGAGAGAGTTCTACAGACAGGGGGCCACTGGGGTTAGCCGCTCCGGTTAACAACCTGGCTGCTGACCGTTGGACTAATTGAAGCTTCCAAGAAGTTTTCAAAGGCAGCCCCACATAGGGAGCGTTGCAGTAGTCTATTCGGGATGTAACCAGAGCTTGGACCACCGTGGCCAAGTCAGACTTCCCAAGGAATGGGCGCAGCAGTTTTATATGTTGTTTTTGTTTGTCTACAATAAAAACTATTTTTAAAATGTTTAAAATAGTTTTAATTGTGCAAAATCTCTCCCAGTCACCGCTGACACCTGGGGTTCCAGGCTCAGCGAGGAGTCTAGGATCACTCCCAAACTGCAAACCTGTGTCTTCAGGGGGAGTGTAACCCCGTCTAACACAGGTTATAACCCTATACCTTGTTCGGCCTTTCGACTGACCAGGAGTACCTCTGTCTTGTCTGGATTGAGTTTCAATCTGTTCGCCCTCATCCAGGCTGACACAGCAGCCAAGCACCGGTTCAGGACCTGCACAGCCTCCTTAGTGACAGGTGGAAAGGAGTGATACAGCTGAACATCATCCATGTACAGATGACACCTGACCACAAAACTCTGGATGATCTCTCCCAGCGACTTCATGTAAATGTTAAACAACATGGGGGACAGTATAGAACCCTGCGGGACCCCACAATTCAATGGTTGTGAGTATGAGCAGGTGTCCCCCAGCAACACCTTCTGAAAACGACCCTCAAGGAAGGACTGGAGCCACTGCAGAACAGTACCCCCAAGTGCCATATCCCTGAGAGGTCCAGCAGAACCAACAGGGACACACTCCCCCTGTCTAGTTCCCAGCGCAGATCATCTACCAAAGTAACCAAGGCTGTTTCGGTACCATGTCCCGGCCTAAAGCCAGACTGTGCGGATCTAGATAATCAGTGTCTACCAAGAATCCCTGGAGTTGCAAGGCCACCACATGTTCCAGGACTTTGCCCAGAAAGCGAAGATTGGAAACTGGCCGAAAGTTGTCTAATTGGGTGGGGTCTAGTGATGGTTTCTTCAACAGCGGTTTTATAAGAGCCTCTTTTAGGCTCGCTGGAAACTTGCCCTCCCGCAGGGTGGCATTAACCACCACCATCACCCACCCTCCCAAACCCCCTCTGGCTTACTTTATCAGCCAGGATGGGCAGGGGTCTAGGATGCATGTAGTTGCTCTCGCTTCTCCAATAATCTTGTCCACATTCTCGAGCTGCACAGACTGAAACAAATCCATCAAAATCAGACAAGCAGGTGCTCATGTTGCATCCTCAGTGACTGCCATTAATATGGAATCAAAGCCAGAGCGGATCGAAGCGACTTTGCGAAGAACCGAGCAAATGCTTCACAGCGGGCTGACGAGTTGTCAGGGATCCCGTCTTGAGAGATGGAATTTAACAAACCTCAGACTATTTGCAACAGCTCTGCCGGATGGTTCTTTGCAGATGCAATATTGGCTGCAAAGAAAGTATTCTTTGCAGCGTCTACTGCTGTGGCATATGCCTTTAAATAGGCCTTCAGGTAAGGAGACTGTAGTGCAGTGGGGTGGTCGGTACACTAACAGAATCCCTATCAACTTGTGGTCCACAAGAACTAAAATATGGTCCATGGTCTCACTTTTACTACACCTTTGCAACAAGAGCAACTGGTATTACAAAACCCTCTTATAGTGCCAAGGCTTATTAAATATGGTTTTCTGTGGGTGAGCAGACAGTGATTACTGGATGGCATATGTTCTGTATCAAAATCTAGAGCTGATATGGTCTATTCAATGCAATTTTCTGAATCAGCACCCCAAATAACCAAACCGAATCTAAAGTTGACCAAAAACTGATTTTGGTACTAATGTTGGAGAGTGGTCCCTGGTCAAAAAAAGGTTGGGGACCACTGATATAGCACTTCAATCCCTGCAGTCCAGTGATGGAAGGAGAACGCATCTGCATTCAGCCTTTCTTTTAAAAATTGCTTGTTTTATGTTACAAGCCGAGAGTGGAAAAACAACCCTTGGGAAGAAGATGGGAACCACTCTTTGTACCAACCTGAGTGATAACAGAAGCCTTGATTGGTCGGATTTTGCTCCAGGCACCGGCAGGTTCCTGGGTTGGTTCCAAGCATGCAGCTTTCTCAGGGAGAGGAGGGAAGGCATCCTTGTAAGTTGGAGGATCATTCTCTTCTTCAGCATTTAAAGCTGTAACTAGAGTGGAGGAAGCAAGAAAACAAAGAACGGTTTCAGGGGCAAACAGTTAACATCACTATTCTCTTTTCTAGCACTGATTTTTTTTAACATACTCTGTTATTTCATGGAAGAAAACACAAGCTCCAAGTTACATGGAATAACTGAATGAAAACTAGATTGTTTTCAATTTCCTATGGCATACGCAGTAATTTCTATCAGCTAAGAAAGAAGTAAGTTCACATCTGTATTCTGTATACCTTTATAAAACGGAATATTTGTATGTGTGTATGCGGAGGGCGGGAGGGCAGAAGGGCGGAAGCAGCCACTTTCACAGGCCCGGGCGGATATGTGGCAGCCACTTTCACAGGCCCGGGCGGATATGTGGCAGCCACTTTCACAGGCCAGGGCGGATATGTGGCAGCCACTTTCACAGGCCAGGGCGGATATGTGGCAGCCACTTTCACAGGCCAGGGTAGATATGTGGCAGCCACTTTCACAGGCCAGGGCGGATATGTGGCAGCCACTTTCACAGGCCAGGGCGGATATGTGGCAGCCACTTTCACAGGCCAGGGCGGATATGTGGCAGCCACTTTCACAGGCCAGGGCGGATATGTGGCAGCCACTTTCACAGGCCAGGACGGATATGTGGCAGCCACTTTCACAGGCCAGGGCGGATATGTGGCAGCCACTTTCACAGGCCACAGCGACCCGCGCGGGAGAAGGACCACCACCAAACTAGGTACACATACCCCCCTAACCCCTTTACGTCCTGGTGCGGGGCGGGGACATGACCCACGGATTATGGGATTTGTAGTACTTTCCAACACTTTGGTTCCCACAGACCACTGAGGCCACCAAAAAGGACCAATACAGACCACACTCAGCACACACAGCCCCCATGACCCACTCTACGTCCTGGTGCAGTTCGGAGGAGGGTGGACCATGCATGATGGGACTTGAAGTGCCTCTACTCACTTCCCAAGTCCGCTGCAACCCTCATCCAATCACTGATCGAGACCAAACTTGGCACACATAACCCCCATGACTGCCTTCACATCCTGGTGAGGTTTGGGGGAGGACTGGCAATGGATGATGGGATTTGTAGTACCTTTACACCCCTCTGTTCCCACAGACCACTGTGGCCCCCAACAAACACTGATAAAGACCACATTTGGCACACAGAGCCCCAGTGACCCAGTCCACATCCTACTGAAGTTTGGAGGGGGACAGAACATGGATGATGGGTCTTGCAGTACCTTCCCTCACTTTCCAAGACTGCTACAAACCTAATCCTATGATTGATCAACACCAAACTTGCCACACAGAGCCCCCATGACCCACTCTACATTCTGGTGCAGTTTGGAGGAGGGTGGACCATGGATGATGGGACTTGAAGTACCTCTACTCACTTCCCAAGTCTGCTGCGACCCTCATCCAATTACCGATTGAGACCAAACTTGGCACACATAACCCCCATGACTGCCTTCACGTCCTGGTGAGGTTCGGGGGAGGACTGACAATGGATGATGGAATCTGTAGTATTTTCACACCCCTCTGTTCCCACAGACCACTGTGGCCCCAAAAAACACCGAGAAAGTCCACACTTGGCACACAGAGCCCCAGTGACCCACTCTACATCCTACTGAAGTTTGGAGGGGACAGACCAGGGATCATGGGACTTGCAGTACCTTCCCTCACTTCCCAATCCTGCTACAAACCTAATCCAATGACTGATCAACACCAAATCTGGCACACAGAGCCCTCATGACCCACTCTACAGCCTGGTGCAGTTTACTGTGAGACGGAACACGGATGATGGGACTTGAAGTACCTTCACTCACTTCCGAAAAAGAATGCATCCCTCATCCATTCACCAATACAGACCAAACTTAGCACACAGAGCCCCCATGACCCAATCTACATCCTACTACACTTTGGGGGGGGGCAAAGATGATGGGACTTGCACTACCTTCAGTAATTTCATGATACCACTGCAACTCCCAATAATGATGGATCAAGACCAAACTTGGCACACAGAGCCCCCATGACCCACTCTACATCCTGCTGCGCTTCACAAATAACCCGGGCAGGGCCGGGTCCCCAAGCTAGTATCTTATAAAAATTAGTTTTTCTGCCCATAGACACATTCTGACATCCTTACATGTTTTACTTCTTCCTCATGAGAACCAAAGAATTCTGGTTCTCAAATCTGTCTAAAAGAACAAGCAGATGACCAGTTAAACTACTTCTAAAATTGGAATATTTCAATTTGATTATTAATTCAAAATTCAAAACAGACCTCAAACTGTCTGCTGCATTGGCAAGTTATATTCCTATTGAGGTAAGAATAACTTATGTTCCCATGAACTTTCATTAATATTTACTAGTATATTAGAACATTCAATAATTGCTCCAGTTTTGTTTGCCAGCCATTCCCATTGACACAGCTAATTTGCACAATGGGCTCATGAGAGTCCTTGTCCATCTCATTCATGCTTTGTTCACACAGTGTCATTAGTCCTCTATTGGGAACAAGGGTGTGAAACGTGTGGTTTTAAAGATGTTGCTGCACTGCAATCATAATGAGCTCACAGCAATGACGATGCGGGTTAAAGATGATGAGAATTGCAATGCCCCAAAGCAGGCATCCTCAAACTGCGGCCCTCCAGCTGTATGGGCTTTCAACTCCCAGAATTCCTGACAATTGATCAAGCTAGTTAGGGTTTCCGAGAGTTGAGACCCAAACACCTGGAGGGCTGCAGTTTGAGGATGTCTGCCCTAGAGGGGGAAAAGGTTGAAGAAATAGCTGCCATACACATAGGATCTGACTAGCAAAATTATTTTAAAAAATAGTATTAGGTTTGGTAACTTGTTTGGTAACTTGCATTTTGAATCATTTTGACTGCTGTACATTTTTGTTAAGAAGAGTGTTAAATTAATGTCAATTTTAGAGTCAAGAAAACTGGCTTCTGCAAGAATAAAAGCAATTAAGTAGTAGCAGGTACTGTTTTGTAAAGTAATTCTTAACTAAGATTTGACAATAAACTGTCTTTTCTTCACCTTACCTTTCACTTGCTGCTGAGCAAGGCCGCTGCGATGTTCAGCGAAGCTTTCCTGGGTCAAAACTGCCACGGAGCTCATGGTCGATTTCCCACCCACACACAATCCGGGTATGCCACTGATGGTAAGAAAGAAAGAAGAGAGACTCTCATGATAACCACTGGTATGGTGCATGCTTTAAGAACAAAGCAAAATAAGCAAGTGTCCCAATTCATTTCAGGGATAAAATGTGTGCCATAGAACTCTGTTCAGTTAGCCTGACAAAACAGTGATTCATTGCTTTCACTGTTGCACAGTATTAGCTTTATAAACTCAGAAACGGTTTCAACAGCATTGTGGCACTTAAACAGAGCTAGAGGTACAGATTGAAGTATTCAGGGTGTTGTAGTTCAAAAAAGAATTTGTCCAAACTCTGTGCTTTTTTTTTTTTGCAGAAAAAAATATTTCCTAATTCTCCTAACAGACACACACTTATGGGACAGAAAGCTATCAATAATGTCTATGTATAACACACAAATTAACACCAATATAAAGTGAAATATATTCCCACCTAGGAGATTAAAGCAACATGTCTCTGCTGGATCTATCATACTGTGTGATAAAATATATAATTACAGACTAATTTACACACAGCTCTTGCCCTTATTTATATATATGAAGCAAGGAGCTTACCTAATCTCTCTCTTTAGTATATAGAGCTTTCATTAAAAGCAAGAATATCTGTGTAACATGGATTAATGTACATAAGTTCAAGTTTGCACCTACTGTGGGCAGAGAAAATTAGCACAAGTCACTTGTTTCTACAACTATATCCTAGGTACCAATTCAGAATTCTTTCTCTTTCTTGCAGACCCAGTTATTCTGCAAGCTGTTTCATGAATAACGTTATTGTAGATGAAACAATATTCTGAATTCTGGCACCCCATCACTGAGTATATTACTTTATAACAGGCCTGAACAATCTGCAGCCCCTCCAGGACTTTGGGACTCCATATCCCAGATGTTCTAGCCTGCTGTTCCAATGGCAGGGAATTCTGGGAGCTGAAGTCTCCCAGAATTCCTGGCCATTGGAGGAGGGCCACAGATTGTGCGGGCCTGCTTTAGAATATTATTCCCATATTATTATAGTGATAATGGCTAGTTTAAGAAATATAGGTGTCGATTTTATTTCTATTCTTTACCTTGGAGCATGGACACCATTTTGACTATAAGCCAAGGAGTATGATATATCTATTTTAATATATCTAGACTAGGAGTGGACACCGGGGGGCTTCCCAGTGGCTGCTGAAGTGCAGCTGCCATGATGCCTTACCATTACCACTAACTAAGGTGGCTAGGATTGATGGGAGCAGCAGTGCAGGATAATCTGGAAAGGGCAAAAATTGCCTGCCTCATAATCTGACAAACTCTAAATTTAGACATCAAATAAAAGATGGAGATTTTACGCTTTTTTGTAAGAGTCATTTCCCATTTAACCTGGCTGCATGTTAATTTTAAGGATAATTATCCAGTTAATTATGAGAAATTGTACATAAAACACTTTTTGTTGTCTCTGAAATACTGCATACTTCTTTCTGAAGTAATTTGGATATTATAAGAGACTATTGAGACCTTTTTTCATTTCTCTTATAACTTTCATCTGCTTTTAAAAATATTTGGATATTTTTGAAATAATAAGATTTTTTAAAGGATATTCTAAAAAACAATACTTTGCCTTCTTTTTATCATAATGGAAAATAAATTACAGTAGTATGTGCGTTGACATCAACTTTGAACATCTGTCAGGAACTGTAGCCACACGTTGGACTGTTATCCCATTTAATTCTCATTCAATATCCAACACATCGGACATCTGTAGCTATCATTATGTGACTTCAAGTTGGCTCCAACTTATAGCAACTATCTCATAAGTATTTATTGGTCAGTTTTATTCAGGAGTTCTGCTACTGTCTTCCTCCAAGATGAAGATAGTGTGACCTGCCCAGAGACACCCAATGGATTTCCACAGATGAGTCAAATTAACAATCCCAACACTTTTCAGCTTTTTATTTATTTATTTATTTCTTAATCAAACTTGTATACCGCCACTCCCCGAAGGCTCGGAGCGGTTTACAATATGCATAAACAGTATATTACATTTAAAACAAAGAGAGTTTCCAATCCACCAATCAGCAGGATTCAAATGCCACCCTGAAAAGATAAGTTTTACAAGCTCTACGAAAGGAAAGTAAATCTCGGAGGGCTCGTGTTTCCGCTGGCAAGGCATTCCAGAGGCAAGGTGCCACCACTGTGAATGCTCTACACCTAGTAGCCATCAAATGAAAAGTCTTAAAATTGGGTACTTCACGTAGATTCTGATCTTCTTAATAGAGTGATCTCTGGGGTTGGTAGGGGGTGAGGCGGACTAGCTTTCAAATAAACCTGCCTGCTTTTAGTATGTCAATTCAATCTACATTGCCAATACAGTTCAAGAAGATTTTTTAATTACATTTCATGTTCCACAGTTTCACCAATTCAAAAAGGTAGTGTGTGAGGCTTAAGTATAAGCGAAAGGAAAGTAACAAGAACAGCAAGATTATCTGAATATCTTCTTTAGGCAAGATGACTATATGTAACATGTATCTTTTCTACATGGTTTGTTCTATTTGATATGGCTTTGTGGCTAATGCAATAAAATTTGATATTGATATTGACTATATGTAGAATTGTGGAATTCATGAAGGATTGGCCAGCAAGAGTCAATATTCAAAATGACCATAAGGTAAAAGGTCTGATATGCATACTTTTTTACTACACAGATTTGTAAACTTACCAGCTAAATGGTCAGTAGCCAGAAAGTCCGTCCTGTGAGCTGCTTGTTTGTCAGCCTGCCAGCTTCTGTTTTTCAGAATGGAAGAAAAAATGGTCAGCTCTTAAGAGTATTAAAATTCCATTATCACAGATATAATAGAATAATTTTACTGATCAGGAAGTCACTCAGATAAATTTGAACCAAGATCCAAACTGTAAAATACCGTTTGAAATCCTCTTTGGGGACTAAGGTCACATTAAAGTAGTTGTACACATTTTACAAGCCCTTTCTCAGAGATGTAAAGGTGGACCGCAACTCAGCCATTCATTTCTCAACATTGCACACACGTTTCTCCCTTCACTGTCTACAGGTGTCACACTCAACTTCTGGAACTATTCCATCAGCGTTGCCTCAGAAAAATACTTCAAATCTTTTGGGAAGACAGGCAGACAAATGTTAGTGTGCTGGGAGAAGCAAAGACCACCAGCATTGAAGTGATGCTTCTATGCCATCAATTTCGGTAGACTGGCCATGTTGTCCAAATGCCCAATCACCATCTCCCAAAGCAGTTACTATACTTTCAGCTCAAGAATGGAAAATGGAATGTTGGTAGACAGGAAAAGAGATTTAAAGATGGGCTTAAAGCCAACCTTAAAAACTATAGCAATGATGATGGCACACATGCGCGTGGGCATGTGGGCCCACGAGCACACTCTTTTGACATGGTGAGTAGAGACCTAATGGTTGTCACACAACAACTGAGCTCAAGGCCATGGCACCTATTAATCAGTCGTGCAATTGTGAGATCCAGTTTAATCATGCTGACATATTCACATTGAGTACCCCTTAATCAAAATATCTGGGATCAGAAGTGTTTTGGATTTTGGAATAACCATATTTGCATAGACACATATAATGAAATATTTATTTATTTATTATTTCGACTTATATACCACCCTTTCCGAAAAGGCTCAGGGTGGTTCACAACAATGAACAACAAAACACAACATACTTGAAAACATAATAAAAACAGATTAAGACCAGAGTAGGGGTTACAGTTTAGAGATTGAATGCCTTGAATATCTTGAAGATGGGGCCAAAGTCTAAACTTGAAATTAAGTTGTTTCATATACACCCTATACGCATATCCTAAAGGTATTATATTTCGATTCTAAGATGCATTTTTCTTCACATAAACATTTCTAAAAACAGGGTTCATCTTAAAACTGCAATTGATTTTATGTATAGAAATTTTTAAAAATGTGTCGGCAATATTGAAATTAGCATCTCACTATTAGGCTTGTAACCCACACTTAAGAAAATGGGGGATTGTGTGTTTTAAATGCATTTTAATTGTATTTATTATATTTTAACTGTATTTTAACCTAACACACAGTACTATTTAATTGTTCGATTGTTTTCTACTTTTGTATTTGCTTGGTTTCAAATTGGTCAAAGTGTGTGATTGTTAGCCACCCTGAATCCTCTCGGGGAGAAAGCCGGGGTATAAATAAAGTACCTAATAACACTGGCTGAATTTTAAAAAAGATAATATATTTATTCACTATTAGTTAGCACTTCATTTTGCTGTTCAAAGGATGCTGTAACAATACAAGACAGGCCCGTAGCCAGGATTTTGTTTCGGGGTGAGTCTGAGTGAGAGAGGATCTACCCTAGCGAACCCTTTGTATCATTATCCCAATACCTCCATTCATATGGGATATATTGAGCATGGTGATCAGATCATGATATGGATAAACATAACAGTTTAAATAATGTACCAGTAAGACCTTCTTGCGGACCACCCTGAGAATTTCGGGAGGGGGGGCCCCTCAAGCCCCCCCCCCCTGCTACATGCCTGGTACAAGATAATATACTATTAGCTTGTCTTAAAATATAGGTTCTGCCAATATAGCTTTTTAATCAAACTAATCTTTGTCAGTTTTTTCTTGGGTACACTACTACAGGAAAGAGTCATGCCTTATACATATCATCCCATCAAATCCTATTGCAAAGACCAATCAAAGTTAGATTTTTTATGAATTTGCTTCCTTCCTCTCCCTTACAAAAATACCTTAAGTTGGGGTAAGAAAGTATATTGGTAGCAGATGTTGGATATGGAATTTCAGGCTGTAAAAGCATCCCCAACTGTGTGACATACACAGAAAAACCAGAAGATATTAAAACCTGCCAAGAAAGCTGACAACAGTCAGAAGATAGGAATGCAGTTTAGTGGAGCCTGATTGAATGAAGAACATTCTTAAAAGTAGAGACTGAGAAAAAGCAATGAGCTCTATAAAGCCAACTTCTGACTATTCTAGATTCATACACACACTCTCTTCAATAATGCAAAACGCATGCACATACATATCTGCTTGACTTCTTGAATTCTGAATACTTTTGCAGAAAATAAGAGCTTTCAACTCAACCAAAGACTTTTGGAGAAAAATTGCTTCACAAGACTCTATAACTCATCACATTAGCCTCTTACAGCAAACCTACAAAGAGTCCTATGACACTTTCAGGACTAATACATTTATTATAGCATTTCACTAGGAGTCAAACTGCAAATACCTGTGCCACTGGGACAACCTGCTCAAATGACTAACCAAACAGCCGAAGCAAAGGAGAGAATCTACTCAGTGTTTATTGGTAGGGCTATTATTTGCTTGAAACAATAAGAATCACCCTCAACTTCAAAGAAACTAACTTTCACCTTCGCTTTTAAAACTAAACGCGAAATGTGTAATTTTCTCTAAGTAGTATGCCCTCAGTACTCAAAAAGGAAGAAGAAGAAGAAGAAGAAGAAGAAGAAGAAGAAAGTCATGGGAGAGTGAGGAGAACAAACGCTTAATTCAAATCCATAAATCTAGATTAGGCCAACGTATTTGCCACAAAGATAATCTGCAGCAACAACTGTCCACTGATAATGTATGGTTCTGTGACATAAAGATGGGACCAATACTAGTAAAGAGATTTTATATGGTAATTGAGAAGGTATACAGTTGTTCACAAGAACTGTGACCAAGCACATAAATGGGGCAAGCTATATTTTTACCACAAGGTCAGTTCAGGATAGACAAGAAGAGCATGTGCTTTGTCAATCTGCAAGATAGGTTACTGTCTCAAAGAAGAGAGTTTGGCTGTGGTAGCACTAAGAGTTGCGGAACAGAAAACATTCTATTGGTGCATGTGGCCAATGCCAAGACTTGAATCATATACCTACTCTGTAATCCTGAGGAGTCAATAAGCAACATTTTAACTACGCTAGAGGATTTTCAATGGATTTTAATGAAACGCTTTATTGAGGTTCAGGGAAATGCTTCCACTTCTTCTGGCATAACAATGATCAACAAAACAGGAGCAGTACTTCCTCACTATTATGAACAGCCATCAGCCAGCCCATCCTTCTTTATACCTAGTCTGACGCCACATGGAGAGCAGCAGTTTCTTCTTCCTTAACTCCTTTTCTTGGAACCTCCTCATAGCTAGGTATGAGTTTAATGCTCTGTTCCAGGAAGATCAAACTTAAGTCAAAATGTTTGGGAAGTGTCACCTGATTTAGATCTTGCACAACAGGAATGTAACCTTGCTGCACAGCTGCTAGTTTCACTGCACAGCCCACAGGAGCTGCAGAAATTTGCATAGTAGTCAACACCAGACACTAGAGACAACATATTTACAACAAAATAAAATCCCTCAGGAGTGAATTACTGCTGCATCATTAACCCAAGGAAATAAGAGTATCCCCCAAAGTTCATGTTAGGTCAAAAGGAGCAGTTGCTATCAGACTTATGATGTATCACAAGTTTGTTCTATGTCTTTTTTGTAAAAACAAAACTCATGGAAAAACTCATTGACAAATTCTAAAATCCAACCATTAACTAGTTATAAAAGTACAAGGGGTCACACAAGGCAAAACTGGTGGCAACTGCTAGGAAGACTGTGAAGTGTTACAGTAAGAGTAAATGCCAAAGACAAGTCACGGACAATGCATACATGTGCTTGCAGTGAAATCACCCTGTCAATTTGGGACAACTAACATGCTTCCCATGCTCCACATCTGGATTTAGGCCAGATAGAGCAAAATGTCAGAGCTCCACCCTTCTGACCTTGCAGTGCCTCAAAAAGGATGGTATAATAACTGAAGACAGAAAGGTGACTAAGATAGATACACATTTTTCTCTAAACTTGCAGTTGGTTAATATCTGTGACTACAGAAACAGGCACACACAATTGTGGAAAGCTGAAGTAATACATTAAACATGAATTATCTAGAGGGATTTGAAAGCCTGCATGATTTTAATAAACATATATATCCACATTTGCCAGGATATTTATCAAAAGCCCTGCTGATAATGGGAAATCTCTGCAGCAACACACGACACAATAACCATGTTATATCTTCACAATCTTATCTTAACAATATCTGTTTTTTTGGCAGAAGAGGGTTTGGGGTACAGAAAATAGTTATGGGGCATGTTACTGTGTGTCTTCAAGTAGTTCCTGGCTCATGGTGACCCCCATCACAAGTTTTTGCCTTTGACTTCCTCTGAAGCTGAGAGAATGTGAATTGCCCTAAGTCACCCAATAAATTTACATGGCCAGGCAGGAAACTCGAACTCTTGTCCCTAGAGTCATATTCCAACCCTCAAACCACTCTCCAGCATGCTGGCTCCAACTAGATTAAATTACAGTTGTTTTACATCAAAGGAAAGACAGCCATGACTCAAGATTTGCTATAACAGGAAATTCAAGGATGATGTAAGGCAGGGGGGAGGGGAAAGGTTAAAGGGGACTGTACTCTTTGAAAATACTTACATATCATTCTAGACAAAGCCTCCAGTGGTTTACAAAGTTGAATTGGTTTTATGTACACAGCAGGAAATTTTAACTTCATATATGTAATAGCATAATGGAATCTTCAAATAATCTACACTAGTACAACCCAGTTTCAGTGTTTGGTTGTGGCCTTCTTCATGAAACTTTGGACAATAAGCACATGTGGCCAGAACAATACAGATAAAAGGGAAGCAGGGAACAGCAGCTGTACTATTGAACACTAGAAAAGCAGGAAACTAGTTTTTCACTGGATAATGGAAAATCATTAGAAACCCAAGATGAAAGGAGAAAGCAATGCACCATTGTGTAACACCAGTTGATCAAAGGGATTCAAAATCTGAGAGAGAAGATCTGTGATCTAAAATGCAAGTATGTCTTGCGGAGCTACACTATTCCAAAAGTGTTTAATCAAACATTATTGTGGAAAGTAAACAGATCTCTTAGAACTTGTCTAACTGCACATGCTAAAATTATGATTGGTGATTCCAATATTAGAAAAAGCTTTTTTATCTGTCATGTATGTTTTCCTTGCTTTCTTGCATGCATCTTAAAGCCAAAAGTGGATTTCGGGGGGGGGGGGGTGTTGCCATTGTTGTGTGCCTTCAAGTAATTTGTCAACTCTCATGGGATTTTCTTAGCAAGATCTATTCAGGGGTGGCTTGCTTCTTCCTTTCTCTGAGACTGAGAGAATGTAACTTGGGTCTTCAAGGCCAAGAGGAGAATCAAACTTTGGTCCAATGTCATCGCCCAACCCTGAAACTGCTACACCATGCAGGCTCACAATGTTAGTTTCTGCTTGCTGTCTGAGTTGGAAAACATGATATGCCACTACTGAAGAGGTTGTTAAAAGAAAAAGATATCACAAAGTAAGTTAAGGCACAACCTTGAATGAAGGCAAGTCATCACTGACTGCATTCATATAATCTGCCAGATAAAGCCTACTATGTTTGAAGGGGACAGTGCAGTGGAGAGAGGCATAATAAAGGAATTATCTGTGTGTCCAACCAAAGAATATAGTTTGGGTCCATGCTAAGTAACTTTTGGAATGGGTGGCCAGTCTATAATAGAGTACCAGTGCTCACAATTAACACACAGTAAAAACTCAGCTATTCATATCAAACTATTCTGCATCAGAACCTCATTAACCTATTGAAAGTTAAGCCCCAGTAAGTAAAAACATTGATTTATCATTGATATTTAGTTTTGTTTAATGTTTGTATATTTGTAGATTATAAATTATACTGAAATGCTTTTAATGCAAGTTGCTTTGAGTCTCCTTGTGGAGAGAAAAAGTGAGGCATAAATAAACATAATAATAATAAGCAATTTATATTAGTTGCTGAAGATCTGTGTATTTTTTGATAAGATAAAAGAAAATGTTTAAATAAGCTAAAATTCTCTTCTGTTTTGGAGTGACCTGGAACACTGTACCTAGTTCTCGGTACCACAGTTCAAGAAGGATACTGACATGCTGTACCGTGTCCAGAGGAAGATGATCAAGATGGGAAAAGGTCTGGAAACCAAGGTCTATGAGGAATGACTTAGGAAGCAGGTATGTTTATCTTAAAGAAGCAATGGCTGAGGCCCCTTCTACATTGCCAATTAAAAGCCAGAATATCTGCTTTGAATTAGATTATATGGCAGTGTAGAAGGGGCCTGAAAGGTGATGTTACAGGTATCTTTAAATGTGAAGGAATGCCATGTAGAAAATGTAGAAAACTTGTTCATGATGCTCCAGAGATGAGTACTGAAAGAGTAGGTTCAAATTAAAGAGAGAGATCCCATCCAAACATTAGAAAGCCTATTCCAGGAAATAGTGGGTTTTTCTTTGGCCATTTTTAAACAGGAGTACTTTAGCTGTGTATTTCTACATGGCAGGATTAAATAGCTTTGCGGTACCTTTTCAAATCTATAATTGCATGACTTTAATTTCTCCCTGCTACAACCCATGGGTACTAGCTGATGTGGAGGGTATGTCAGTTCTCTAGACAAGATTTTGTGAATGCAAGGGGCAGGTAAAAGGGACACTGCCCATTTTCTACTTTTGCTCACTAAAGCCATTTCTGTTCACAGCGGCATGATCCATTGTCGAACCCTGGTAATTTGGAACTGAAGATACTGCAAAATACATGTCACTGAAAGGCAAAAAGCAGGAGCATAACAAAGCCAATGTGAGGCCCTGTGGATAATCCTTGTGATCCATTGCTTGGACTACTCTAAATTCGAACCAGTCCCTAGGACCAGTAGAAAATTCATAACAAATGCAATGCATAACTTGTGCTTTGCCACAAAAGATGAAGATGTCCCAAAAACAGCATTTAAGTCAAAGCAGTTGTTAGCCATCGTATCATTTTAAGTGATTACAAGAAAAAAAATCTTAATCTCAGCATGGTTTTATTAGTTTCAAATCATTTTACTTCAAAAAAAATGGTAAAAGAAGTATCAAAATTTTCATTACTTTTTGTCAGACCTAAAACGGGTAGACTTTTCTTAAGTACACAACTTTATCTTAACTAATGGAGCAGGTCAAATATCTATCTCTTCACTTGAAAATCCTCAGGTGACATAGCAAAAAAAGTAAATAATAGATTGCATTGCTTATCTCTCAGCTAAACCACCCCTTCAGCTCTACTTCTGCAACAGGATCATGTAATCTGTGACTTGTCTGTTTGCTTTATATTTTGGGGAAGAGAACACTGTGCTCCAGGACAAACCTTCTCTTTCAAACCTATTTCGTTTTCCAGCCAATTCAGGTAAATAAAAACCTGGATAATACCAATGGTACTAAATATGATTGGAAGCAGTTATAAAACTAAAATTTCACAGACAAACATTTGTTATTTCTTATTGTATTACACACAATCCACTGTCTTATTTTTCTTTGCAAACAGTGAATTGTAGACCTTTAAAATGTTACAATAAATGTCACTTAAACAATACTTTGTTAATAATTAAAATATTACAAAGTGCCTTCACCCACCAAACCTTATAAGAATAAAATAAATTGTTAACCCAAAAATAATAAATCCACTGAATTAATGGAAAGGAAAAAAATCAGTTTACCGAGTTACTAGTAATTCAAGGGGTTTACTCTATTGGGACTATTGGGAACGCTGAGCTATAGCCTTGTTACCCATTGAAATCAGACTATTGAGGTGTATGGAAGTGGGAGACAGATTTTCAAACATTAGCCAGACAACAGAGAACATGCTCAAGAATCAGACCGTGAAATTATTTCTCAATTCAAATTCATGTTATCTGATGAAGGATTGGATCTCTTAGGCCAGTGTTTCCCAACCTTTTTACTTTTTATGCTGTTGTGTCCCATTGCCATATAGCAGTGTTTTTCAACCTTTTTGAGCCACGGCACACTTTTTACATTGACAAAATCCTGGGGCACACCACCAACCAAAATGACACAAAATGACACTCTAACACAGGAATACATATAGTTAATATGTTTTTAAATGTATTTATACACTCAGTGCGAAACCTGGGCCTGTTTCGATGAACACAACATAGATACCCTGGCAGGAATGGCAGAAAGACACAAACTTCCCACACAGAACTTCCATAACCAAGAGAAAATGCTATAAGAGTTTGGTGAGCATTGACCTTGAGTTTTGGAGTTGTAGTTTACCTATATCCAGAGAGCTCAAACAATGGACTCAAACAATGTTGGATCAGGACTAAACTTGGCATGAATACTCAATATGCTCAAATATGAACGCAGATGGAGTTCAGTGGAAATAGACCTTGACATTTGGGAGTTGTAGTTGCTGGGATTTATAGTTCCCCTACAATCAAAGAGCATTCTGAACCTCACCAATGATAGAACTGGGCCAAACTTCCCACACAGAATCTCCAGGAGGCAAGAGGTCTCTACTTGGGGAAAGGGAGGCGGGCCTTCCCAATGCATGGAGAGGGAGAGACCAAGTAGACAACGGGTGGGGAGGGGGAGTGTTTGTAATTTTGTGCCTTTATCGAGGTAGGTTTCTTAAGAATTTTTATACTTCAACACACTAGACTCTCCCCCCCCCCCTTCCTGGAGGTTCCAATTTCCCACGGCACACTTGATAATCGCTCACGGCACACTAGTGTGCCCCGGCACACTGGTTGGGAAACACTGTCTTAGGCTACAAAGGCCCAAGAAAAGAAGAGAAGGTACAAATCTCATTGATTGTCCATTGCAGCTAAAAGTAAGACAACAGGAATAGTAAGCCTACAGAAAAATAAATATGCTACCTAGTACTGAATATGACACATATACTTCTGGGATAACTCCAATAAAATTAATTGGTAGTAGTGCTTTTTATACTCTGCTTTCATCAATTTTAGTGTCGTTTGTGCCAGAAAATATCTTGGTAGATTATCCCCATGTTACATTCACAATAAACGGGAAGAACAAATGCATGACCTTCCTTCCTCTGACATGGAATAGAAGAGGCTCCCAAAGGCAGAGGATACAGGTGCTGGATAGAGATGTAATGAGGGTGTCAAACAAGAGCAACAAAAGGTGGATGGGGGCACTGAATCTGGAGCATTCTCTACTGGCAGTTCTCAAATCCACTTTTTATTAGATCTGCCATGTCATAAAGCTAAGCCTGTGCCACCAAAAACATGAGGGAACAGAGAGATCAAGAGCAAGGTTATAGGGGTAAAACAAAAAAAGGGATGAGGAACTGAAAGATTGCAAAAGCCTTAACAGAAGGAGTAAGGGATTTATGCATGTCTGTCTCCACAGAAATAGGAAAACCAACAAGAGAGATCTGTAGTGCCACAAAGTATAAGGGGGAAATAGGAATTGTAAAGAACAGGCCAGAGAAATCATGAAAGTAAGTTTTAAAAGTTTTTAATAGTTTCTAGCAAATAGACCACTTGTTATTTTCATTCAAAAATGTGTGTTCATGCACACTAAACAACTAGCCATAATTTGGATTTTAATAAGGCCTGCATTTTCAAAAAGGTTTAATCATGTGCTATTTTCATCTATGTTAATTTAAATTGTTTGACTTCAGTTAACAATAGCCTTTAAATATAATTAAATGTACTAGAAAAGGGATGGAACAGTACACTGGCAGACTTTGAAGTCTTGCTACCTACCACGAGGCCAAATAGAACAAGTACTGCCAATCCCCTCCACATAACTAAAAGACCCAAGGCATATTAATTTATTTCTCCCCAGCAGTATTACCTTAAAGTTACTTAAACTGTAATCTGAAATATACATGCTAGGGTGTAAGCAGGGGTGTCAGAATTAGAATTTCTTTGTTAAATGCTTCCTGATGGCATTTTTAGAAGCTTTACCTATAGTGTTCTTGGGACAGTATTTAATTATTTATTTACTATATTTTTATACCGCCCCTCTCAGCCCGAAGGCGACTCGAGGCAGTGCACACATGGCAACGAATGCCCACAGATAAAATTAATAAAACAATCATATAAAAGCAAAAAAAATCACAGTTTAAAATATAAAATACAAATCTCAGTGTCTCATTATTGAAATCGGTTTCCATTGAATCGTCGTCATTCCAAAGGTCTCAATTAAATAATTACATTTCATCTGCATAAGCCTGCTCAAACAGCCAGGTCTTGACTTTCTTCCGAAATGTTAGGAGGGAGGGGGGGCGATCTAATGTCCCTAGGGAGGGCGTTCCATACCCGAGGGGCCACCACTGAGAAAGGATTGTTTCTCACACATCACCTCTTGTCTCTTAATTTAATCCTAAAAAGAACAGTATTTCGAACTAGACACCATGTTACTCAAAGGAAACATGATACCTTTTGTTCCCTTAGCCCTCCATTTCTGAAGCTTTTCATCTTTACTGTCTTGTTTTCATACAAAAGAGATGTCAAAGAGCTACTCTGGCCATGCCATTTGTCAAATGACAATTTTATTTACTGAAATGGAGCTAACCTGTTGAACTCGATTTCTAGCCAAAAGGAAAATCCAATAGTATTTGGCTAAAAATTCGAGCAGCTGAGTGACCCCCGTGTTCTTATTACAATTTTGATATGGTAGCTTTCATCTACAATTTCGAGTGAAACCCCAATGCTGGACCATCTTCAAATAGTAACTTAACACAGTGTATGGCTTCCCCTCATTAAAGTCAATGGCAACATGGGAAGCTTCCTGTGTTGCTAAGGCGGCGGTATACCATTTTGGCCCTCCTTCACCCATGGAGCCAGCACGACATCATCTGATGGGTGCCGGCCGGCTCCATGGGTGACCAGGGCTAGATCGGCATATGCTGATATGATAAGGTTTAGACTACTTGACTTGGCTTAGTGCCATCTCAATAACCATCCTGCCATTTGGCTGATAACCGTTCCCTAATATTTTATAAGCATAAAAATGTACAACAATAAATATGATGGTAGGACAGATATAGCTGGTCATCTTATGATAAAATTAAGGTGAAATAGAATCAAAAGAGGTGTTTCATATTATTTTGCTAATTTGGCCATAATGAAAGTTACTGTTTTCAAGAACTTTCACCCTTTTAGCGCAACCTCAAAATTGTCTCTCCCTGTCCATCATAGAAAAACTGGATGTAATTATGAATAAATCAAGGATTCCAAGTCTCCTCAGTTTCTTAACTGCATAAGCGAAACAAGTGAGCTCCAAGGGGAAGGTACATTGGAGGAATAATGGTCAGGAAAATCACAGTAGAATCAGCAGAGATTTCAGGCAAGTTAGTGAGAAGGTAGGAAAGAGCAGAAAGCTGACTGACAAGTACAATATAAGCAATTAGGTAGGACCTTTGGAGAAAATAACAGTATCTGAAGATATTTTAAGGAGGCTAAGAAAAATGGCAAGCCCAGGGCCAAATCTGTCCATCCCACTCAGAAACACAAAAGGTCCTTCAGTTACAAATCTAGGGGAAATAAAATATGGAAGGAGTAGTAGTTGTGGGAATGGAAGTACCGAACAACTGCTTTAGATGAGTGGCTGGACCCTGACCAATCAACCTCTACTCAATTGCATTCTTGTAGTTAGCTGTAGACAATAGCTGTAAACATGGGAATTGAGAGAAAGAGGAAAGACAGGTATGATACTATGTCATATATCACTGCTTCTTAAACTGCACACCTTAAACCCCAAATGCCTCTGTGTTGGGGTCCTAAAAATTTTGGCAACAGAGGAAATCAAAGGCAAAAAATCCTCCTGAACAAATTTTGCCAGGAAAACCTTAGTGTCGCCATAGGTCCGAAACAACTTGAAGGCATACAACATTAACAAGAAAAACAACAACCAATGCTAAAGATCATGTCCCTTTATGCAATCACACAGGAACTGACTTTTTCTCCTATTAGGTCTTCTAACAAATCCCAGTATTCCATTATTTACTGAGTTTTGTAGCCTTATTACTATGACAGCCAAGCAAGGCTGTCTCCATTCTAGAAAGTCTGGACTTCATTATCCGTAGTTGTCAACTATACAACTCGACTACCTGTCTAACACTGCTGCTCCCAAACCAAATATCTCAAATTTTATCCTCTGACTTTGCATGCAATCTTGCCAACACAAAAATGTGAACATGGCTAGATGCCAACACAACATCACTCTCTAAGGTTTAATCGTGCTTAAATATGTGTGTGGATTAGGTTGCAGACTTTTAATCAAATTAATAAAACACCTGCGCTTCTTTCTCTAATCCAAGGTTTGACTTATTAACCATTTTACTATTGTGAGATTAAATGGGAATCAATAAATCACAGCACCATTCCTAAAACACAGCCAATAAACTGTTCACTATATGACGGCTACAATATATATTTTAATAAACACCTCTGTTAGCCATTTTAAATGCTATTTATTTTAACTGCTTTTAATGATATATGTATAATGTTCATTTAAACCTAAGTTTAATTGTCTAATTGGTTTATTGCTACCTAGTTCCCATTTCAATATTTAACTTTTTTCATTATAAGCTTACTATAGTTATTGTGCATTATTTTGTATTATTTCTGATGTTGTTTGAACTTTGTAAGATATTGAATGCTTGCCTGCCTCTGTATGTAAACCACCCTAAATCCCTTTCAGGAGAGAGGGCGGTCTAGAAATAAATTATTATTATTATTATTACAGAAGATACTGTGAAGATGGAAACTTTGATTAGGAATACATCCGTTATTAGCAAAAGGGGGGAAAGGGAGGGGATTTGGTCATAGAATTTTACAGTTGGATGACAACACAACCACACAGTCCAACACTCTGCCAGGCAGGATACACAATTTATTACAGCACTTCTAAGAGATGATCACGCAACATCTGCTCAAAGACCTCCAAAAATGTAGAGTCCACCACCCTTCAAGATAATCTGTTTGATTGCCGAACAGCTCTTATACTAAAGAAGTTCTTCCTAATAATTAGATGACATATCTTTTCTTACAATTTGAATCCAGTTATATATGTCAATAGTTTTTTGGAGCAGCAGAAAACCTTACTTTATCTTTTAGGTGATAACCTTTAAGATATTTAAAGAAAGCTACCATGTCAGCTCTCAAATTTCACCCAACTCTCTATGTAGTTCCTCAAAAGGCTTGGTCTCCAGACCTTTTATACTCTTGGTTACTCTTCTCGAGAACCTTTCAGCTTGTTAATATTTCTATTGAATTGGCTTGTTTAGTGGCCAAATGACACTGCTTAGCTTGTGGTTTATTTAGTCTCCTGAATCTTTTTCACATGTACTGCTTCCAAGCCAGGTGTACTCCATTCTATATTTGTGATTATTATTATTATTACTACTACTATGAGGGTTGAATGAAAAGTAATGCCTCCACCTTCGTAACTCCTCAACAGATGGCAGTACTGGTATGTGACTCTCCTCTACAGTTCCATTTTGGGGGAAGCCTTAGCATTGAACGGTTGTGTTGTTAAAGTGTGAAGTATGGAACCCTGCGCAGAGGGTCGGTCAATGCAACTTTATGCAAGTTAACGATTGTCATATCACTCAGAGAGAAATTTTAAGCATAATCGTCATTTCACAAGAACGTGTGGGTCACATTATTATTTCGCTTGGCTATTGGAAGATCTGTGCATGATGGGTACCCAGGATGCTGACGCCTGAAATAAAAGCGCACAGACTTCTTCCGTGACGACTTCAGAAAACTTGTTCATCATTGGCAGAAATGTATCCAATTGTCTGGTGATTATGTTGAAAAGTGAATACTGGTAGTTAAAGAGCACATTCTAAGGATTATTTCTGCATTTGATTTATTAAAATATTCCCATCTGAACCCAAGTAATGAAGATGGAGGCATTACTTTTCATTCAACCCTCGTATTATTATTATTATTATTAGGTCTAGATATAGTGTGTACATATACCAAACAACAGTTCACCTATTCAAAGAGCGTCTATGCTCTCCCAAAGTCAAGTATGTTGACTTATAGAGACCCGATTCATTTTTTTCATAAAATACTTAACCAAGGTGGTTCTTGGTTAAGGTGATTCTGGCAGTTCCTTCCTCTAAAATGTAGCTTACAGCACATGGTATTCACTGGCACTCTCTCACCAGTGTTGACTGATCCTCCTTCTAAATCAGACAAGATCTGGCAAATAGTCAATGGTGACATACCAAACAACCGTTTCAAAGATCTCCCCACTAGTAATAAGTAGAAAGTGCTTTTGGTCTCCCAAAAGGGTGACACCTCCCATTGGAGTTGACAGCAGTGATGTACAATGGGAGCCCATTTCAGTGCAGCATTTAACTTGCAAGGTTGCCCACCTGCTCCAGTTGGGTTGGATGGAACTTACTACGGTAGTAGAAATGCTACACCAGTTTTGAGAGTTTGTGTCTGAAAAAAAAAAGTTTCTTCTCAAAGTCTCCAGAAGACTCCAGAGGTAGTCAGTGAGAAACCAAATGCATGATGTATGGTCATCCATTTCAAACAGTTCAATTCCTGTTTGAATGTAAGAACAATACAAATGCAGAACCATAATTGACTTTGCAAACACAAGCCTCTATGTCTCTGCTCAACTGAGCTTACGCCCAAGCAAATGCACTGAGGGTTGCAATCCAAGTTATATATTGCTGGAATTTGGATGCAAAAAGTGTGTTATGCATATTTATGAAACAACAATGGAGTCTAAACACATGAGGGCCATAATATGGAGAATTAGTAACTAACTTGCACATTTATAGATATGTTAAAGCATCCAAAACTTCTGGAAGCAGGTTTATTCATAAGCAAAACACACAGAAGTTCCTGTACAATTTTATTCTCTTGCAAAAGGGTTATATTGAAAAAGGCAATGATTCATGAAATTTATTTTAAAATAAAGTTACAGTAATTACTATATTACCTAGATAGACTGTCTCTGAAAAAAATACATTTAATATAGTAATGTGGATACATAAACTTTGGGACACTCATGGCAAACAAAATTTTCCAACAAATAATCAGTTTACAAAATGAAAAATTGGATTCTTATTGGACAATTGACCTATTCAGGCAAATAAGAGTTAATTGAACCTACAAGGGAAACAATGCAGTACTCCACCCCACACCCCATATTTTTTTTTCTCATATGGGAAGAGGTAACTATGTGTGGATCATTGTCTTGTAACTCTACACCCAGACTTCTGGATGGAATAAAGAGAGAGGAAGCACCTCAAACTCATGTTCTCAGGAGCAAAGTGTCAATGGAAGGGGCAGATCAAGCATATGCCTATTCTCACAGATAAATAATGTCTTAATTAAGGGACATTTTTATTCAGCTCCAAAAGAATATATACTTATTAATGAAAATATGTCTTGTCTCTTTATATCACTTTAAATGTGTGTATGTAAAGTCTCCTGAAGGTAGGCAATAATTTTTGTTCTAAAATACTAAAAAGCAAAAAACTTTCCCCTATTTTGCAAAATTTCTTTTAAAAGAAAATTGGCGCTTCACACCAAAGGCCCATTGATAAATCAAGTGTTCCTTCATCCCAGCTACATTAGCCAAAATGTATGAAGGATTTAAGAATGCACACTGGAAATGGGGAATACATGAAGGGCCTTTCTATTATATGTGGTGGATATGTAGTAAGGTGAAGACATTTTGGAGATAGATTTATTTTATATTATTATTTATTTACTGCATTTTTATCCCGCCCTTTCCAGCCCGAAGGGGAATGAGGGCGGCATACAGATTGGCAACAATTAAATGCTACAACATACATACATACATATTAAAAACAGTTAATATCACATAATAAAAATCCATATTAAAACTATAATAATTAATCCCAAAGCTTCTACAAGATATATTCAGAATAAAGATTAAAACTGAAAACAAACCAGAATTACTTCCTTTGGGTATACCTGATAAACATGTCAAACTATAAAGTGACCTGACTCTGGCAGCTAGAATGTTGTATTCACAAAACTGGGAAATATCAAAGATACCTATAACAAACCAATGAATATTGAAAAAAATTAAAATGGCTGAAATGGATAAACCGACACTAAGAATTAAAGAAAACAGACAAATTCAGAAAACATTATGAACAGTTTTAAAATTGTATTTAAAAAGAGGAAGATGTCATTTTGGAGGTTTTGAATATTAAAATCCTCTCTAATGGGAGTGATAATGAGACGATTAATATGTACAGTAGAGTCTCGCATATACAACCTTCACTCATCCAACATTCTGTATTATCCAACACAGTCTGCCTCCCGCCCAGATCCACAGCTGTTTCAATATATTGCAATGTTTTGATGCTAAATTTTTAATACAGTAATTACCGTATTTTCTGGCGTATAAGACTACTTTTTAACCCAAGAAAATATTCTCAAAAGTCAGGGGTCGTCTTATATGCGGGAGTCATCTTATACGCAGGAGTTGACTTATACACCAGGAGTAGTCTTATATGCTGGGAGTCATCTTATAGAGCGGGTGCTGAAACTTCCAATCCGGATTGGAGAATCTGTAGTTGCCGCATATGGTGGTGGGGGGAGCTAAAAAATGGCAGTGGCCGCGCCCCTGCCGTATGCAGCAACTGTATGAAAGCATTAAGGGCAACGCTGTATAAGTACGGTAGAAGAAAATCCATTTATCAGGATTCGTGGACTTAATGCGGTCCCGATGGTGAGGTAAAAGCGTGCCTCACCGGGAAGGTGTAAGTGAAGGGCAGAGCAAGCTGCAGGCATCCAGGGCGCCCGGGGTATGGAAAAAAGAGAATGGCTCTGGGCCCAGAAAAACACACCTCTTTTACCTGTTTGGCCTGCCCTTCTATCCTATTATCGTACCTCCTCCTCTGCCTCTCAGATCTTGCTCCTGAAGACAGCAATGAAGCGGTGCAGGTGCACATGTGCGAGATCTGAGAGGCAGAGAAGGAGGAACAGTAATAGGAAAATTACCATATTGAAATCAAATCTGATGCTTTTTAAATTTTTTATTTGGTGTGCGTTGGAAGAGGGGGCAGTCTTATATTGCAAGTATATCCCAAACTCTATATTTTAACTGGAAAAGTTGGGGTCATCTTATACACCCAGTCATCTTATACGCCGGAAAATATGGTACTACATAATGCAACCATGTACTGAACTGCTTTTTCTGTTGATTTGTTGTAAAATCATAACGTAATTTGACATTTAATAGGCTTTCCCTTAATCCCTCATTATCCAACATTTTCACTTATCCAACAATAAGCAAGATTCTACTGTACTATGTATAAATAAGAAAGGTAATATTTTAAAATCATGTTTCCAGCATGAGGGGCACAAGGGGTGGGGGTGGGGATACAATGCTGTCTAATGTGTATTCTTAGTTGCATATGTTATATAGTAGCCTATGTATTTTAGAGTTTGTAGTGTGCCTGTTGGACTATGTTGAACTTTAAACGTAATTTCAAAATAAAACTGAAACAAAAATTAGGTTGCATTTGAACACAGAAATGTATACATGCATCTCTCAAAGCATTCTATTATTTAGAGGAGGAAACTTCAGCAGTGTCCAGTGGCGTATCAGTGTCGGCAGAGAGCTGAGTGTAATTTTCTCAAATGCCACCTCAGCACTGCCTGCACCAGCAACCATTCACAGCTTTTCAGGGGGAAGGGAAAGGATAAACTTAAAGGGCCAGCAGCCCTCTGAAAGCAGCTAAGAATTCGGAAGCAACCAGTATGCTGAAACGTTCAGCAGAAAACACACAAGGAGGACAATCTTATGTTCATTGCTGCAAGCTATATACATTGAGAAAACAGAAGTCTGTAGTATAAAATCAGTGTCTGCCTAGGGGTTAGAAACTTGTTGACAAGCCAACAAAAGTTGCACGTCAGCATTAGGAAGACCCAAACACAGTACTATTTCCTGATGTGAAGTACTTTAACCAACAATTTCAAGCTGCATTCAAGCATTTCTTCAAAATCTGGCATTTGAATAAAGAAAATGCAGCACAGTACACAACATACATGCACACAAAGACGACACATGTCACACAATCACAGCGGAATATGGTAGGAATTTGAAAGCTGGAAGACACAAATGAAGAGAAGCATTCTTCCACGTGTCACTCATCTAAATAATAAGTTCTATCTATCACTAGAAAGACTTGTTTAATCTTTATTTTTGATAATGCTATAAGCAAGGGTTGTTCAGCTTTTTCAGGAAGAAATAATATTGGTGGCCCTCAATAAGAATATCTATATAAAATGTACATATGAGAATGCATGTGTAATCAATCCAAATTCAAAAACATTTACAAAAGACTAAAGAATGAAATCTGTGTTGTTTAGCTGTTATGAGTCTCCTTGTGGAGAGAAAATGCAGGGTATAAATAAACTTAATAATAAAAATTGTGTAAAATATAATGATATGGATACAAGAAATTATCTATTACTATTACATTGAGGGGGGGGAATCAAACTTAGATAAATCTCTAGGCGTATACCTAGTGCTTTTTGAAGAAAGCCAAATATTCTCAGAAAGTGGGAGAGGTATGAAATGTTCAAATACATTAGACATTAAGCACATGGCAAGACAGATCTGGGACAGCCAAAAGAAAAAAGTTGTTAAAACTAAAATTATTTGTCCACTTGCTTGCCCCAGCCTCCGGACTTCTGTTTACGTGGTCCTAAAGGAAGGTTTTGACCTGCTGAGTCAAAAAACTCACAGAAACCCACTAAAATTCTTTGTTAATTATCAAGCTAAAGGCTCTTGATTGGGTTCTACATTGCATCTGAAGCATTAACACTGATTTTTAATTTGTGCGCTTGGAACACATTTACCTCACCAAACCTGATGGAAAATCAAGCATAACCTCATCCCCAACCCTGATAGCATTTAAGAAATTAATTATAATAATCCAGCACAAACTTAACAATGCCTTCAAATCACACAATTAGTTTGTATTTATGAAAACACTTCATGATCTATGAATGAACACTAACACATGCAAAACATATTAAGATCAGGGGCAGGACATTTTTCATATTCCATTTATTCATGATGTCACTCAAACTCTTTATTGCCACATACACACACTCTTGCTAGATAAAACCCAGCCCAAGAACATCAAATGCACAGCAAGGTCTCCACAATATTGCTTGCACATACAAACACATGCTGAATGGGATGGCATGCGTTGTGAGTCAACCTCGCTTATGATTCTGTTAACTCCCATCCTTATTTTCTTGGGCCTTATTTTTATTCTTGGCTGTTACTGCACTGTTTCTTACATGTGCCGAGAAACAAGGTCAAGGCAAGTCATTAATGCCTGCCCAACCCTGACAGGCCTATCCTCCCACAGAAGGAACCCACTGTCCTCCTGTAAAGGTACAGCTAGAAAGGCAGTCTATGAAAGAGCTGGGGACAAAAAGATAGATAGGTGACAAAAGAGAAGTTTTAATAAATTTAACAGTGTGCTTTGGCTGCTTAAAAATCCTTGGCTCCAGTAGAAGAACTTGCAATAATCCCTGGAAAAGAGCCCACATAAACTTAAGAGCAGCAGGCAGCCCAATGAAAGTTATAGTTTGTCCACAGCAAGGCAGTTCTGTTCGTGTGGGATTTAGAGCTGGCCCACAGGTATGGAAGCTCACATAGAGAGGGCAAGGAGCCAGAACTAACAGGGTCTGAATTCCAGACAATACTGGTTCTATCTCCTCAGTCCCAAAAAACTGATTGACACCAAAAATGGCCAAATGCTACAGAGGGGCAGCTGTGGATTCTTGGCCCCACAACAGAGGTGAACGGTGACAAGAAAGAACTGTCACAGCCCTCTCAATTTGGGAGATATAACAATATGAGGGTCTGCTGGCCACACCAAGAACACAGAAGCACAAGAAAAGGTAGTGTTCGACCCCCTTAAGTCTCTCACTCCCAATACCCCATGTTACCTGAGTTAGTAGAGCTTCCCAGAGAGTGTATGCATATGTGACTCAAATGGAACTTTTCCCTCTTATCTCTCTTGGCAGCAGGAGGTGCTAGGGCACTGTGGTATTGCCCAAGGATTGTGTACGTAAGCTAGAGCCTTTGCCCACTTGCCCCAGCCTCCAGACCTCTGACTACGTGGTCCTAAAGGAAGGTTTTGACCTGCTGAGTTGACTATCTACCCATCAGGCCCAAAATAGCAAACAGGTATCAGTTCCTGACACAAACAGCAGCCTCTAGTTGGCTCACCCACACCTTCTCTTTGTTGACTGGCACAAAAAGGTGGGGAGGCTGTTATTGGTCCCCCTTCCCATCCCAAAGGGCCAGGGGGCCACGTGCCATGCTGAATGTTGCTGACTGATGATATCTAGACCAAGAAAACTTGACAGAAAAAGAGGCCAATGGAGAAAAGTGTGTTTTGTGGTTTTCAGAGCACCTTAATGCCACAGCATAAAACTTTTTTCCATGGGGGGGGGGGGGGTGGAGTGCCAACTAACCTTGGCCAAGTTTCTTCGGCAGCTTGGCCATAAAGCTGTCAAACAGCCCCCAGGTTCCTTCCCAACTTTGGAGGAGGCAAACATCTGCCTGGCTGCTCTCTACCCAATATGCAGTTGCAAAGAAGCTGGTCATTCTTCATACTTGTCAGAGGATAGTGCCATACGTACTAAGGCAAGTGTGGCAACCAGTACTGAGCACATGGATTCGGGACAACATGGCTGCCCCAATAAAAGCAGCTGTAACTGCCTCTTCCTGTCATCTATTTATTTTTATTTATTTATCATACCAGGAGTGAACCAAGGGTACTGTTGTAATGTATTCTTTTAAAAAAATACAAAGTTTAGAAACTTGGCATTCTATTAAATGTCCTTTGACCAGCAGTTGGAGTGCCTCTGGTGTTGCTATAAGAAAGTTCTCCATTGTGCATGTGGCAGGGCTCAGGCTGCATTGTAATAGGCCTGAGGTGTGAAATAAGGATAGGACTCAATAGGCCGGGTTTCCACTGCTGTCCTGTTTTGAGGGCGAATGGAGTCACATTGGAGCGGAAAACTGCAAGAGCAGCCTCCTAGATTCACAGAGTTGGATGAGACCTCGTGGGGCCATCCAGTCCAACCTCCTGCCAAGAAGCAGAAAAATCCCTCTACCCACTTTCGTGCCAACACTGGACTCAGAAAGAGGGAAAACGTCTAGAGGGGAGAAGTTGCTTCTGTGGCGTTGTCCAGTTTCTTTCCACTTAATTGACTTTCTGTGTTTCTTTCCCTCTCGTAGATCACACCTGAGGGGAGGAGACACTGAGGGCGGATTCCCCCCCCCCCCAAAAAAAACCCCAACCTCAAATTGCCCCTGGAATCAGGGCTGGAGAGGGCCGCTTTCTCTTTTCAACCTCGGCGGCGTCCATACCACGCAAATGTTTAGGAATGTCGCCTTGGGCTTCTCTCCATAATATGGGGGGGGGGGTGTCCACAAAAGCTTTTATTTTCGCCCTCCGGAGTGCCCCCCTCCCTCGAGGTTCCTTTCAGCGAGAAGTCTACACTGTTCCTGGCCGAGAGCGCCTTCGACCCGCCGATTCCTCCTCGGCCAGGAAAGTTGGTGCAAAGTTTGGAGGCTGCGTCGGGAAAGAGCGGGGGGAGGGGGAGGAGATCCGGCTGGTGCTCGCCTGTGACACGTAGCCCGATCGGGCCCCCGCCCCCCACCCCTCCTCGCCTTCCCTCTCCGCCTCCGTCTGCTGCCCAGGCGAGCCGTCGGAGGAGAAAAGGCGCAGCGGAGGGAAGCCAGAGCCGCCTCCTCCTCCTCCTCGCCTCCACGTCGGCACTGGCTTCCCCCTCCCCCTCCTTCCTCGCTCTCCGGGGCCTCGACCGGTCCCTCGCTGCCCTCTCGCTCTTCCCGCTTCCTTTCCCAGGGGTCAGCCCCACTCCCCGAATGACTCCAGCCGCCCCCTTCCCATCCCCCGCCCGCCCGGCCTCTTCACTCACTCCGGCCCGTGCCTGCTCCGCTCTCCCTGCTGGATAAACCCCGAATCGCTCCCGGGAAAAGCGGCCAGGCACCTTCCCGGCGCTGGTTATATGGGGGGGAGCGGCTGCCAATCCCGGGCTCCCACGTCAGAAGAGCCGGGCCCCTCGCCTTGCCCTTCCTGCCCAAGCCCGGCCCAGTCGCCAGCCAGCCAGCCAGCCAGGCCAGCCCTAACGCGACGCCAGACCCAGGGCGCATCTACACTGGAGAGAATGCACTTTGAAACCACTCCAGCTGCCAGGGCTCAGCGCTATGGCAGCCTGGGATCACGGCAGGAGTTCAGTGAGGCACCAACACTAGTGGTCAGAGGGAGCTGCACCCCCATGACTCCACAGCAACCAGCATGGGCAGTTAACCTGGTGTCAAACTGCATTGATTCTACAGTGTACTTAATTAATTAATTAATTAAAACATTTACATTCTACCCTTCTCACCCTGAAAGGGGACTATGGGCACAGCACATATACAGCAAACTTTCAATGCCGGGATAAGAATTAATTATATACATACATAAACATTAAAAGCATTAATCTCAGCATCAAAATACACTGTCTCGATCATCCACATCTAATCTAATTGGCCTGGTAAGGTTTCTTATCGCTGCTCGATTGCACTGTCCCGAAAGCTTGGTCACACAGCCAAGTTTTTACCATACTTCTGAAGGACAGGAGGGAGGGGGCTGATCTGATCTCACAAGGAAGGGGGGTCCATAGGAGTTCCATGTAGTTGTGCCCCATGTTCTAGTTCCCTTGTTGAGGAGTTTCGACTCACAGCCGGTGCTCCATTTCTTTCCACTTGTGCATCCCTCCACTGTAGAGTCAATGCAGTTTAACAACTTTTTACTGCCAGGGTGTCAGCTGCATAAGATCTCTACTGACCAGAGGGTCATGAGTTCGAGGCCTGCCCGGGTCGGGGTGAGCTCTCGACCAATTTGTGTAGCTCGTTGTCGACCATTGCAACCCGAAAGACAGTTGCATCTGTCAAGTAGGAAATTTAGGTACCACTTTGTGGGGAGGCTAAATTTAACTGATTTCTGGAATGTTAAATTGCCTCTATACATGTTATATATTGTCTATATATGTTGTATGTCAGTGGCATTGAATGTTTGCCTGTATATGTGCGTTGTGATCCGCCCTGAGTCCCCTGCAGGGTGAGAAGGGCGGGATATAAATGATGTAAATAAATAATAAATAAGTTATGGAATACTCGGAGTTGCAGTTTGGTGAAGCAGCAGCATTCTTTGGCCAAGGAGGCTAAAGAACTTGTAAAAGTACAACTCCCCTGATTCTATGGTAGTGAGCCGAAGCGGAGACAAATTGCATTGATTCTACAGTGTCCATGCTCCCCAGGAAAGGGATGGTGCACAGCTGCAATCCCAAACTCTCCAAGAACGGAATAAGCCCCACAGACCTCACAACCTCTGAGGATGCCTGCCATTGATGCAGGTGAAACGTCAGGAGAGAATGCTTGTAGAACGTGGCCATACAGCCCGAAAAATCTACAACAACCCAGTGATTCCAGCCATGAAAGCCTTTGACAATACATTACCCACAGACTTCACTTGGGTTTGCTTCTAGGAGTCCTGAGAGAGCCACAAATGCAAGTGTGGGCAGTTTAATCCTGAGTCACCAAGTGTCTCTCCAAATTAAGGTATTTTTCCAAGAATCTCAAGGCACTCTCAACAGGCAGGATCTTGGAGAGTCCCCCAGGAATGCCATGTCAGCACATCCCAGGCATCTGGGCCAAATGCAAACCCAGGCTCCATTTCACCCCCTGCTCCGCCCCCAGTGAGGTCAGAAATAAACAGCTCTCTCGAAAAGAAATGGGGGACACACTGGAAAGCCAATGCCAGAAGATCTGATTCAGTGGATTTTCTCCTCTATTACTCCCCTCCTTGAGTGCAGCTACACTGTAGAATGAATGCAATTCGACATCACTTTAGCTGCCATGGCTCAGTGCCATGGAATCATGGGAGTTGTAGTGTAACAAGGCTTTGAACTTTCTCTGCCAAAGATTTCTAATAATGACTTACCAAATTACAACTCCCACAATTCTATAGCATTGAGCTATAACAGTTAAAGTGGTTGAGACTGCATTCATTCTACAGTGCAGATGTACTCTTTTTAAATATCATGCCTCGCCCGTCCCCAGCCAAACTGGGATACAAGTCTGATACACACAGATAAAAACACAAAAAGATCATTACACTGTAATTAAACTACTATTAGAAGCTATTTCAAGTACACATTGAACACATAAAAAGCCATTAGTACAGAATCATATTAAAGCCAAATCAATTCCTCAAAGCCAGTTGAAATAAAAAGTCTTTACCTGCCCACAAAAGGTTGGCAAAAATTCTAACCTATCTTTCAAGGGAATCCTAGAGTCCAGGAAGAACCAATGAGTCAGGCCTCTCTCCCCTTCTTGCCAGACAGGTCTGTGAGAGTTATGAGAATATGAAAAAGGATTCTGGACCCAGACCTTAGCTGTAGAATTGTATCAGTCATAACCAACCCTTGACTTATGCCAAGGAATAGACCAGTTTTTTGTTAGTGCTGGAGTAGTGATACTGCAGTAGCCAAAATACCAAAACACCCAATATACAAATTAACTAAAAGCAACCTATCTTTAAAAACCATTGCTTCTGTCTTCAGTAGGTGAACATCAACTATTTACTTTCTCTTCCAACATTCATTGAGATACATTTCAAACCTATCACTATAGTCAGCCCTTCACATTTGTGGGTTTGACTTTCACGAGTTTGATCAATATGTTTGCTTTAGGAATCTCTAGATCCCCCAGAGCGATTCTACTGTCCACCTCCACCAAAAGTCACACTGAAGGACCTACAGATTTCTAGAGAAAACACTTCTCTAGTAATTTGTAGGTTCTCTGGTGGGATTCAGATAGAAATGCACTGGAAGACCTTGGGACACCTAGAGAGGCGTTCTCTGAGGTTTTAAAAAGGCATATTATTTGTGTTAATTCCCACTTTCATGTGGGTTTTGTGACTCTAATTCCAGCAAATGTGGAAGACTGACTGCATTTCTGCTACTGCCACATCTGTTTCATTAAGCTAAACAATCCAACCTAATTGTTCAGTTTTTTCCTCATACAGACATATGAACTATCAAGTTGTGGTGGTCTCTCGTGTGAAGCTAAGCTGGTTCCCTTTCTGTTGTTTTTCTGTAGATAGACAAATACCTGATTATTTGGACTTTTAGCTGACTGGTTGTTGTTTTCTTAATATTAGGGCTGTTTTTTTATCCTGTCATATTTTAAATACAATGATTGCAGTTTTTGAAAGGATACATTTTTCAACTCTTTTACTTTTATTACTGTTTTTGTGTTGTTTTTTTTTTTGCTGTATTTTGATTTAAACTATGTTGCCAGCAGCTTTGCTCCCACAATGGGAGCGGCAATGGCGGCAGGGTGGGGTGGCTAGATATCAATAAAATAAACACATTTTCACAAAACAGTGTTTACGTTGCTCACTTTTAATAAATTAATTAAAATTTGACATCTACTTGAATTGAAATAAAGGCGAACACAAGTTTAGAATAAGAGCAAGTTGAACAGTACTACTATCATCCTTCCGCTTTTGCAATAAGTAAACAACACTTTCAAAACCTAAAAAATAATATATAAAGTTGGGGGAAACTGAGAATAGGAAGATTTAGTGGAGAGTTCAGTAGATAGGCACCGTTTGTTTTAGGGATGAAGAAAGATACCACTTTTAAAATTGCTTTGCACTCAATATATAGTCTTCCTAATAGCTTCCCCTACTCTTTTATATGACAGGCCAATCTCCTCAACAGAATCTAAAGAGAAGCACTCCACTTTCAGCTTCAAATACATGTTAGAGTATAAATACATGATCAGAAACTTGAGTCTCTGCCTTCACATGAATCCATCACAACACCACAGAATCTGTGGTCTGTCTGCTACTACTGATTCATGTTTTTGTGGGTCTTCATGTAATTTCTGATTTATTATTAACCTATCATGGGGTTTTCTTAGCAATAATGGTTCAGAGGGGATTGCCTTCCTCTCAGGCTGAGAGAGAGCGACTTGTTCAAGGTCACCGAGTGGGTTTCCACCAATGAGCAGGGCTTTGAGCCTTGATCACAAGAGTAGTAGTCCAACATTCAGAGCACTATAGCAGACTGGTTCTCTTGCTGATTTGTATCACATAATATTCTAAATTTGGCAAAATGTCTCAGAATATATCCTCTTTTTTTCGTGTCAGGAGCGACTTGAGAAACTTGCTTCTGCCCTTTGGCCGATTCTATCTGGCCCTCCTAAGGGCCCTGGCAGGCAAATCCCAAACTGTGAGCGCTGGGGGATGCAAAACCCAAGTGGGCAATCCCCAGGAACAGTGTTCACATTTGGGTGATTCATTTTGATGTTTACCATCCTTTCAATGGGGTTTGAGTTTTCTGTCACGAATCTCAAAGGCTCACTGTCAGGAGGTTTTTAGGGGAACAGGAAGTCATCGAGAGGAGGGACCCCAGGGCTATCCAGCCCAACCCCCAGGGATATCAATCAAACCTGTGAACTGTTGGCCTTCAAGTTCTGCATAAAACTCTCCAGAGAAGGGGACTACAAGGAAGCAGTATTTTATTTTAATGGTTTTTAATATTATTGTATAATAATTTTATTATAATATAATAAATAATATAATGTTATATTATATTATAATTACAATATAGTATGTCTATATATATACTATAATATAATAATTATGATATTAATACTAATAGTATATGAATATTTCTTGATATATTAATATGTTAATATTAATGATGTATAATAAAAAGTAAATATAGTAAGTGAATAAATAAAGAAAAGAAAGAAAGAAAGAAATAATGTAAATTAGCATGTAATTCCATCTTTAGGTGCGGCCCTCCATAATATTTTTTGGCTCTCGTGTGGCCCCTTGGAAAAAATAATTGCCCACCCCTGGTTTAACCCATTGCACCACCGGGGACCCACAGAGTCTATCCTACCTGGTGGCTTGGGGTCTTAGCAGTGACATGCCCCAGTGCCTGGATCATAGTCCTATTGGCCCACCTTGATCCTAGCTAAGATGAAACAAGTGAGAGCACTGTTCCTACTATCTAAATAAAGCTGGTTATGAGAAAAGGAGAAAACACAGTGCTGACTATAACTACTATAATTTAACTAATCTTACATCGCTATTTCCAATCCAGAAAGATGATTCTTCTAGAAATAATGTAGCACTTTTAAACATTTGAAAGTTTAAAATAAATTCAAAGGCATTATGCATGTGTTTACACACTAATAAAATCCAAAATCCAGAAAAGAGTGATACCTTTATTAGGCAATTGATATTCCCAAAATACATTGTGCAAGCTTTCAGAGCTTCACTGGCTTCTTCATTAGGCAAAAGATCTTATAAAAGCCATACAGAATAAGAAAAGGGATGATGTTAGAGTAACAGGATTACATTTTGTATCAAGTGTTATCTTTGCTGTAGTTCAGTAAGTCTGGAGGGATCTCAATACAGGTAGAGACATTCTTGGCCATAAGGGGTTGGCCAACAAAGCTATACCTTTTAATGGATTTTTGATTTTGTTCCACAGCCAACATGACCACCCCGAGAATGTATACATGGAAATGTACACTTTTATTATAAAGTTCATAAGTATGGGAGACAAAGATGGGGTAGACACACAGTCATATCACCAAGGTCATCTATACTGTTCCCTTGCTGATATGCACTGGAAATAAAGAGTTGTGTGTCATTCCTTCATCCTTCCCTACCCTATCTCCTGTCACATGCTATCTTATTGCAACATACCATCCTTACACTATAACAAAGTTCCAACTTACATCTGAACCAGGAAACTGGCTTGATGCCATCAATATAACAGCAAGGAAATTGCATCCTGGCTTATTTTGTTTTGCCAATTATGACAAGACTTGGATCTCTGCACTCAAGGCTGCCAAGAAGAGAAGCTAGAATGGACCAAACCAGCTTCCTTCTAAAGCTACAACTTTCTAAAGAGAAATCTACATATAACCTATTTCAGTCCTCCTTTTCAATGGATTCTGCATCCACAGATTCAACCATCCACAGCTTGAAAATATTTTTTAAAATCCAAAAAGCAAACCTTACTTTTGCAATTTTACTATGCCATTATATATAATGGATGCGAACATCACAAGGAGTCCTGGAACCAACCCCTATCAGATAGCAGAGGCCTACTCAACACTTCACTGTTAGTAGATACATTCAATCTACTGTAATATAACAAAATAGAAAAACTTTAGGATTAACCAAAATTCCTGAAATATAAATAAGGATTTTACATTCTACAAAATATATGACTTCAGTAAAATATGACTGAATATGTCACTAAATCCATAAGAGGAAAAATATGGAAATATTCTGTCACATCCCATTGTTGCTTCTTCTAAACGAGGAAAATCTGGTTGTGTGAACATGTCACAACATGTTTCAATAGAAATTAGTTTCCAAAAGGAGGAGGACAGCCTGTCCTAACTTGTGCCTCCCCCACACATCATGATTATAGACATAGCCTGTAGGAGGATAAAGAGAAGAAATCTCAGAGAAGGATAGAGGTCTATCTTGACCTGCTTATCTTCCACCTCAGCAATAAAAATACTATTGTTGACTCCAATCTTCTTCTCACAGGAGAAAGCTATTTATGTTGTGCTATATCACTCCAAGAGAGAGATGCTTTATATAAAAGGGCTGAGAAGGGTGGTATACAAATGCAGTAAATAAATAAATAAATACTCAGACAAAACTCAGCTCATCAAATGTCAGTTACAATGTATTAATTCCTTTAAGAGTAGGTCTTCAGGATAGCCCTGTTAGCCTGTTGCAACAAAAGGTGACACGTTAAAAAGGGGGTTTGCCTAAATGTCCTAAAACAGTGGTTCTAACCTGTGGATCCCCAGATGTTTTGCCTTACTAACAACTGGCTGGGATTTCTGGGAGTCGTAGGCCAAAACATCTGGGGACCCACAGGTTGGAAACCACTGCCCTAAAAGCATTACATCATCTCTGATTATGGAGGCTAACTATAACACCTAATAGCAGAACTCTGAAAACAAACAAACAAACAAACAAAAACACAATTAAATTTCTCAGTGAACTGCCTATATCAAGATGAGAAAGGGGGGGAAACCAGAATTTTAAAACCAGGTTGCAGCAGTGTATCCACAGCAGTGGTTCCCAACCTGGGCTCTGCAGCCAAAATAAAATAAATAAAAATTGAATAAAAATAAAGAATATGAAACAAAAAGAATCAAAATAAGAAAACTAGAAATTACACTCTGAATAAAAAATTGCCAAGTTGACTTTTGTGTCTCCTCTAGCAGAGGATGCTTGGTCATTCTACTTCCACTAGTTCCAAAATTATTGTAGTGCAAGACAACAAGGCTGAGCGGGATGCTGGCCTCGTGCACACTCTGTCACAAGCTGTGTTGGCCCTTCCTGGAATTGAATGTCACAGCAATTTCTTGCTTATTCTCCATTTATTTAAGTTTGGAAGAATTTTTTTTAACGTGTGGGCTAGTTTTGACAATATAATGTGTATTGGTGGTAGTTTAGAATAAATTAAGATATTATGGTAAACTTCAAAGTTTTTAAAATATAACTTCATTGCGTAGACATTGCACAATTGTTTAGATATCTCTTTACTTTACATTCCCTTACTAACCATCATGTTTTCCTCCCCCACCCACTCCACATAACACTACTCCTAAACATCATTAATTTGTAAAATATAGGAGAGGCTGAAGACACTCTGCCATAGATATTTATTCTAAAAAGAGGCTCTGAGAATCGGAAAAGTTGGGAACCACTGGTCTATCATAATGAATGAAATAAATATTGAGCTAGGAACTGGGAAACAATGTATTTCTATTCAGCCACACTGTAGCTGTATATCCCTGCCTACAAAAGGCAAGGAAACACCAGCTACTTCCAGTCCCTTGCAGATATTTTGAACAGCAAAACAGAAAAGCAGAGAGCAAATTGGCTGGCCTTAACAGCTATCTCCAATGTTTTTAATACAGAGCCTTGCTTTAGCAAAAGTCAGCTTTTTAAAGCTCAAATGAGCTTATGGTTATGCCTGATTTGTTTTTAAAGACTGCAAACAGATTTTGAGCAGTGTTATACCCCACTATGGGAATGGGGTCGAAAAGGACTCCAAAGATTTACTGCTGTACAGGGATGAGCTGAAGAGATGCATGCATAGGCAAAAGAATAGTTATATCTCAGCTAAATGTGGTAAGATAGGACTGCCCACACTGGAGATTATCTAAGCAATTATAATATTAGTGCCTCTTGAATTTGAAATATGATTGCTGATAAATATTTGAGCTATATGCATTGCGCAAGTAGAGAGCTAAAACTAACAGAACCAGTGTTTCAGGGGAAAATCAGATCTCTCTCTGTCTTCTGTAACAAGAGATAACTACAAAAGAGATAATGTAGGTTCAACTGTCTCCTCAGGAAGTATTTTAAATTATCTAGGAAGCCACAGTACAGTATGAAGTTGGCAAAATAGATTTTTTTTCAGTCTGTGAAATACACACCACTTGTATTTTGAATGCAAAGGATAGTATGCAAATAGTGTAATTTGATGTGTGTTTACTAGGAAACTCCGTAAAGATTGGTAGTATACATTTTCAATTCATTTGCATTAGATTGCAACACAGCAAGACAGAAGCACCCTGTTGATGGACATTAAGTGTGATCAACTGGGATCAAACACATTTTGAAGTAGAATAACTGCTTCATCAGAGGATATGGTAATAAGAGCTTTCCGGAGGAACTATTCTATGATACAAAATGCTTCTGATATAGTCTAGTTTCCTTCATAGTACATTTGATTTTTATGTTTCAAGCAGGTGAATGAGTATATGTAGCAAACCGAAAGGGGATACACGTGGGTCAAGAAAAGACGAACTAGCATTGCTTCTTTTCTCTCAGTGTACAGAAGCAGTCTTTAAAAATTACAAGAAAAAAAACAAAGGGGAAAAGAATGTGAACAAATGCAACATATATGGTCTCATTTCTATTAGGGGAGAAGCAATTCCCATAAAAATAATAAAATAGTATTAAGTATATCAATTAAGGAGTATACGTATTACTGAATTCAATAGTATTTACTTCTAAGTATATAAATCCATGTGTTGTATTTCCCAGCATTCCTCACTATTGGCCTATGAAGTCATAAATACCTTAACTGCACCAGATCTGATTTTGAAAGTTAAGTGGGAACATTACAGTTTAGTACTTGGATGTGTGCTAGGGGGTCGGTGGTCACCCCCTGACTTTGGAATGCCCTCCCCAGGGAGATTAGGCAGTCCTTACATTGTCCTCCTTCCATAGGGATTTGAAGACTTGGATGTTTAAACAAGCCTTTGAGAATGTCTAGCCTCAATGGTCCGCAATTAATGACACTGCACTGCACTTTCATCCCATGTCCTCGTTCCTTAGCTACAATTTGCACTATCCCATTCCGTTGTCTTGTTTACAGTTGGTCATGACTTATGGCAGTTGTCACCATAAGTTATTGGGTGTTGTTCTGGGTTTTAAATTGTTGTTTTATGTGCTACTAGCTGTACCCGGCACGCGTTGCTGTGCCCTATTTAGGAGATGTGAGAAAGTCTGAGTATGTTAGGGTTGGAATTGTTAGTTATGGTGTTGAAGTGAATTGGGTGTTTTATGTTTGTGCCTCAGCTCTTTGCCTGCAGTCCTTCGGGTTTGACTTGTACCATGGCCAGGACGGATCAGCTTGGGGAGGGCTTGTCCTGTCAGGGGATCTCTATCTTCACAGGTGCGTCCAGTGTCTGTTGGGGACTGTTAAAAATCCTTTCCGTATCCTTTTTAGCCACCTTTCTCAAGATTTTCATGTCTAGCTTATTTTCTGCTCCTCTCTTTTTCAAGATGTCCTGCTCTGTGTGTTTTGCACCCATTGGTCGATGTCCGATGAGGCTTTCCTCATGGACAGGCCATCTGAGGGAGCTCTTCCAGCGCTGGGCATCAGAAGGTACTTGGTGATGACCTCCATCCCTTGGAGCCAGCATATAGAGGGGCTGGAGCACCCTCCTTGGCAAACCCCATTGTTGCTGGATGGTCCTCTTATTAATGTGGAATTCCAAGTCACTGGAGATCTTTTGGGAAAGGAAGAAGAGCTCCCCTTGAATGGTGTTGATCTCCATCATGGTCTTCTGATTTGAAAGTGTTGGAGGAGGCTCTGGCACTCCTCTGACAGTTTGTTATGGGTCGGAATGTTCATGTTGGCTGGCCAGTACAGCAGTTATGCAAATCCGCCCTTATTGGCAGCCAATCATGTTGTCAGAATGTAGAGAGGCTGGCAGCCCCGGAGGATGCTGGGAAATGTAGTTTTATTTTTACTCGTTGTTTTGGGGGCCTTTTAGGTTTTGGGGGGGAAGTTTCTTTGCTACAAACGTACCTTGCTTGAGGCCTATTTCTGTTGGCAAGTTTTGGGTTTCTGCGTTGTAAGGTTTCTCTGTTTGAGGTATTCTTCACATGATGGCTCTTCCTTTATATATACAGATTGGTTTTACTTTTTTGTATTGTACTGCGTGTTTATTTTATGCGTTCTTATTAGGCACCTTGTATAATATGTAAGCTGCCCCGAGTACCTTCAAGGAGATTGAGGCAGGGTACAAAAATAAAGTTGTTGTTGTTATTATTATTGAATAGTTACCTATGTGTAAGCTGCCTTGAGTGCCCTTTGGAGTTGAGAAGGGCAGCATATAAATATGGTAAATAAATAAAAATCTGATTTGTTTTAATACTAACGATGTTTAATCGTTTTTCAATATTTGTATATTTTAATTGTATTGCAATGCTTTTAATGCTAGTTGCTTTGAGTCTTCTTATGGAGAGAAAAAGCAGAATATAAATAAACATAGTAGGTAAAGGTTTTCCCCTGACATTAAGTCCAGTGGTGTCCGACTCTGGGGCTTGGTGCTCATCTCCATTTCTAAGCCGAACAGCCGGCGTTGTCCATATACATCTCCAAGATCATGTGGCTGGCATGACTGCATGGAGCGCCATTACCTTCCTGCCGGAGCGGTACCTATTGATCTACTTACATTTGTATGTTTTCAAACTGCTAGGTTGGCAAAAGCTGGGGCTACCTATGGGAGCTCACACCGCTCATTTCAGCAGCTCTGTGCTTTAACCTACTGCACCACAGGGGGCTCCAAAAATCAACATAAATAAACATAATAATCTCTCGGCATTACTTCGTGAACAAAGATTCTTAGGAAGGACTCATCCCACGCTTTTTACAAGCGCGTTGATGACTAAAAAGGCCAATCTGAGATAGGCAAGTTCGGTTGCAGAAAGCACAGCAGAAAGTCTCCTTGGGTGATGTTGTTTCCAAGTTGCCATTCTTTCTGCGTTGTCATTTCTCTTCGAGACCCATTCGTCGTGTCTTCTCGAAAGAGGCCACAGCATTGTGGATAGTGCATCTCCATGCCTCCCGATGTGAGGCCGAAGTGGACCATTGTTGGTGATCAATCTGGCCGAGCCTGAGATGTTGTTTCAGGGAGTCCTTATGTCTCTTTTTGGGGGCGCCTCTCTTGCGCTGAACATAATAATCACAATAATAATAAATGTATGGAAAGCTATGCTTCCCAGTCGTCCTTTGAAGACTGCTATGATAATAATAGATAATGATAATATGATAATATGACATAGTAGCATAGCAGCAGACAAACTGTGGTGTTGGAGGAAAGTTCTGAGAGTGCCTTGGACCGCAAGAAGATCCAACCAGTCCATACTTCAGGAAATAAAGCCCGACTGCTCATCGGAGGAAAGGAAAGAAGGCAAAGGTGAAGCACTTTGGCCACATAATAAGAAGAAGACAGGAAAGCTTAGAGAAGACAATGATGCTGGGGGAAATGGAAGGAAAAAGGAAGAGGGGCCGACCAAGGGCAAGATGGATGGATGGTATCCTCGAAGTGACTGGCTTGACCCTGAAGGAGCTGGGGGAGGTGACGGCTGACGGGAGTTCTGACGTGCGCTGGTCCATGAGGTCACACAGAGTTGGAAGCAACTGAACAAATGAACAACAACATGGTTTCTTCTGGGCTTTATGGCCTGTTATAGCAGCATTTTCTCCTGACATTTCACCTGCATCTGTGGCTGGCATCTTCAGAGGATCTAACCATGTCTGAAGATGCCAGCCACAGATGCAGGCGACAAGTCAGGAGAAAATGCACTGAATGCCATTATATGGCTCTACACTGACCTTATAATGCATCCACGAGGTCACGAAGAGTCGGAAGTGACTTAACGAATAAACAACAAAAGCAGACAGTTGGTGTATACTTGCAAAGACAGACCCATGAGACTACAGTGTTCATTTTGGGGCAAATTACACAGGAAACAAAAAGGCAAGTTTCCACTTAAAGCATTTGGTTCTCCAGGTTTTTTGGGACTCTAACTCCCAGAAGCCCCAGTTTTTTGGGGGGGTTTGGGTCAGCTGTCAGGAATTCTGGAAGCTGAGGTCCCAAACCAGGGGAGGCCCAAAGGCTTGATGACCACTGCAATAAGGAAATGTGACCTTCAAGAGCCAATAGGAACTAGAAATTCCATATAGCAGGCCTGGGCTAACTTGGGCCCTCCAGGTGTTTTGGACTTCGACTCCCACAATTCCTAACAGCCTACCGGCTGTTAGGAATTGTGGGAGTTGAAGTCCAAAACACCTGGAGGGAGGGCCCAAGTTGGCCCAGGCCTGCCATAGAGTTTCGAGTGAGGCCTGGCTCTGATCATGAAGATCCCAAGGCCGCCCGCCCGCCATTGAAGCGCTTCCCTCCCACAAAGAGCCACGCTTCCAACCGCCTCCTTCTTTCGCTCGGCGGCGAGAGAACCTTACCTCGCACGGGTTGGCTTCACAGCTACGCCGAAGACGAAGGGCCGGCGGCCATCTTGGTAGAAGGAAAGGGCCCGCCGCCGTGACCCGCTAGCACAAAACCAGCCAAGCTCCTCCCCGCATGGTTGCTCTCTCGTATCGCTATGGCAACGCAAAAGGAGAGGGGAGGGGAAAGGAGGAGGAGGAGGAGGAGGAGGGAGAGCGACGCATGCGCCTTTGTGAGCTGCTGCTGCTGCTCGCAGTGACGTGTCGGTCGCGTGCGAAGGCCCTGAGGTGGGCGCTTCTTTTTTCTTTTTTTTTGGGAGGGCCTCATGGTGTGTGGGCGGAGACTTCGCGCGCGCCTTTGCGCATGCGCGTTGCGGGAGTCGGCGGGGGCCGTGACGTAGTTGGGCGGGTTCGAAGGCTGGCGGTTGCTGGCGGTTGCTCTCGAGGCGCTTTTTGGGGCGGCGACCAGGTAAGGCGTTCCCTGTCAGGCGGCCCCTTTTTATATATATATATGTTATTTGAGGGCCGGTGGCAACCGTCACCACCTTCCTCTGAAAGGGAAAGGAGGCCCGAGAGTCAAGAGAGGCGCCGCAAGGCCTCGGAGGAGCTTTCTCTCCTCATCGCCGGGCCTCCACAGTCGCCACAGCCGGAGGCGTTGCTCACAACATGCAAAGAAGGGCCTAGAGCAGGCCTGGGCAAACTTCGGCCCTCCAGGTGTTTTGGACTACAACTCCCACAATTCCTAACAGCCGATAGGCTGTTAGGAATTGTGGGAGTTGTAGTCCAAAACACCTGGAGGGCCGAAGTTTGCCCAGGCCTGGGCTAGAGGAAGGGAGGTAGGTTACCACATGAATAAGGGACAGGTACCTAAAAATAGGGTTTTCCCCACAAAAATAAGGGACATTTCATTAAAAACTTGAAAATCATCAATTGATTTTCAAGTATTTATGAAGTGTCCCTTATTTTTGTGAAAAACTCCCTATTTTTAGGTCCCTGTCCCTTATTCTTCTATCAAAAAGTGGCAACCCTAGGGGGGAGGGGTTGAAAAGGGCCCAGGGTGCATCTTTACTATGTGTGTGTGTGTGTGTGTGTGTGTGTGTGTATGGGACATTTCACTAAAAACTTGAAAATCATCAATTGATTTTCAAGTATTTTTGAAGTGTCCCTTATTTTTGTGAAAAAAATCCCTATTTTTAAGTACCTGTCCCTTATTCTTCTATCAAAAAGTGGCAACCCTAGGGAGGGAGGGGTTGAAAAGGGCCCAGGGTGCATCTTTACTGTGTGTGTGTGTGTATATATATATATAAATATATATATATATGGGACATTTCACTAAAAACTTGAAAATCATCAATTGATTTTCAAGTATTTATGAAGTGTCCCTTATTTTTGTGAAAAACTCCCTATTTTTAGGTCCCTGTCCCTTATTCTTCTATCAAAAAGTGGCAACCCTAGGGGGGAGGGGTTGAAAAGGGCCCAGGGTGCATCTTTACTATGTGTGTGTGTGTGTTTATATATAAATATATATATATATATAACATTAAACTAAAAAATTCAAAATCATCAATTGATTTTCAAGTATTTATGAAGTGTCCCTTATTTTTGTGAAAAAACTCCCTATTTTTAGGTCCCTGTCCCTTATTCTTCTATCAAAAAGTGGCAACCCTAGGGGGGAGGGGTTGAAAAGGGCCCAGGGTGCATCTTTACTATGTGTGTGTGTGTGTGTGTGTGTGTGTATATATATATAAATATATATATATATATGGGACATTTCACTAAAAACTTGAAAATCATCAATTGATTTTCAAGTATTTATGAAGTGTCTCCTATTTTTGTGAAAAATTCCCTATTTTTAGGTCCCTGTCCCTTATTCTTCTATCAAAAAGTGGCAACCCTAGGGGGGAGGGGTTGAAAAGGGCCCAGGGTGCATCTTTACTATGTGTGTGTGTGTGTGTGTATATATATATAAATATATATATATATGGGACATTTCACTAAAAACTTGAAAATCATCAATTGATTTTCAAGTATTTATGAAGTGTCCCTTATTTTTGTGAAAAACTCCCTATTTTTAGGTCCCTGTCCCTTATTCTTCTATCAAAAAGTGGCAACCCTAGGGGGGAGGGGTTGAAAAGGGCCCAGGGTGCATCTTTACTATGTGTGTGTGTGTGTATATATATATATATATAAATATATATATATATATGGGACATTTCACTAAAAACTTGAAAATCATCAATTGATTTTCAAGTATTTATGAAGTGTCCCTTATTTTTGTGAAAAACTCCCTATTTTTAGGTCCCTGTCCCTTATTCTTCTATCAAAAAGTGGCAACCCTAGGGGGGAGGGGTTGAAAAGGGCCCAGGGTGCATCTTTACTATGTGTGTGTGTGTGTGTGTGTATATATGGGACATTTCACTAAAAACTTGAAAATCATCAATTGATTTTCAAGTATTTATGAAGTGTCCCTTATTTTTGTGAAAAATCCCCTATTTTTAGGTCCCTGTCCCTTATTCTTCTATCAAAAAGTGGCAACCCTAGGGGGGAGGGGTTGAAAAGGGCCCAGGGTGCATCTTTACTGTGTGTGTGTGTGTGTGTGTGTGTGTGTGTGTATATATATATGGGGCATTTCACTAAAAACTTGAAAATCATCAATTGATTTTCAAGTATTTATGAAGTGTCCCTTATTTTTGTGAAAAAAATCCCTATTTTTAAGTACCTGTCCCTTATTCTCTTATCAAAAAGTGGCAACCCTAGGGGGTGTGTGAAAAGGGCCCGGGGTGCATCTTTACTGTGTTTTATTTATATTTAATTTAATACTATTTATTTATATATCCCGCTTTATCTCTTCCTACGAAGACTCAAAGCGGCTCACAATTAAAAACATTACAATACAGCTTCAAATATACAATAATAACACAATACTGTCATTATGAATCATGTTATCAGTAGTATGATGATATATTGGTATTATATTACATTATTATCGTACAGTATTATTAATAATAGTATATGTATAGGTAAAGGTTTTCCCCTGACATTAAGTCCAATTCTGGGGATTGATGCTCATCTCCATTTCTAAGTGTATCCAAGGGATCGCCTGTTCCCTTACAATCCCCCGAGGTCACTACGGTCAAAAGATTCGAATCTTCTTTGCATTTCCCAGTATTAGATCCTTCCACCTTCCACCTAACAGCAACCTGGCGAAGGGCATTCTCTATCATAGACCCAGTGCTTTGGAACTTTTTGCCACCTGTGATCTGGGCTCTTTTCGTAGAGCATGCAAAACCCACTTGTTCAGGCAGGCTTTTGATAACTGCTGAATTTTAACCATTGTTTTATTTCTGCTGCTGTTGTACTTTTCCTTGTCCGCCTCGAGCCTCTGGGCGTGGCGGTATAAAATTGAAGAAATAAATAAATAAGTCAAAGAGCCGACGTTGTCCGTAGATGCCTCCAAGGTCATGTGGCCGGCATGTCTGCATGGAGCGCCGTTACCTATTGATCTATTCACGTCATAAGCTCCTAGTGTTAGACCCAGCTTCTGGCAGAAACTGCAAAGTTGCTTGTTTAATTGTAAAGTGTCATGTACATTAGATAGATATTTATGAAGAGCTGATGCTGATGCTGATTGATGATGCTAACTGCAATAGCAACAGCAGCTTTGCTGCATTCTTGGCTGAAATGAAGGGGGGTTGGGTGGGAGAAAGGGATTTATCAGTCACCGCCTCCAGTGACTTCCTCCCCCCCTCCCCCCCCCTCATGGAATGCCTCATGGGACGCCTGATGCTAACGCGAGAGGCCAAGGATGCCTTGCAACAACCTCAGAGTGGAAAACTCGAGAAGGCCCTTTCAGAGAAGAGCAGAACAGCTGTGGCCTCTCTTTTTACATCTGACAGATTTCCGGCCAGAGGTTTGGAATGCTTTGGCCCTGGAGGAGAAAGAGCAAAGGCAGACTGCATCTGTTTTGTGTTTTGAAATTATGAACACCATTTCAAAGCAGTATATTTTACGATAGCAAAATGTCATAATTACACAAAGTTGCAGACGGTTTATGGAGTTATCAGGTTTTCCTAACCATTTTGAGCCAGAGACAAATGTAAAGAATAAGAATGAGGCGGGGTCGCCATCTTATAAATGACTGAGGCTAGGGGATGTCTGTGTGCCAGGAGGGGCATCTAGTGGTAATAATTTGAAGCTCTATGTCTCACCCTTTCAAGTGATAAAGAGTTTCATTCATGGGCAGCTTATGGTTGTAGAGGTAAAATGCCTCATCACTAGGCTTGTGCATTTTGGCTAAACCTCGATCTGTTTCTACTGGCCAGATTCCAGTAGACACCCCCACCCCCCGCGCGCATCCATTTTCACACACTTCCTGAGAAATGGTGGGTAGCTAGATAGCCTTTTCGGTCCTCACCCAAAAAATATGGCTAGATCCGACCCATTGGCAGCAGCCCATTAATGGGGGGGGGGGGCACTTCCCAGGCTGGATTCAAAGCATCAGAGTTAAGATACCACTCTTTCTGAACTGAACTAAACTGAACTTCATTATTTATGAGTCGCCCTCCACAAGTGTGCTCCGGGCGACTTACACAGCTAGCAATGCAGTACTAGAGTATTAAAACATTAAAATATTAAAATGGCTAAAAATATTGGACTCGGGAGGTTCCGGGTCGCTGGTTGTCGTATTATGCATAGGCTTTCCTAAATAGCCATGTCTTAAGTGCCGCCCTTCTGTCTGTAGAGGAGAGCAGATTTAATGGTTCGTTAAAGCTGTTTCTTTCTGCTCTAGACAGGCACTGCAGGCGGGCGTACTCTCTCCCCGCACACAGCTTTCCAAGGCATTTTAAGGAGGCTTGCCTTTTCTCAGGGAAGAAAGAACAATAGACTTGGAGCTATCCTCCCTGAGCTTCCTTTTAAAAGCCCTCTCTTTTCTCACGATTTGCACTGCACGCCCTGACTGGAGTGGTGCCTTTATTCCCCTCATGCATTTCTACTTCAGGTGTAAAGGTTTTGTAAGGCTGTTTCTACTATCTACTGTAGAGAAGAGGTAATTAGGCGGTAGTAGTTTTCTGAGAATGAGCGTTTTCTTTTTGTTTGCTAGAATTACTGTTATTATTAACTAGCCATTCCTGCCCTGCATTGCTATGGCATAGTCTGTGTATATGTGTTGTGTGTGTATATATATCTATATATATAAAGGAGGTCCCGTCGTCGAACGACTGCCACAGACAGCGAAACCATCCAAGGCAGAGACACCAAACTTGGCAACAAAAATAGGCCTCAGGCAAGGAAGGTTTTTAGCAAATAAACTTTTCCCCCCAAAACCTAGAAGGCCCCCAAAACAACTATACAAAAAAACCTACATTTCCCAGCGTCCTCCGTGGCCGCCAGCGAATCCCATTGGCCGACATCGGCCCACACAAAATGCCGGCGCCGCTTCCCAGCGGAGGCCACACCCCCTGACATCCCCACAAACAATCCACCCCCAGCCTGGCCCTCTCCACCCCCTCCCACTCCACTCCCCTCCCTCCAACTGCCGCCTCACGCGCACGGGGAACGAAGCCAGGGATGGGCACGGAGATGGCAGCGAGTCGCCCTCGGAGTCCTCCAACTCGCTCCGGTGCCGGACCGTTGCCCAACCCAGCGGAGGCTCCTGGGAGTTGGAGTCCGGAAGGCGAGGCCTACAGGCACGCCAAAGCCTCGGGCTCGCCCTCTTCCCTTCCCCGAGGGCCTTCAGGCTCCGTTGCTTCTACCTCCTCGCTGCTCTTCCTCGGCCTGAATGAAGGGAAGGGTCCTCCTTGCTCTTCTTCATCCGGAGGCACCAAGGGCCGGCTGAAGCCAGGGTCGGCGGAGGCAGCGTGCCCGCCTCGCCCTCCTACTCGCTGCTTTCTCCATGGGAGTGGGAGGGGAAGGACGCGCGGAAGGACCCTTCCCTTCATTCAGGCCGAGGAAGAGCAGCGAGGAGGGAGAAGCAACGGAGCCTGAAGGCCCTCGGGGAAGGGAAGAGGGCGAGCCCAAGGCTTTGGCGTGCCTATAAGCCTCGCCTTCCAGACTCCAACTCCCAGGAGCCTCCTCGGGGAATGGAAGAGGGCGAGGGGGATGCAGGTAAGGCCTAGATTTATTCTTATAATATTATTTAATCCCACAAACGAACATTACATTTTTATTTATATAGTTTTATTATTATATGTAATTTTATACCCATATTAAATAATAAAAAATATTATAATAAATTAATATTATTTACATAAATATTTATTATTTTTATTATTTTAATACCCTGAGTATAAAATTACATATAATAATAAATCTATATAAATAAAAAAGCAGCAAAAGAGGCAGGGGGAACCACCTGGAAAGGTCTTTCTAAACTTTCAAGCTCCAGCACCATTGCCACCCTATGCTCTCTACTCAGCACAGCAGACATCCCTGTAGTTGGGCACCGGTTACCAGCTCTTTCTGTTGGTAATGAGTTCAATATGCCAAGTTTGGTTCAATTCCATTGTTGCAAGAGTTCAGGATGCTCTTTGCGTGTTAACTATAAATCCCAGAAACTGTAACTCCCAAATGTCAATGTCTATTTTCCCAAAACTCCATCTGTGTACACATTTGGGCATATTCAGTATGCATGCCAAGTTTGGTCCTGATCCAACATTGTTTGAGTCCAGAGTGCTCTCTGGGTGTAGGTGAACTACAACTTCCAAACTCAAGATCAGTTCCCAAGTACCCCACCAAGACCTTAAGTAACATCATTTCCAACCCTTACATACTCAGACTTTTCGCATCTCTAAATAGGGCACAGCAATGCGTGCCGGACACAGTATGTATGTATGTGTGTATGTATGTGTGTGTGTATATATATATATATATATATATATATATACACACACACACGTATATATACATACTAGCTGTACCCGGCACATATATGTGTGTTTGCATGTGTTTGCGTTTATGTGGTTTTGCACATGAGTTGTAATGGATTTTTTTATTTTTTGGCTTTTTAAGCCTTTTCCACTGTGTTTTAATGCTTTTATAAGTGATGGACACTTGTCGGCCTGATTGGTGTATTGTGTCCAAATTTGGTGTCAATTCGCCCCTGTGGTTTTTGAGTTATGTTAATCCCACAAACTACCATTACGTTTTTATTTATATAGATTATTATTATCTATTAGAAATATTATTCTGAAGGAGAGGAAGGAAGGAGAAAAAAGCTAAAAGGGTGACTCTCCAAGCCTCCAAACACACATCCTAACTAGCAGTCAGTCCCACTAAATAAAAAAGAATCTAGAAAATAAAAATCAAAAAGATTCAAGAGAGGCCAGGGCAAGCCATTAAGCCAAGCCAAAAAATCTACCTCTTGCAGCAAGGCAAAAAATCTACCTGCAGCAAGGCAAAGCAATCAGATTGAAGCACGAGGCCACATCTTTCATATGACACATTACAATATTCTTCTACTCCAATTGGCCCAACAAGTAGGGCTCCCAGGAAAACCCAGTGTGAGGAGGAGCATGCGGCAGCCTCTTTGCTTGTTGCATGCTCCCGAAAAGTGGAGGAGGAGCCGTGATCGGCTGCCACATGGTCCCCTTATGGATGGGAATCCAAAACAGGGCTGGGGCCTTGCCGTTACTGCCCTCCGACCCAGCCAAAGAAGTCGGATTGGCTGAAGGAAAGCAGCTAAAATGGATCTGCGCACAAGCCTACTCATCACAGTACATGTTAGTATGTATGTATAGAGTTGGCCTCCCACTTTAAATAATTTAACTGTCTTCTGTAGGACTTGGAGGTTTGTAGTCTAGAGAGGGGCCGTTAGAATTGTCAGCCAAGGGTGTACTGGTCTTCACTAAACTGCAAACCGGAATTTTGCAGGAGGCAGCCTTTTGACAGGATTTAAAGTGGGATGCCAAATTTATACATACTCTTTAAAGTGGGATGTGATGACATCCTGTTGATTTCAAATTGGGTCTAGCTTTCCGAAATGCCCCATACACACATAAACACCCTGTATGAGTATTTATATGAGTACATTATGGGTATAATATAAGAATAAGCAGTATGCATCAATCAGATTTTATGGCTTATTTTACCATAGCAATTGCTGGGATTTTTTTTTAATGTTCAAAGTACTTTTATATAATAATTTTTATTGATGGTTGGTGTTTTGCATTAATTTTTATTTTATATTAATTTGATATGTTATGTATTTTGTTTATATGATCTCATATGTTTTATTTCATGGTTGTAAGCCGCTCCGAGTCCCTTTTTGGAGATGGGGCGAGGTATAAAGTTTTTTTTAATTATTATCATTATTATTTGTATGTGGGCACACACACACACAAATGCTTCTTGCTTGGGAGACTATTCTTCTTGCTCCTGTTCTTACATCCAGCTTTGGGGCATGTTGCATCCTATTCAGGCGGGGTGGGGGTGGAGGGAGAGATACTCTTCAGAAGCAACAAAGCTGCTACTTTATATTCTGTTACATTGGGATAAATGGCTATATTAAGACAGAAGGCATTGTATCTGTGTTTTGCTTTTTTAAAACCCTCTACGAAAGGCATGCATTGTTCAGAATGTCGTTCATTACAAATCTCCTTTGATTCTACCCATAGCACTTTTTTTAAAAGCTTCAGTTGCTTTGAATACCATATCTTCCAACAATTAGTAGTTTTAAGAGTTTAATATAAAGATATCCCATAACAGTTTAATCTAAAGATGTCCCATTCTGTTCTGTTTTGATCTCTTTAAAATATTACAGCAGCATTGTGGTCTTCCATGAAATACTTCTTCATATTGGATCTAAGTATTTTCTCTAGAGGAATATCATTTAATACATTCATAAGTTTTAAATACTTAAGTAAGAGAAGTCTGCAGTAGTGGAAATCTAAATTTAACCATCTTATATGTAAAAGTTTAGTTCATAAGACATAAAAGTTATCAGTGTTTAGTATTGAGTTCCACTCTAGATCTAAATTAATTTGTTTATATTTTTCTATATAACACTTCCTAATTTTTACAGTTTACATATTACCTTTAGTTAACAGTTTCCTGTGAGAGGGCAAACCTACACAAAGCTTGTGTTTGACCTGCAAGTTGTGATTAGAAATCAGTTATCTATTTATGTAGTTTGCCTTTTTCCTAACCTGTATCCTAAAGTTGGCACAACAAACTTAACTTTCCCATGGCTTCCAATTGTACATTTTACTACAGCCAGCTTTTGAACAGGACTAAGTTAGGCCCTCTGTTATCCCGCCATTGTTGGCTTCAACAGGTTTTAAAACAGGTTTGAAATAATTTCACAAAAATTAATTGGCCACAAAACACTAGTTCTTCACATCTCACTGTTGTCAATTATTTGTGACCCTACAGATAAACAACACACCCTCTTGTCAGTTTTGTGGGACCATTCTTACTCATGGTAACTACAAAGCAAATAGTTATCCTGTTTTTAAAACCAGGTAGTAAACTCAATATTAAAAGAGGTCAAGTATACCCCCAGTTATTCTCTCTGGCAATTCCAATGGCATATTGCTGGTTCAGAGAGAAAAATTGAAAGGCGCTTGCACTATACCTGATTCCTTCTGGGCAAGTTGTTAATGATAATATTATGCCTGAGTGTTGCATACATTTCACAATCCTGTTTTCCCAGTTTCCCAATGACGAAGTCCTAAGGATGTCTAAATATCTTTGTGTTCAATGGCACTTACACCTACGGAGGTCTGAAGTGTTACACCTTGTGTGTGTAATGAGCCTAAAAAGATCAGGGTTGTGAGACAAAAGCTACGTAGTCTGTTGTGATGATTTTATTTAAAAAACCACTTACCTTATATAGTCATAGTATTTCTTCTAGTTGCTAATACTCTGATTATTATTTTTTTGCAGATTGAGTGAACCTTCATAAAGATGGCAAAGGTAAGAAGAAGTGATCAAGTGCTTTATATACTGTTTGATTTCGGAATGTATTTTATATAGTTCATCATCTTTAATGATGAACTTTTTATAGTTCATCATGCACGATATAAATAATATGTAAACGTCCCATAGAGGCATAAAGATACCTTAACTGTAACAAAAACTATTAAATGTGTGCTCTTGGTGCCTATGAATCAGTGATACTGCCTCTTTTATCAAGAGTACAAATGTTGTAGAACATTGTTTCTTTTGGAAGAAGCAATGAGAAAGTATGGTAGAATTACAATTGGACTAAAGTGATTCTTTTCTTTCCGCCCCAGATTCCATGAATGAAGTAGGGCAGTCCCATAATAAGAGGCGTGTCTGTGGGCATTTCTTTTCTCAGAGAATATAGTTCTGAAATTATGCAAGAAACAGATTACTGCAGTTGCTGGGCAACATTTGTACAGATGTTTCTAATATTTCTCTTAAAACTCCATGTTATACCTGCTTTTCTATTACTACAGATGACCTCAATTTTTACTAAATGATTCCGAAAAGATTTGCAAGGTCAACTGTATGGGGGTTGTTTTTTATTCATTTTCGGTGTTTACAAGCAACAACTGGTTGAGAAGATACTTGTTTGCATGCTCACCTATTCTAAGGTAGACATTTAATAATGGTCAGAATCAGCAGGGAACCTAAAAACACAAATTAAAATAAATAACATTTTCACCAGTATTATTTTACTCAACATATTTTATTTGAAGAATAACAAAAATTATTTATCCCTATTCCTACCCTAGAGATTTCATGTATGTCTTAGCTCCTTTCCTGTTTAAGCCACTTTTATTTTTAAAGCATTTGAATTGTACTTTTAGTGTTGAAGATTTATATTTAGGCATACTCAGTAGTTTTCAATATTGCCTATGTTTCATTCTTCAATTAGTTACATTTATATTTCATTCAGTAAGCTTAAGACGACATAAATGACTTTATTTTTGTTTTATCCTCTATACTAGGGGTCCCCAAACTTTTTAAGCTAAGGGCTGGTTCACGGTCCTACAGACTGTTTGGGGATAGACAGGCTATAATTTGGAAAACACATGAATGAATACAATATTTTTAATGTAGAACAATTTTATCCTACGTGAATTTACCAGTATTTCATTGGGAAGTGTTGACCTACTCTTGGCTGATGAGATAATCAAGTTAATTAGAATTGTGGTTGTGCCTTTCAGGCTGAGGGTAAATTAAGGCCCCTTCTACGTTGCCATATAATCCAGATTATCAACGCAGATAAAACATATTATCTGCCTTGAACTGCATTATATGAGTCTATACTGCTGTATAATCCAGTTCAAAGCAGATAATCTGGATTTTTATATGGCAGTGCAGAAAGGGCCCTAAGGCATTTTGACATTGATCTATTTTGTAATAACAATTTAAAAAGAAACAGCTATGATAAGCTTGAAATTAATCTTTCTATAATGCAACACGTAAAACATTTTCTGTTTCTTCAAAAAAAATAGTTGTAAAGACAACATGCCATGTTTTCCATGCCTTGCAGGAAAGGGTGTTCCATTTTCTAGGGCAGTGTTTCCCAACCAGTGTGCCGGTGAGCGATCATCAGGTGTGCCGTGGGAAATTGGAGAAGGGAGAGTCTAATGTGTTGAAGTATAAAACCCTAAGAAACCTACCTCGATAAAGGCACAAAATTACAAACACCCCTCCCCACCCGTTGTCTACTTGGTCTCTCCTCTCCATGCATTGGGAAGGCCCGCCTCCATTCCCCCAAGTAGAGACCTCTTGCCTCCTGGGGGTTCGGTGTAGGATGATTGGCCCAGTACTATCATTGGTGGGGTTCAGAATGCTCTTTGATTGTAGGGGAAATATAAATCCCAGCAACTACAACTCCCAAATGTCAAGGTCTATTTCCCCTGAACTCCATCTGCGTTCATATTTGGGCATATTGAGTATTCATGCCAAGTTTGGTCCTGATCCAACATTGTTTGAATCCACAGTGCTCTCTGGATATAGGTGAACTACAACTCCAAAACTCAAGGTCAATGCCCACCAAACTCTTATAGCATTTTCTCTTGATATGGGAGTTCTGTGTGGAAGTTTGTGTCTTTCTGCCATTCCTGCCAGGATATCTATGTTGAGTTCATAAAACAGGCCCAGGTTTCACACTGAGTGTATAAATACATTTTAAAAACATATTAACTATATGTATTACTGTGTTAGAGTGTCGCTTTTTGTCATTTTTGGTTGGTGGTGTGCCCTAGATTTTGCAAATGTAAAAAGTGTGCCGCGGCTCAAAAAGGTTGGGAAACACTGGTCTAGGGGCAGCCAGGAGATGGCTTTTGTCTCACATCCTAACTGACCATGAAGTGATAGTCAAAAGATGAAAAGGCTGTTGTTTCACAACAATGTGGGGAACATAAGAAACAACCTTAAAAGGGGTGGCTGCTCATTCTGAAGAGCTTGTTTCCAAATACCTTGCTTCAGGGAATTCCTCAGACTTCAACATACTATGTAAAAGGCAACTCTGTCAGCTGCTTTTTCCGTCATTAGTGGTGCATCTAGAGTACACCATTGAATTAATGCAGTGTGACAACACTTTAACTGCCATGGGTCAATGCTATGGATTCATGGGAATTGTAGTTTGGCGAGACATCAGCACTATTTGGTAGAGAAGGCTAAAGACCTTGCAAAACTTAAAATCCATAGCACTGAACCACAGCAGTTAAAGTTTTGTCAAACTGCACTAGTTCTACTCTAATTCAGAAGAATTTCTTCCTAGAAGCCAGGCATTTGGACATAGGCCACTCCAAATAAGATTATATTATTAATTTAATATTTTATTTATTTTCAGCAACAACCTGCTGAAAAGTTTACAAATCAAAACCCTGGTTATGTTGGATTTGCCAACCTTCCAAACCAAGTTCATCGGAAGTCTGAAAAAAAGGCTTTGAGTTTTACCCTTATGGTGGTTGGTAAGAACTGTTTTTAAATCTTGAATTGGGCTTGAATTGTAAGAAACTACTTTGTTTTTATTAGGTGTAGGAGAATAAGAGTAAAAAAGAAAACCAGCTCTTTAGTAAAACAGAATAATTATTTGTCTCTAGTAGAATAATTAGCTCATCAAGCAGACATATAATATACATTCCCATTAAGAGAACTAAAAAAGATTAACAAGACCAGGATTTTCCCTACTCCTATAATTACCTTTGGGTCCTTCACCCCGGCTTTTTAATATCTATTAGTCTTTTCCACACAACTGAATAAAATTCCACATTTTCTGCTTTCAACTGGGATATATTTAATTTAATTATTCGATTTCTTGCCGCCACTCCCGGGTGGCAGTATATATGGCAGTATGGATTCAGAGCCCTTACACGCAGCCATTTAACCCAGAATATAAGGCAGAAAATCCCACAATATTTGCTTTGAACTGGGTTATCTGAGTCCACACTGCCATATTCCAGTTCAAAGCAGAAAATGTGGGTTTTTATGCAGCTGTATGAACCTTAGATAACTCCAGTTCAAAGCAGATATTGGATTTTCTGCCTTGATATGACTGTGTGGAAGGCCCTCAAGATTAGCTAATATCTGGGCCTTTAAAACAGGAATCTGAAACTATTTGAGCCTTGGAATCATGGAAGAGATGTAATTGACTTTTGGAAGATGTTTCTGGCAACTCTTTCCCTACTGACTTAATTTCAGTATTGGCAGTTAACAATCTATATATATAAAGGAAGAGTCGTCATGGAACGACCGACGCAAACAGAGAAACCCATAAACGCAGAGACACCAAACTTGCCAACAGAAATAGGCTCAGACAAGGTAGGTTTGTGCAAAGAAACTTTCCCCTCAAAAAACCTAAAAAGGCCCCCAAAACATCGAGTAAAAACTACATTTCCCCAGCATCCTCCGGGCTGCCAACGACTCTCCCAGCCTCCTACATTCTGACAACATGATTGGCTGCCAATAAGGGTGGATTTGCATACACCCTGTACTGGCCAGCCAACATGAACATTCTGACCCATAATAAGCTGTCAGAGGAGGATAAGGCAAAAGGGCTGAGGCACAAACACAAACACCCATGCACTTCCCACAGAAAATTTACACCCCTACAAATCCCAGACCATGCCCAAACTTGCCAGTAAGGCTTCATGAACTTAATTTCCTGCCTAGGCCTCACTTAATGGAATGCTGTTTACGCCTCTGAATTGACAGTAAGGCTTCATTAACTTGATTCTCCCGACTAGCCCTCAGCTCATTGACATTGTGTATGGCCTGAATTGACAGTAAGGCTTTTATTAACTTGCTGTTCCTGACTAGGCCTCAGCTCATGGGACATTGTGTATGGCCTGAATTTACAGTAACCTACCTTGGCACACAGAGCCCCTATGACCCACGCTACATTCTACTACAGTTTGGAGGAGGGTGGACTCATCCGACTGCAGATTAGAGGAGGACATACTATGGATAATGGGATTTAAGTACTTCCACTACTTCCAAAGTACCCCAACTGTTCACACACGATCAACTTTACATCAACACAGCAAGACAAAAACATTACATCCCAAGCTATGCAGAACGCCAGCAACACCACACAACAACAACTCCACAGAACTCCAACATCCCACCCACCAAAACAACTCCACAACAACACAGCCATGACCCTTAACAACACCATAACTAACAACAACTCCAACCCTTACATACTCAGACTTCTCGCATCTCCAAAATAGGCGGGCGAAAAACGCGGCCGGGTACATCTAGTAATAATATATAGAGAGACCGATGTAACCACGCTTAGCCATGAATTAATATCATTTTAAAAAGTTATCCAGGTTATGTATGTTAGTTGTTGAGAATGAATTATTCCTTTGATTCATAGGTGAGTCTGGACTTGGGAAATCGACTCTGATAAACAGCCTGTTCTTAACAGATCTCTATCCAGAAAGGATAATCCCAGAGCAGCTGGTAAAATTAGATTATTTTGTTTTAATTCTATATGACTAATAATGAGTTTTAACATACTTGATGTATTATGTGTGTGCGGGTCCATTAATAATATGAGGTGAGTTTAGTCATAACTGCTTCATTCAATTTTCTTTGTTTTAAATAATGTCTTGCTCATTTTTTTCACTGTCAAAGAAACATCTATGGCTTTTTGAAGGATCTGGGGTATTTTTAAACTATATCATGCTTTTTTCTGTGCCCATATTCAATACTGATAGACTATTGAGAGTCTTTTAAAATGATTATTGATGTATTATTGAAATATAACATTTATTTAAATGTTATTTATAATTCCTTTGTAATATTTTCAACCAGTTTTTTCAACATACAGATCTTTTCCTTTGCATTGTACAAACTGGCATTTAATGCAGGATTCCAAGTTCCACTCATTTTGATTGTTTTAAGCCTTGATTGGTCTTTATTGGTTTTTATAGTTTAATGCTGTCTTGCTTTTGTCCCTTACTGTATTTTCTCAACAAAAATGCTGGTCTTAAGGCATGATGTTGGCATATAATAATTAATTTGTTAATTATTTGTAATTTAATCCGATTATGTAGCATTATGCTCTGCAGTGGCTCCAATCCTTCCTGAAAGATCGTACCACCAGAAGGTGTTACTGTGTGACACCTGTTCATCCCACAACTGTTATCGCGGTGGAGTCCCTCAGGTTCAGTACTGTCCCCGATGTTATTTAACATCTACATGAAACCGCTGGGAGAGATCATTCGAGTTTCGGAGTAAGGTGTTATCTGTATGCAGATGACGCCCAGATCTGTCACCCTTCCCACCTGTCACTAAGGAGGCTGTCCAAACTTTGAACCGGTGCTTGGCTGCTGTGTCGGACTGGATGAGGGCTAGCAAATTGAAACTTAATCCAGACAAGACAGAGGTCCTCCTAGTCAGCCGAAAGGGCCGAACAGGGCATAGGGTTACAGCCTGTGTTGATGGGGTTACACTCCCTCGAAGACGCAGGTTCGCCAGCTTGGGAGTGATCCTGGATTCATCGCTGAGCCTGGAACCCCAGGTCTCGCGGTGGCCAGGGGAGCTTTTGCACAGTTAAGACTCAGGCGCCAGCTGCGCCCGTACCTTGGGAAGTCTGATCTGGCTACGGTCGTCCACGCCTGGTCACATCCCGAATAGATTACTGCAACGCACTTACGTGGGGCTGCCTTTGAAGACAGTTCGAAATTACAACTAGTCCAACGGGTGGCAGCCAGATTACTAACTGGAGCTACATACAGGAGCATACCACCCCCTGTTGTGTCAGCCCACTGGCTGCCTATCCACTTCCGAGCTCAATTCAAAGTGCTGGTCTTGACCTTTAAAGCTCTATACGGTTCTGGCCCATCTTACTTGTCCGAACGCATCTGCCGCTACATCCCACCTCGTAATTTAAGATCATCTGGGGAGGCCCTGCTCTCGCTCCCGCCGACTTCTCAAATGCGGCTGGTGGGGGACGAGGGAGACGGCCTTCTCGGTGGTGGCTCCCCATCTGTGGAATGCGCTTCCTAGTGACATACGATCAATTCCATCCTCCTGACATTCAGAAAAAAAAGTAAAAGCCTGGCTATGGGACCAGGCGTTTGCACACTAGCACAAGGCAGCATTTATTTATTTATTTATTTATTAACTTAAATGAATGTGTATGATATGTTGATGTAATTGTATTTTAATGTGCAATGTTTTGGGGGGGTTTTATACTGTGTTTTATGTGTTTTACTGTGTTGGCATCGAATTGTGCTTTTTGAAGCCGCTCTGAGTCCCCCCTCGGGGGTTGAGAAGAGCGGGGTAAAATGCCGGAAATAAATAAATAAATAAATAAATAAAATTATCGTTACTGTTAATCATAGAATAATTGTTGTGACCCAGCTATGGCAGCAATAAAGTCCAGGAGTAGAAAAGGATAACAAATGTTTATTTAACAAGACATGGGAGTTGGTCTAACAAAAAATAGCCTTTCGTCAGCTGGAGACAAACCTCACTAAACCCAGGAATCCCTAAACCAAAAACGCTGAAGATAAAAATAACTTCAAAACAAATAGCAGACGTCCGTAGTATTCACACGAGGATCAAGAGGCACACGGCAGTAGGAGTAGTCTGGAAAATCAGGAACAAGAATACCAGGAACCAGGATACATGAGCTAGAACAATAATAACTCCTTGACCACCGCAGGATCAAGCCAAATACTCATATTTCTTATAGGACTCTCAATCAGAGTCCTCGGAGACCCCACCCAGCTCCAAAGCATCAGCATTCCTATTCCCTGCAGCTGTAGCACCAGGCCCAGATCTCCAAGCCAGCCAAAGCTCTTCTTGGCTTAAAGGGACCCTCAGCCTCAGAATGCGAAGACGGTCAGTCCCGGGTCCGTCTGGAACCCCAGAAACGCTGGTCCCCCGAGTCCACATTACATACATCCTCACCTCCTGCACCAATGCCGAATCCAGATCGGTATCACTTTCCTCTGACTGCAATTCTGCATTCCCTGTGAAACCCTCAAAAGAGCCAGACTCAGAAGGCTCCTAAGTAAATGCTGGATTTTCCTCCTTTGTTCATTGTCTTCATTAATGCTCGAGTCACTAGCCACCCTCTTTACTCCAGCTGTAGGAGCCTGGTCATTCAGAGCCGCGCCCCAAACTGAGCTATTGCTTGATGTTACTGCCTCCACACCTCCCTCCATGTTAATACCTGTAGCAACTAGAGGCTCATTCACAACAATAATAGAGTTGGAAGAGACCACATCGGCCATCTAGTCCAATCCCCCTGCCAAGATCCTCAATCTTACTTTAAAGTTTAATCTTCATCAATCTTCTGAGATTATATTTTATTGTTTTCTAGAGAAAATTGAAAGAACTGTGCAGATTGAAGCTTCAACAGTTGAAATTGAGGAGAGAGGTGTGAAACTCCGTCTCACCGTAGTAGACACGCCAGGATATGGTGATGCTATCAATTGTAGAGATTGGTATGTATTTGGTTAAAATTTTCTAGAGTATAGCCTTCAACTTTTATGTGTTTGTTTTGTGACAGTTCTGCAACACATGGGAGTATGAAATAGTATTTTATAATACATTCCAATTTTAGGCAGAAGTAGAAAAAAAATCTGTAATTAGGAGTTAATTTTTTTCCATCTGGACTCTTTCAAAAAGTGATTTCTCAATCTGCTATGGAAATACGTACTTAGCAAATGTGGGGACAAGAGGCAGGGCCTTCTCGGCGGTGGCCCCTCGCCTATGGAACACACTCCCAAACAAAAATAAGATTGACTCCATCTCTCCTCGCTTTTAGGAAAAAGCTAAAATTGTGGTTCTGGGACGAGGCCTTTGGGCAGCAGATGTAAATTGTACCTTTGGATTTGACTGGATTGACACTTTGACTGGACTGACAATGTGTTCCACTTGATGGCTTTAATTAATTGTTGTATGTAGTAGTTTTTAATGTAATGTTTTTAATGTTTTAAATGCTTTTTAATGATGTTGATTATATGGTGTATTTTTATATTGAACTAGCTGAACCCGGCACGCGTTGCTGTGCCCTATTTAGGAGATGCGAGAAAGTCTGAGTATGTAAGGGTTGGAATTGATGTTACTTATGGTCTTGGTGGGTGTGTGCATGTGTCTATATGTATGTGTGTGTGTGTATGTATGTATGTATATATGGGTGTGCATGTGTATATATGTGTATGTATGTATGTGTGTGTGAATGTGTTTATATGTATGTGTGTGCATGTGTATATGTATGTGTATGTATGTATATGTTTGTATGTATATATGTGTGTGCATGTGTATATTTGTGTATATGTGTGTGGATGTGTATATGTGTGTATGTATGTGTATATATGTATATGTGTGTTTATATGTGTGTATGTGTGTGTATATATGTATATGCGTGTATGTATGTGTATGTATATATATGTGTGTGAATGTGTCTATATGTATATATGTGTGTGCATGTGTATGTGTGTATGTATGTGTATTTATGTACATGTATATGTGTGTATGTATATATGTGTGTGAATGTGTCTATATGTATATATGTGTGTGGATGTGTATATGTGTGTATGTATGTGTATATATGTATATGTGTGTTTATATGTGTGTATGTGTGTGTATATATGTATATGTGTGTATGTATGTGTATGTATATATATGTGTGTGAATGTGTCTATATGTATATATGTGTGTGCATGTGTATATGTGTGTATGTATGTGTATGTATGTATATATGTGCATGTATATATGTGTGTCAAAGGGGGAAGAATGACATGGGAAAGAGAGGGTGGAACGTGGGGAAGGCTGGGAATGGAAAGTGGAGGGAGAGGGGCTGGAGAATGGGGGAAGTTAAGATTGGGAGAGGAAGGAGGAAACTACAGAAAGGGAAGAGTGGCGTTGGGAAAGGTTGTTTGAGAAGTGTGTGTGAGTGTGTGTGGGGGGGAGGGGAACTGAGACGGGAAGGGAGGAAGAGGTTTGCCATGGCCAAGGAGAGAGAAGCCTGGGGCCGCCTCCTCCTCCTTTCCCCATCCCTAGAAGGGAGAAAGCATTGAGGGGAATGAAAGTAGGGAGGTGAAGAAGATCTTGGAGGGTGAAGGAGAAGCAGCAGTGCACCTCTTCCCGGGCCGCAGTCTCGCAACTCCCTGCCGCTTCTGAACCCGGGTTGTGCGGGCTGTGCCGTGGGTGCCTCTTCCACTGCCTTCTTGTCCTCCTCTGTCGCCTTCCAGCCGCTCCCGGACCCGGGCAGCCGGTGAGCGAGGACTGAGGGCGAGGAGGGGAGTGCTTGAGTGCGCCGCAAGCGCCGCTACACTTGGTGTCTATAGGGTTATTTTGGGGGTCAGTTTTAGGGGTCTTGCGAGGTACCTAGGGCAGGTTTTTTGTGCCCTATAGGTACCTCGTGGTCTGTGGGAATGTGTTCGGTGGTTTTTGTGGGTCGGGGTGTTATAGTTTGGCCGTGCATAACGGCCATCCCACGACCAATCTCTTTTTATATATATAGATTGTGGTGGTGTGGCCTATAGTGCTGCAAATGTAAGCCGTGCTGAGTCCCCCTGCGGGGGTGAGAAGCTATGCGGTACAAATACCATAAATAAATAAATTAAAAAACTGACATCAAATTTGGCCTCCAAATGTTTCATACCCCAAGGTATGACCAACAATTTAAAAAAACCAAAACCATGGGAATAGCTTTTAAATCCTTAAAAAATAAAAAATACCTTACAATGCATGCACAAGACCTAGCCCCGGCCCCTCCTGCGGCGAGAGGCATTAGTACAGCCCGGCAAAGCTGCTCTGAAAAGCAGCCTTTAGAGCAGGGGTGGGCAAACTGCGGCCCGGGGGCCGGATGCGGCCCTTTGGCTGATTCTATCTGGCCCTCCTAAGAGTCCCTGGCTTGCCTCCCCTGCCTGGCCTCTGCATAAAACTCTCCAGAGAAGGGGACTACAAGGAAGCATTATTTTATTTTAGTGGTTTTTATTATTGTATAATAATTTTATTATAATAATAAAATAATATAATATAATGTTATATTATATATTATAATTTCAATATATTATAATGTCTATATATATACTATAATATAATTATGATATTAATACTAATGTATGAATATTTCTTGATATATTAATATGTTAATATTAATGATGTGTAATACAGTATATGGTAAATATAGTAAGTGAATAAATACATAAATTATGTAGATTAGCATGTAGTTCCGCCTTTAGGTGCAGCCCTCCATAATATTTTTTGGCTCTCATGTGGCCCCTTGGAAAAAATAGTTGCCCACCCCTGCTTTAGAGCCTCCTCAGGGAGAGGGCAAAGGACAGACAGAGGGACAGAAGAAGCAAGCAAGGAAGGAAGGGGAGGCCTTTTGCAGCCTTCAGGAAAGGAAGGCGAGTGGGAAAGGGGAGAGAGGGAGGGAGGAGGCGCCACCAGGAGGAGGCTGCACAGGCCTCGAAAGAGACACAGGCCTAAGCCTACTTGGGTCCTCTAGGCATTTTGGACTTTAACTCCCACAATTCTTAACAGCCATGCTGTTCTGGCTGCTAGGAATTGTGGGAACTGAAGTCCAAAATGCCTGGAGGACCCAAGTAGGCCCAGGCCTTCACACGTATGCAAACAACACACTCATGCACATATATACACACACATATACACTCATATATACATACACATATATACAAACATATATACACACAAACACATACATAACACACACTCATATATACACATGCAAACAACACATATACATATACACATATACTGCCCACCTTCATAACCTTTGAAAAGCCTTGCAGCTTAAAAGCCTGGCTTCTTCCTGCCAACAGGAAACCTTTGTGGGGAGGTGTTCCCTAGCCTACATTGTTTCATGTTTGGAATTCCTATTTTCTGAGGGCCACAGCAATGCGTGGCCAGGGTACAGCTAGTTTAGATATAGGCAAATATGTCAGCTGGATACTTTCAAAATGTTGCATCTTTCCTATACATTTTGTTTGATCTAGCTGCTGAGGTTGCCTAACAAATGTTAGAAACATAAATATCATTTCATATTTCATAATGTGGATGTGTTGAGGCAGGGCAAGTTTTAATGAATTTAGCTTAGATACCAGAAACTGATTCATAATTACTGTACTGTACTCAGAAAAGTTTCCCTGGAACAATAATTACAGCAAATAATATTAATTGTCAAAATATTGCTGTATTTATGTAAGAATATTAACTAGTACTTCATTGTGACATATTAAGGTCAAGAAGATCTCTGTGTAAGAGCTTTTTTAATGGACGGAAAGTTCAGCTCTTTCCAGTTTGGTATTGGACTACTTTATACCTTCTAACATCCTATCTGTAATTTAACTTTGACCTCGTGATGAGATTATATACATATAATCATAGACTAATTCTTGGAATAAAACTCAGTGACATGCAAAAATCAGTAATAAACATCCAGGGAACTTGACATTTATTGGAACAACTTTCACTATGTTAAATTATTCTGTTTTGCACAACATGTATAGATGATGCTATGAAGGAATTTCTTTCTCACTATTCTGGTCAATGATCACCATTTTTGTGTCTCTACATTCCTTTTTAAAATCTGGCTACTCCTTTTGTTACTAAAAACAAAGCAGCTATCTAATCTTTATTATACTGGGCTCCAGTAATACAGCGATGAAAACTTTCAGCTATGTTTCTCCACAGAGCATTTCCGCTTACTCAGCTACTTTATTTCATAAGCTTAAGAATGTAACAAGGACACCAAGTTAAGTGATAAAGCTGGAATCATACAATGCTTATAAGCTGTTCAGATGGTAATGGACTTTTTCAGGAGATTGTCTCAAAAAGCATGTACAGTTGTCTGCATAGCTTTGCATGCATACTTAAAGAAGTATATAAAAAGCTTTCTTTGTCTTCAACTTACATTCTAAATACATATGCCATTGGGTTGTCATGTCTCAACATATTTAAAGGTATTTAAATAATAATATTCAAGTAGAGTTTAAAATGTGTTTGAATACAGTATTTAGACAACACTAAATATACCTTATAACACCCCCCCCCACACACACACACACATAGGTATCCTTGTAGTGTGAAAAAGCAAAAGGGTAGGTTTTTAAGGTGTTTTTTTCATTACATCTTAAGTTAAATGGTAAAGCAGATTTCTGTTTTATCATAGTGCAGAAATTTTAATTCATTATTTTCTATAAAACCCACACTCTGCTAGTTCTTTCAATTGTTATGTGGTATGTTTAGAATTCTTATTTTATTTTATTTTTGTAGGAAAACTATAGGAGTCTTATGGTATAAATACAATTTTTTGTCAAGAGTTTTGCTAGAGAACTTGCTAAAGTTGCTGTGAGCTTTCCAGGCTGTATGGTCATGTTCCAAACGCATTCTCTCTTGACATTTCGCCCACGTCTATGGCAGGCATAAATTTTTCTTTCCATTTTCCCCAGCATCATTATGTTCTCCAAGCTTTCCTGTTTTCTCATTATGTGACCAAAGTACTTCAGCTTTGCCTCTAATATCCTTCCCTCCAGTGAGCAGTTGGGCTTTATTTCCTGGAATATGGACTGGTTTGATCCTGCGGTCCAAGGCACTGTCAGAATTTTCCTCCAGCACCACAGTTCAAAAGCATCAATATTCCTTCGCTCAGCTTTCCTTATGGTCCAGCTCTCACATCCATAGGTTACTTTGAGGAATACAATTGCTTTAACTATGCTGATCTTCGTTGCCAGTGTGATGCCTCTACTTTTCACTATTTTATCGAGATTGGTCATTGCTCTCCTCCCAAGAAATCTTATGATTTCCTGGCTCTGCAGTAATCTTTGTGCCTGGAAATACAGAGTCTGTCACTGCCTCCACATTTTCTCCCTATATTTCTCCCTCAATCAGTCTGGTTGCCATCATCTTGGTTTTTTGATGTTTAATTGCAACCCAGCTTTTGCACTTTCTTCTTTCACCTTGGTTAGAAGGTTCCTCAGATCCTCCTCGCTTGTGGCCATCAAAGTGGTATCATCTGCATATCTAAGGTTGTTAATATTTAGTCCAGCAATTTTAAGTCCAGTCTCGGATTCATCAAGCCCTGAACTTTGCATGATGTGTTCTGCATACAAGATGAATAGATCGGGTGAGAGTATCCAGCCTTGCCGTATTACTATCCCAATCTTGAAGCAGTCTGTTGTTCTATATTTAGTTCTTACTGTTGCTACTTGGTCATTATACAGATTCCTCAGGAGACAGACAAGGTGATTTGGTATGCCCATACCACTGAGAACTTGCCACAATTTATTATGGTCCACACAGTCAAAGGCTTTAGAATAGTCAATAAAACAGAAATATATGTTTTTCTGAAACTTCCTGCCTTTCGCCATTATCCATCGGATATTGGGAATTTGGTTTCTCATTCCTCTGCCTTCTCTAAATCTAACTTGTACACCTGGCAAAAGACTATGGAATCTGAAAGTGGTATCTTCTTTTTACTGCAGCCCCATGAACCCTAAAACAGTTTCTTCTTCGTGTCTTCTGTGAAATGCGCACATGCTGGATTCTCCTGCGCCTGCGCACCAGAAACACGGACATTCAAAGCTCTCATTAAGAAAATAACTAAGGCCCCACCCACCCTGTATGGTATATAGCCCCGTGGGCGGGGCTGCTGGACCATTCCTTTTTCCGCTCGCCACCAGCTAGCACCTCATTCTTGCTCTCTCTATTTGGATCTTGGATTACATTCAGACTGCCTTGACTTTCCTGCCTCCTATCCTGACCAGATAAGCATGTCTTCCCTTACTTTAAAAAAGTGTGCGGCTTGTGGAGCTAGTCTCCCTGAAGCAGACCAGCACACAAAATGCCGCCTCTGTTTGGGAGAGGGCCACAATAGACAGACCTGTAATATTTGCCGGTCCTTTACTCCTCGCGCTCAGAAGAGCAGGGATACCCATCTTAAAGCCTTGCTCTACGACCAGGCTTTAGCCCCTGAACAACCTCAATTCATGGCTGACCCCCCTCTCCCTTCTATCCACGAAGGGATGGTGGATGATTCTACTCTGGCACCCCCACTGAGCCACCGCTGAAAAAATAAAAGGTTTCTAAACAGCCCCATCGCTCAAAACCGAAAGCGAAGGGTAAACAGACTAAAAGCCATGCAAACCAGCTCTCCGGCAGCCTGCCTAAGAGCCCCTCCCCTCGACCTTGTTAATGAGCCGATGCAGTTGCTCCAACCAAACCAAGACCTTTTGGGAGTGGAGGATCCGCCCCAACGCCTCCCTATTCAGCTTCTCTCCACCCATCTCGGTTCCGAGCAGGAACCTTTTCTTGAGTCTCCTCCCTCCCCCCTTCCAGCTCAAGCTCCTCCTTCCCGCTCTGGAAGCACAAGCAGCTCAGCACACGCGGCCGGTTTCCAGATCTCGGAGGCTGTCTGCCTCCCACATGCGTCGGGCCCGTTCCCGATCGCGGTCCCACAGCCCTGCTAAGGACCATCCTCACTACAGGGACAGGTCAGCTGATCACTTTAGGTCTCCCTATGACTACCCGTTCCCTCCCTATCCTCCCTTTCCCTTCTATCACCCTTATTTCTCAGACCCTTATCACACACCCCCTCCACATCCGGAGTCTTATTATCATCATGGCTCCGCTCCTCCTACCGCCTCCATGTCAGCTCCCCCGCCCCGGTTCTGACGGCCCCCCTCCCCCCTTCGGGGCCCTACAGAGTCGATTGACTTAGATGCATCCTCTGATGCTACTCCCCTGGCCCCACCTCCTGCGGATCCAGAGCCTGATCCTACTCAGACTGAAGATTTTAAGAACTTTGCAGCCCTCCTAATAAGACTGGCTAGGTCTCTCAATATATCCCCTCCTCAGCCTGAGGATGTAGTGCAAGATCCCTATTTTTCCTCTGCTGAGCAGCACCCTCAGCAAACCACATCCTTGCCAACCATTCCCTATTTGCTCAAGCTCCTTAAAATAACTGGAGTTGCACCACATGCTGTACCCGCAACCCCGAAGCGTGCAGAGAGTCTGTACCGTATTGACCTCTCTAGCACCAGCTGGTTGGTAAAACTTCCAAAAGCCAACTCTATTGTCACCAATGCCCAACCGAAACCGGTCCAAAGGAGCCAAGTCTCCCCTTCCGATAAAGAAGGCAAAAAGCTTGATACCATGGCAAGAAAATTCTATGCTTCAGCCTGCCTTTTTGGCCGTATATCCCATTATGGTGTTTACATGAGTGTCTCCCAATCCTATTTGTGGAAGAAATTGGGGCCTTATCTAGATTTGCTGCCTGCTAATGACCAGACTATGGCTAAGGCTTTTAGGCAAGAGGCCCTCACTCTTGCCGCCCTACAAAAGGACATGGCCAAAAATACAGCTGATTCTGCTGGAAAATTAATTGCAGGTGCAGTTGCTCTTCGAAGGCATGCTTGGCTTCGATCTTCAACCTTGTCTCCCAGTCAACGCACCCTTATTGAGGACCTTCCTATGGATGAGGCAGGTCTGTTCAATCCAGAGACTGACTCCCAACTTGAACACTCCCATAAAGTGAATCAGACTGTTAACAAATACTGGCAACAACCTTATCAGCCTTATCGACAGAGATGGAGTCCTTACTACCAGTACTCCCAGCCCTTTCAGTTTAATTTTTTTTATTGTACATTTCACATTTTTCAACATACATTGACACAGTATGGGGGTGGGGGGAAAGGGATAAAGGAAAAAAGGGGTTGTGTTGACTTCCGTTCTTATTCCATACTATTCATATATTTCATCGAGATTTCATTATGTCACAAGAGGCTTCCCCATTGCTCTTAATTGTCCTAATCAATTACTGACAGTGGTCTTTTCTTTATCTTATTTTCTTGACATGCTCATCAATCAAAGTCCAATCTGTCTTAATAACACCTTTGCCATTATTCTGCCGTAGCCAATAGGTCAATTCATCCATATCTTTTATTTCCATAATTTTTACTAGCCATTGCTCTTTCGTGGGAAGGAGGTTCTGCTTCCATAACTTTGCAAATACTATTCTTGCCGCTGTTGTTAGAAACACAAAAAGCTTTTCTATGTTATCATTTGCGAATAATTCTTCATCTATCATTCCTAGCAAGTACAATTCTGGTCTTATCGTAAACTCCGCTTTAAGTATCTTTTTACATTCCACATGTATCATTTGCCAGTATTCTTTAACCTTAGGGCATGACCACCACATGTGGAAGAAGGTACCTTCCTGACCATTGCATTTCCAACATTTATTTCCGACATTTTTATACATTAGGCTTAGTTTCTTGGGGGTAATGTACCAGGGCTGTATCATTTTTAGCCAGTTTTCCTTCAAGTCTGTTGCATATGTTATTTTCAAGTGCTTACACCAAATCCTTTCCCATTCCTTAAATTGTATCGGTCTCCCAGTGTTCTGTGCCCACTTAATCATTGACTGCTTGATTATATCTGTCTCGGTTATCCAATTCAATAACATAGAGTAAGTTTTAGATATTGTTTTCTTTTCAGTTTTCATTATCCTATCCCAGGGTCCGTCGGTATCACTAAATCCTTTAACCTTGTCAATATTAAACCATTCTCTAAGTTGGAAGAGGTGGAGCCATCTTACATTGTGGAATTCCCTAGAGATTTCCTCTTGTGTTTTTAGTACAAATGTACCTTCTTTTTTTCTTATTATATCCTTATACTTAGGCCACTCCGTCCATCCTAGTAGTCTTCTCTGCGTAGCTTCCAAGGGTGAAAGCCATATCGGTGTCTTAGCGTACATACGGTCTTTATATTTGTTCCAGATTTTTATCAATGAGGAGCGGATGAAATGATTCCCAAAGTTCTTTTCCTTCTGAGTTCCACCGTACCAAAGGTAGGAGTGCCACCCTTTACGTAGATCAAATCCTTCCAGAGTTAGAATCTTACTTCTGTTTAGCAAGGTCCAGTCTTTTATCCATGTTAATGTGCAGGCCTCATAGTACAGTTGGAGATCCGGGAGGGCAAAGCCTCCTTTCTCCTTTTGCATTATCATTACATTATAGTTAATTCTTGGTTTTTTTCCCTTTCCATACAAAGCTCATTAAATCTTTTTTCCATTTTTTAAATACCTCCATGTTTCTTATTATTGGTAAATTCTGAAAAAGGTACAACATTTTAGGTAATAAGGTCATCTTTATAGCTGCAATTCTTCCTAATAAGGAGAGATTCATTTTTTCCATTTCTCCAACTCTTCTTTTATCTTTGTCCATTGGTTTAAATAGTTGTTTTTTAACAGATGCATATTTCTTGCTGTTAGCCAGATTCCTAGGTATTTGATTTTTGATGCAATTTCGATTCCAGTCATTTCTTGCAGTCTTGATTGGTCCTGCTTTTTTATATTCTTTGTTTAGATTTTTGTTTTCTTTTTATTCAGTTTGAATCCAAGCAACTTCTCCATATTCTTCCATTGTCTCCAACCATTTCAGGATGTTCTTCTTAGGATCCTCCACTATACAGATCACATCATCCGCAAATGCTCTTGCTTTATACGTTTCTTTATCAATCTTTAGTCCCCGTAGTTCTTCCTTTTGCCTTATTTTCATAAGAAGGATCTCTAATGCAAAAATGAAAATCAATGGCGAAAGCGGGCATCCTTGTCTAGTCCCTTTTTCAATTTTAAATTTTTCCGTTGCAGTCCCGTTTATCCAGATTTTCGCTTTTTGCTTTTGATAAATTGCCTCGATTGCGTTCTGAAATTGGAATCCTATATCAATCTCCTTGAATAATAATTTGAAGAAGCTCCAATTCAAATTATCAAATGCTTTCTCTGCGTCGATAGAAAGCAGGGCCAATTCTTGCTGGTGATGATCTTCATAATATTCAATTACATCCAGAATCATTCTTACATTGTCTTTAATATTCCTATTAGGTAGGAATCCATTTTGATCCTCACCTATCCAGTCCGTTAGAAATTCTTTAAATCTATTTGCCAAAATTGACGCAAAGATCTTATAATCCGTATTCAACAACGAGATGGGGCGATAATTCTTAATATCTTCTGGGTTTGCTCCTTCTTTATGGATCATCACTATATCCGCAGCTCTCCACAAATCCGGTATTTCTTTCTCTTGTAGTGCCTTGTTCAGTATCACCTTTAAAATAGGTATAATTTCTTCTTGAGTTGCTTTGTAGAAACATGCAGTATAACCATCTGGCCCTGGCGCCTTATCATTCTTCAGATTCTTAATTACTCCTAATCTCCTCCTCTGTTATGTCTTTATTAAGACTTGACCGTTGTGTCTCATTTAATTTATTCAATTTTAAGTCACCTAAGTATTCAGCTATTTTTCCTTCCTCCACCTGTCCCCCCGAGTATACTTGTTTATAGAAGTTTTTGAACTCTTGTCTTATTTGTGTGTCCTCTGTTATATCTCTATCTCCTGTCTTGATTCTCACAATTTGTTGGGATTGTTTCTTCTTCCTTAATTTTCTTGCAAGCCACCTTCTAATTTTATTTGCATTTTCAAAGGAGGTCTGTTTAATATATTTCATCTGTTTAGCCATTTGTTCTATCTCCAGGTTATGCTTTTTTCCCCTTAGTATTTCTAATTTCTTTGGTATTTTCTTATTCCCTGGGTTCCTTTTTAACTTATTTTCCAGATCTTTCAATTCCTCTTCAATTCCAGATATTTCCTGCCTCCTCTGTCTATTTCTTTTAGAGTTTTGCTGGATCAGATGGCCCCTCATCACGGCTTTGTAAGCATCCCACACTACTCGTATTGGAGTCTCTTCCTTCATATTTTGTTAAAAAAAAAGTCTTAATATCCTCGGGGGGGTTTTCATTCAGCCTCCATTTCCTCGTTCCTCTTCTCTGGTTTATCGTCATTGTCAATGCTCCATGATCCGATATGTCTCTTGGATGTATCATTATTTCTTCCACTTTTGTTGAAAGTGTCTTTGTTGTCCATATCATGTCTATCCTTGACCAGCTATTGTGACGGGCGGAGTAGTAAGTATAGTCCTTTTCATTTATATTCTTCAATCTCCAAACATCCTCCAAGTCATATTCTTTCTGCCATTTGACAAGGCTATCGGGTAGTGTACCTCTGTCTTCCGATTTTGACTTTTTCGTTGGTTTTGATTTATCTTTATATTTATCCATTACTCCATTAAAATCTCCTAGCACTATGAGGTGGTCGCATTGTTCATTACTCATCTTCTTCTTCAAGTTTTCCACAAATGTTTTCTTTGATGCATTGGGGGCGTATATATTACAGATTATAATTACCTCGATTCCTACAGTTATTTTCACCGCCAGCATTCTCCCTTCTTCATCTCGAAATAAAAATTGTGGGTCTAATTTTTCATCAATATACATTGTGACCCCTCTTTTTTTCTCTGGGGCCGAGGAGAAAAATACCTTTCCAATTTTTTTCTGAGTTAAGTGAGAAACATGCTTTTGTTTAATATGTGTTTCTTGCAACACCACCACATTATAATTACCACTCTTAATTTGGTTGAAAATTTGTTTTCGTTTATTGGGAGAGTTTAAACCATTCACATTGTTGGAGTAAAACTTCAATTGTTGTACAGAGCTAGCCATCATGAAATTTAGTTACTATATCATCTATATCAGTATCCTCATTCTCTTCTTCCTCACCTTCTTCTACTTCTTCTTCCACTCCTTCTGGTGGATCTGCAAAGGCGGACGTCGAGGCGGTCGCTCCTTGGGACTCAGGGGTATTGACGCGTTTCCTTTTAGCTTTTTTCTCCTTCTCCAGAGAGCTGAGTGGAGTCCTAATTTTCCTGTCCTTCTCTAGTCTTCTATAGAAGTCCTTTGCCTTTTCTTCAGAGGTTAACCAAATTTTTTCATCCTTATAGGTTACCATGATTCCCTCATTTCGTTCCCATCTAAATCGAATGTTTAATTGTTTAAGTTCCTTCGTGAGGAAAAAATACTTCCTTCTCCGGTTCAGCACAGTAATGGGGAATTCTCGGAGTACCATCACTTTAGTGTCTCTAAAATTAATGGGATTTGTGTTTGTTCTTCTCCATATCTCTTCTCTCACTCTCTTTCGAATAAAATTTACACTCACGTCCCGAGGGGTCTTATTCTTTTTTGCATAAGTTGTCTGAATTCTAAAGATCTTATCTACTTCTCTGTCCACTTCCCTCTCTGGCATTCCCATCACTTGGGAGATCAGGAGGATTATGGTCGCTCTTATATCCTCTCCTTCTTGTTCAATCACATTCCTAAATCTGAGCTGATGCTCCATCTCGTTATATTCTAGTCTTTCTTGTGTTCTTTCTACTGCTACACTCTTCTTTTCAATCGTTTCGACTTTTTTCTGGATCTTTGTTTGGGTCTTTTCCATTTTGCTTTGGTCTGTTTTGATTTGATTTATATCTTGCAAAGCATCTGAAACTTCTTTTTTCATGGTAGTCCATTCCTCTTTTAATTCTCTTTTCATTGTTAGCATTTCTTCTTGAGTAACTTTCTGTTGTAGTTCATGTTTCTCGGCCAGCTTTTGCAGTTTATCTTGTTTCCCTACTAATTCATCTTGCTTAACTGCCATTTTTTGTATATCTCTCTGGATTTCTCTTAAGAGGTCTTTCATCCCTCCATCTTCTGGCCCTTGGCCAGAGAATGAGCCTCTTCTGGGTAGGGCTTTCATATCTTTCCCATCTTTTCCTTTTGGCGCTGTCATTATTAACAATCTTGGGTACCTTCCACAATTTCTACTTTACAAATATCACACCCAGTTCCTTCTTCCCCACTTGCTAATTGGTCACAATTATAATAATGATTAGCCCTTCAACAATATAACCAGTTTTCCTTAATTTGTCCCAATTACTTAAGTGCTTAATACTCCTTATCTGTCCCTATTTGATCAATCGTTCAATTAATTCAATTAATACCACAATTCATTCATTAATTTTTCAATGAGATATATCCCAAATCATACAATATCTCACAACCCAATCAATCAAATGGCCTCCCCCTCCCAGGTAATTCTACCAATCAGTTTTAATCAATTAATCAATTAGTCAGGCAGTCATTAATTCACCCACAAGCTTGGCCCTCCCTCTATCCCTTAATTCAACAATATTCCAATCAAATGTTAAACTTTATATTCGTCTGGATCAATTCATGAAGTCAGAGTTCAGTACTTGCAAGTTTTCAAATAAATCTATTTCAAAAGCCAGTGAGTCTTTTCCTTAGTTCCGTGTATACAGCCTCCTAATCCCGTCTGTGCTCTCGCCCGTCGCGGTAATATCGTCTGCTTCTCTTCCTGGTCCGCTGTCTCCACACCTCACCTCCGCTGTCTCCAGTCACCAGCCTCCCCGTTCGGTCCTCCGTATGCTTCTCTTCCTGGTCCGCCGTCACCCCGTCTCGTCTCCGCTGCCTCAGATCCCCAGCCTCGTAACACAATTCAACATCTGCTTCTCTTCCTGGATCGCGTACTTTTCTTCCGGGTTCCAGTTTCCAGCTTCCGGTCCCCCCTCAATACTGTCCCCTTTACTCCTCTCCTTACACTCTATCCTCCGAGTTCCTCTTTATGGTGGGTGTTCCCTTGTTTGCCTTCCCTCCTTCTTCCGGCCTCGTGTGTTCTCACCCAAAGGAGGAGCTTGGAAGCTTCGGTTGTGGTTGTTTACAAAAAGGAGAGGTGTAGCCATAACATTCCTGATTCAAGGTCGGTGCCATCTTTTTGCAATATTTTCTTTCCCTTCTTCACCCATTGCCGATGGCCTTTAGGTGCCTTCTCCCTACTTCGATCCCGTCAATCCTGCCCAGTTTCCACACTAGATTGATTATGTATTAAAGTCTCTCTTTGCGTCTCGCTTTCAGCTTCCCTCCGACCCTCTCCAGCCGCGGCTTCTTAAAATTAATCCTCTTTTCCTCTATTTTTCACTTCATAAACTCAATAATGTTCTCATTGATTATGGCAAGGTCTTATAGATCCAATCCCCTTTTCTTATTCTGGGCTTCAGCTGGTATTTTCCACCCTTTCTTTTAGGTAGCGCCTCAATAGAATGGAATAAGAACTTCTTCTTTCGTTAAGTGGAGAGATTTACTTGTTCGCCCTCCTTTCTTCTCAGTTTCTTTAACAATGTTATGAGCGTGGGGTAGTTGGTGGAAGGGTTTCCACCCGTCCTTCCCGTCCCTCGGTCTGCTTGCCGCGGTCTACCTTCACACCCCCTGGCCCCCCTCCTTGAGGGATGGAGGCTTTGAGGGCACCGAAGGGACCTGCTGGCTGCGCGCCACTAGATCCACTCGATCCGGGATCTGAGGGGGGACTATTCAGTCCTCCACACCTCGGGGTTCGGGTGGCTGGCTGAGGAGCCCAGCCAGCCGTGCCTACCACCTTGAAACGCTCACCGGAAGTCCAGTACTCCCAGCCCTTTCGAGGCTACCGCAGCTAGATCCCCGGTACTGACCCCTGGACGGCAGCGGTGGGCGTCTGTATCCTGTAGAGGGGTAATAAGGTCGCTGTTTTCCTCTGAAGGAGGGGGAGCTGCGGTAGCCTCGAAAGTACTCCCAGCCCTTTCAAGGCTACCGCAGCTCCCCCTCCTTCAGAGGAAAACAGCGACCTTATTACCCCTCTACAGGATACAGACGCCCACCGCTGCCATCCAGGGGTCAGTACCGGGGATCTAGACCTACTGACAACAGGAGGCGACGCTTGTAGCTCTCCTCCTTTGCTCCCATCTCCATCCCAACCGCTCCCCTTTTATTTGGACAGATTGCACCCTTTTCTCCAGGAGTGGCAATCTATTACTACAGACAAATGGGTGTTAACTATCATTGAACATGGCTATGCACTGGAGCTTGACTCTCTTCCCCCTGTGGGACAGATACTCTCCACTCCACCATCCCCTGCCTTATGGGAGGAAATCCAATCTCTCCTCCTCAAAGGGGCCATATCCCCCATTCCACCTGACCAAATTCACTCCTGCTTTTTTTCTAGATATTTTCTAGTAGACAAAAGACATGGTGGCCTTCGTCATATTTTGGACCTTTGTGGCATTAATTATTTCATCAAGCCACGCAGATTCCGGATGATCACGCTCCCTGACATCCTCCCTTTCATTCCAAGAGGAGCGTGGATGGCGACCATTGATCTCCGTGATGCATATATTCACGTCGCCATCAGAGTGTCTCACCGTAGATACCTCGCATTTGCCATTGCCGACACCTTTTTTCGTTTCAATGTTTTACCATTCGGACTCTGTACCGCCCCCCGTGTGTTCACCAAATGTATGGCGGCTGTTGCCTCAACCTCCGTCAACAGGGCATTACCATTTTTCCTTACCTGGACGATTGGTTATTACTTTCATTTTCATGGGATCAGCTGTCTTCTGACATTTCCTATACCTTGTCTCTCCTACAGAACCTGGGCCTGGTCGTCAACTTCGAAAAGTCCCATCTCCGTCCCTCCCAAACCATTCAGTTCATAGGGACTACCCTAGACTCCCTTTCCCAAAAGACCTACCTCCCAGAGGACCGTTTCTCCAGCCTCTGTCGCTCCATCCGTTCTGTCCAGTCCCGTGGTCGTGCCTCCGCCTGGACCATCCAGTCTATCCTAGGCCACATGTCATCCACAACAAGCGTCACACCGTTCGCTCGTCTCCGCCTCAGGCCCCTCCAGTCATGGTTCCTCTCAGTGTTCTGCCCTGCTCACGACGCTCAGTCAAAGACCCTCCACCCCTCCCCCAGCCGATCCTTCAATGTCACGGTGGACAAACAGGTCAATGTATGCTCGGGCCTCCCCTTCAATCCACTTCGTCCCTCCCTGGCTCTCACAACCGACGCCTCCTCCTAAGGCTGGGGTGCACACCTACAAGACCTCGTGATCAGTGGACGCTGGTCTCCCCAAGAGCTACAGCTCCACGTCAATGCATTGGAGCTCATAGCAGTCGAGAAGGCCCTCCAAGCGTTCTCTACCCTAGTCTCCAACCACACAATTCAGATTCTGACGGACAACACCTCCATCAAATGTTACATAAACAGGCAAGGGGGAACACACTCCCCCACGCTTCTTGCCATCTCAATTCGTCTTTGGGAATGGTGTATTCTCCACAACACAACTCCTATAGCCATCCACCTTCCAGGACAGGACAACACTCTTGCGGATTCCTTGAGCAGGACTCCAGCAACCAGCCACGGATGGCAATTACATCACGTCACCTTCCAGACACTTGTCCACCGCTGGGGACTCCCGTGAGTTGACCTCTTTGCCTCTCCTCTGAGTGCTCATTGCGAGCTAGTCTGCGCTCGCTCCCGCCCTCGCGCATCCCCAGGCTGTCTCGGAGATGCCTTCCTTTACCATTGGCCCCCAGGCCTCCTCTACGCCTTCCCTCCCATTCCCCTCTTGTCCAGAGTAATAGCGAAACTGATCTCTTTCAAGATCCCCTAGTTAATATTTTTCTTAAAGGTTATAAGAATGTTCACCCCCCTTCTACCCCCCCCCCACCATCCTGGAGTTTAGAACTCGTCCTTTCCCAGTTGTCAAAGCCCCCGTTTGAACCTATGGCTTCCTCCCATATATCCCACCTTTCCTGGAAGACTGCCTTCCTTGTCGCTATTACCTCAGCCAGAAGAGCCAGTGAGCTCACTGCCCTCAGGACTGACCCTCCGTTTATTCGGTTCCATGAGGACAAGGTGATCCTCCGTACTGATGTTTCTTTTTTCCCTAAAGTTTTATCCCGTTTTCATATGTGCCAAGATATCATCCTTCCGTCCTTTTTTCCTAAACCATCCTCTCCCATAGAGGTTACCTTACATTCACTAGACGTTAAGAGGGCCCTATCTTTCTACCTTCACAGAACGGCCTCCTACAGGAAGTCCCCTCGCCTTTTTCTTAAATATAGAAAGGATGCCCTTGGCCTCCCCCTTACCTCTCAGTGTATAGCCTCTTGGATAGTCTCGGCAATCCGACTGACCTACCAGTTAGCTCATAAAGAGTTGCCTATTGGCATTAAGGCTCATTCTACTAGAGCTGTATCTACATCCCAAGCATTCCTCCGGGGTGTTTCTGTTGAAGACAACTGTAAAACTGCGACTTGGTCAACTCATTCCACATTTGTGGCTCACTACAAGCTGGACATCCTTGCTAAAAAGACGCTTCCTTCGGCAGAGCAGTGTTGTTTTCCTGCGTGGCATGACCCACCTCCTGGTACGTAGCTTGCTAAATCACCCAGCATGTGCGCATTTCACAGAAGACACGAAGTAGTATAGGTTGCTTACCTGTAACCGTATTTCTTCGCGTGTGTATCTGTGAAATTCGCACAAACGCGCCCATCCTCCCCTCTGTCATGCCGTGGTATCCTGCTGCTGGTGGCGGCAAGGAACTGCCCGGCAGCCCCACCCACGGGGCTATATACAATACAGGGTGGGCGGGGCCTTAGTTATTTTCTTAATGATAGCTTTGAATGTCCGTGTTTCTGGTGCGCAGGCGCAGGAGAACCCAGCATGTGCGAATTTCACAGATAGACACGCAAAGAAATACGGTTACAGGTAAGCAACCTATACTTCTTGGGCAGCTTGAAATCTCCAGAGATAAAAAGAAAGTAAAGAAATTCTGTCACCTGCATCCTCTTGGATTTAGACTGATGGTTATTCATAGAACTGTGATACCAAACAGTCTCCTGTAGGAGAGATAAAGCGGAATATAAATAAATATTATAATAGTAATAGTAAAATCTAGGATTATATTAAATAATTGACTTACTAATGTTTTTACACACCAAACACTCATTTAATCTTAAAATGGCTCTATTGGAAAGAATTGTTGTTTGTTTAATATAACAGTTGTTTCACAGTAGTTTAAGAATTTCAGAGGACAAATGTTTTATAAACATAATTTGTATTTTATAATAGTTTCAGGACTATAATTTCCTATATTGATGAACAGTTTGAGCGCTATCTTCATGATGAGAGTGGTTTGAACAGACGACATATCGTAGATAATCGAGTTCACTGCTGCTTCTATTTTATTTCACCATTTGGCCATGGGTAGGTATTGTACTACTTATGGATTTGAGGCAAAAATATTTGTTTTATATAGTAGCCTACCTCTTATAAACTTTTCAAAATAACATTTAACCAATATTTGAAAATGTCTGATATTTTATCTCCTTTAAATATGTGTACATGGCATTAAATGGTAGTGTAACAATTTTATCTGACAGTTCTCATATGTTTTTAAGAAGTACATGCCATAAGAAAGTAATTTTTATTTTTTAGACTCAAGCCATTAGATGTTGAGTTCATGAAAGCCATTCACAACAAAGTCAACATTGTCCCTGTAATTGCAAAAGCTGACACTCTTACTCTGAAGGAGCGGGAAAGACTGAAGAAAAGGGTGAGCTTTTATTTTCATAGAAGCATGGAAAAATATGTGACGGTTAATAAATAATATTCCAGGCAATCAAACAGATGTGAAGTAAACATGTGACATCTTAAGGGTCTCTATGGCTTGTTCAACACTACTTAGTGAGGCCAGTGTATATTTTAAGCTTACTTTAGTTCTTTTGTCCTATCTTTTTCTCCTTTGTTCATCTTGAAAACAAAGTAATATGTATGAATTCTGGGATCAAAACAATCCTCTGCCCATATTGAAAAGCAGTTTAATGAGAGAAGAGGCTACTAGGCTTTCCAGATGTAGGTCTTTGTGCCCTGTTGACCACTCTGACCTTCAGGATCAGCTCTGAAAAAAATTTGGTAGAGAAGACCTGCTGTGTTTGTTGTCTTTGGATCTCAGTCTATATTACCCTATATTTTCCCTAGATTCTGGATGAGATTGAAGAGCACAGCATCAAGATTTATCATTTGCCTGATGCTGAATCAGATGAAGATGAAGACTTTAAAGAACAGACCAGGCTTTTGAAGGTAAGAGGTGTTAAGGAAATCGAAGACAGTGATGATTTTCATTACCAAATATCATATGCTTTATGCTATCCTCTTCTATTCCAAGTTATTATCAGAGTTGTACATGAAACAACTTGAGGTGTGATTTTTTCCCCCTGTGCTGCAGGCCTAAATTCAGTATAAGCTAGTTTCCATCTGCTAGTACAGTTTCTTCTCTCCCCTTGCAACTGTATGCACTACCCAAAAATTTACTTTTCCCAACTCTGTGGAGCAAATTTTAAATCAGTGTCTCGGTACAGAAGAGAGATTCTTCAAAGTTGTGACTTCATTGAGGAACACATTTCCAAGGGAGACCTGTCTGGCCTCCTCCTTGTTCTTTCACTACATTTCTTCAGGCAGACTTTTTTTTAACTTATGGGCTTCTAAAGATGGGACTTTTAATGGGCAATACTATACTTTCTACTTTTTCTCTGATGTTCAACTTACTTGGTTTTGATTTAGACTTGAGAATTCATTACCCAAATGTCTTTGGATTCCCATTTGGGGGGAAAGGCAGGATACCTATGGTATATTCTGCGCTTAACAGCACTGAAAGATGCTTACTGTTCTGCTGATGAAGACAGTTCTATCAGTGGCAAAACACTGTTGAATCCTGGCCACTACTTGCTTATGATCCTGAATTCTAATCTCTGGAAAAGTATTTACTTCTGTATAAATACTTGAGATGATTATGATATCTGTAAAACCTTTTAGCCACTTCAAGAAAATGTAATAGTTACACTTCTTTTATTGACTTCAATTCCAGACCAGCATTCCGTTTTGTGTAGTGGGATCCAATCAACTAATTGAAGCCAAGGGTAAAAAAGTTAGAGGTCGTCTCTATCCTTGGGGAGTTGTTGAAGTGGAAAACCCCGAACATAACGACTTCTTGAAACTAAGAACCATGCTAATGTAAGCATATCGCCTTTGCCGAAATACTGAATTGAGTGATAGTTCATCCCATTTTCTGTCTCCCGCAGAAAAGGGATGATCATATTTTTATTCAACAATTAAGGATGATGAATACTATTCCCTAATAATTTTGTGATTGGAAAAAAAAACCTGGAAGAAAACAATTCAAAATCATTAAGTATTAACTACTTGGCAGTCACAGAAGGAATTTATTGGAAATTTTGAAAGCACTTTTGAACTAGAGATAAAATTATATCAATCTAATACAGAACTGTAGAAGTTGAAATATCTTGCATGGTTAGATTAACTGTATGGGCGGAAATATGTTCTGTGTGTTTATAACATGTTGAATTTTATAGGTTTAATTTGTTGTGCTTTCCTGACCTTTGCTCTGTATAGCCTTTTTTCAGGAGATAAAATGACATTACTCAGCTGTTAACAAATGTGGGATTACTGTCCTTTTAGCACCCACATGCAGGATCTCCAGGAAGTGACTCAAGACCTTCACTATGAAAATTTCCGTTCTGAAAGACTTAAAAAAGGTGGCAGGTGAGGATCTCATTTACTGAATTAATATTTCCATTTAGTTACTTTCCATCTTCATATTTTGACCTCTATACAATCAAAAATATGTAATTTAAACTTGTTTACTAGGTTTTCTGACAATTTGTTTGAAAGGGAAGTATCTATTTTCAGCTCTGGTCAACTCTTTTAAGTATCAGAGCCAACTAATTTTTAAGATAATGCATACAAATCATAATGGGAGAAAATTATAATCAGGCAAGTCTACAAGAAGCTATGATTAATATGAAGCTGTATTGAGTGACACATTCTCATCCATTCAATCAGATATTTATTTTTAAAGTGTTATTTCCAGTATCCTGCTTATTTAAAATTATAATATTGTAATTTTTAAAAGCCTAAAATGAAATTTTTATTTTTAAAGTGGTTGGTGCTAGTGAAATATTCATAAGAACATAAGAACATAAGAAGAGCCATGCTGAATCGGGCCTCAGCCCATCTAGTCCAGCATTCTGTGTCACACAGTGGCCCACTAGTTGTACACAGGGATCTCTAGCAGAAAGGAGGGCAAAGAAACTTAATAAGAGTTTCTTGTAAACGGTCTTCTTTTTATAGAAAAATGAAAGAGTATTTTTGTTCTTACTGTAATTATGTGTCCTTTTCCTCCTTCCCCCCAAAGTCGGAAGGTAGAAGATGAGGATGCCAATAAAGACCAGATTTTATTGGAAAAGGAAGCTGAAGTAAGGATTTTCCTTTTACTCCAAATACGTATAATACTTCACAAGTGGCACTTTACTTTGCTTCTCCTTAAGTCTCTGCTTTATTTTATTCCGTTTAATTTACTGCAGAATAAGAGTATATATTTTAAGATTGCACTTTACTTCAATTGAGAGGGAAGAAGTTCATTTAGACTGCTATGAGAGATTGTTTTGGTGTATTGGTTCTGGAGTGTTACTGTGGCAAAGAATGGGAGGAAACCAATAAGTTACTTCTTCTCTTGTAACATACTTGCCCAGAGAAAATGTGATAATAGTTTGTTTGTTTTTTAGCTCCGTCGCATGCAAGAAATGATTGCCAGGATGCAGGCGCAGATGCAGATGCAAAGGCAGGGTGGCGAGGGAGACAGCGCTGTGGCTCATGGGCATAAAGTTTAAATTATTTGGTAAGATTACTTTTTAATAGAAAAATAATGTAGTACATGTTAGAATAGAAATGCCTCAATGTAGCCTTTTAATGGTTAAAAATATAAAGTGCAACAAAACCTTTAAAATACTCTCAGTTCTATTACATGGTATGGCATTGAGACCTTTCAGGATTGTGGGCTCCCCTATTTCAAGAAAAGTATAACCAATTGAATTATGGACTTTTTAGGGGGTGTTAAGAATTTCAGTGTATAAAACTCATATTTTTTGTAATAACAATAATTGAAATGTAGAATGTACAGTTAATTCAAGGAAAATTAAATAAGAAATAAGTGCAGTAAAAAATTCATTACTGGGGGGAAAATCAACTCACGGTTTGGATCCAGTGCAATATATATGTATAGCCATATCCAGAAAATAATTCTGTCATGATGTTGTCTGACCTCTAATAGAGAAAGAACAAGAAGAAGAAGTAAAACTTACCAGGGTCTCTTGGCTCCCCTTCTCCCTTAATAAACAACCAAAGCACACAAATGTAATAAACATGCTGCATGTTATATATCATTGGCTCTGAAACAGTGTCAAATCACATTCTGCATGTTGGAGGCATTCTTCAGTTGAGGTAGGAAACACATGCTATACAGTGTGTCAATACTGTCCTTTTTGCAGATACCATCATTAAATGAAGCCATTTCAGACGTGATGCAGTGGCATATTTTGTGGCAAGAGATGCTTCTTATGAGTTGGAAGACCATTTGCATTCAACATTGGAAATACATTGTGGTCATGTTTGTAATGCCTACTTTGTAAACAACAAATATGGTCAATATTTTAATGTTATTATTTTACGTGGTGATTTATTAACTTTGATAGTTTTACTCTTTTACTGAACTTTTAAAAAATATCCTGGCTACACAGATACTCCAAATGTTTCTTAACTTGATACTATTCATGTGACGATGTGGATTACTATCACTATTTTGTGTTTCTTTGGTTGCACTGAAGGGACCATGTGCTTTTGACCACTGCCCCTAAGGTCCAAAATCTGCATGTGTGCTTTGCATTTCCTCTGTAGCCTTTCCTGATAACCTAATAGTCTAGTTTATATGCACATACAACAAAAATATTTTAAACCATTATCTCGATAAATAACAAATCTTTATTTGCTCAGTATTAGCTACTTTTGATGCAGAAATTTATAAAGACAGTTGTGAGTGAACATTTGGACCTTGAAATAGAGTTCTTTGATTGTAGGCTATCCAACAATACAAGTGACAATTTTTTTCAGTGCCATTTTTTCTTGAATTTAGTAGGATATTAGTCCTGTGTGCCTCTAACACCCCTGAGCTGCTCTACATTTCCACAGCTGCAGTGTTATTCTACCAGGTTGCTACCACACATGTAATATTTGTGTCATAACTGAAAAAAAGAGAATTAAACTTGCAGTATAACATTTAAAGGCATGTTACAATATAGGAAACAATTGCTGTCAGATCTTCAGGAATATATATTTTTGTATATTTGACCTTTTTTTAAAAAGGGTTAGACCAAAAGACACCCTCAGGCATATTTTGCTCTGGCAGAGCTGGTTTTGCCATAGGAAAATTCAGGCACTGGCATTTGCACTGTGAGGAAAGAGTAACTTTAAGTCTTGTGTCGTTTAGTCTTCCATCTTCAATAATATACAGAATCCCTTAGAGTGTGCAGGTTGTCTGCTGACATCTTTCTAATGGTCACTGTTACTTACGGATTGTTTTCTGAAAATGTTCTGTGTCTTCGTACTTTGACAACTATTCTGGAAAATAAAGGAAGTCTATGCTTCTCCGTTAATTAACAAGCTAAGTTAATGGTGGTCCATACAGAATATGGATCTAATACAGTAATTTTAGCAGTAAATTTAAATCTAAATAATTGTCATTTTAAATGTTGCTCCTGAAAGTGTTGCGAATGTCTATATACATATCCGTATAGATAAATATATCTAGCTAGCTCTCAAAAGTGAAGAGCAGTTCATGTGAAATGACCCTGCTTGATCATAAAATTCCTTTCTTCTTTAGAAGTTTACTAATGCTTGATTTTTCATTTTTATGGCAGTAAAAGTCGTTTGCTGTGTGCTAAGCTTGTATTGCCATAAATAAAGCATCATTAAAACTAAAATTTGTAGCATACAGTAGAACCGCAGGAAGGGAGAGATTTACAGCATCCTAGTGGTTTTATTTTTTAATGTTTATCTATTTTTCAGTGTCTGTTCAACTCATTGTAGAATTTATAATTTAAGCAGTTTACAACTCAGTGCCAAAAGACTGAACATAGGTACTCGGTGCATGATACTGTTTCTAATATGTTAATATGTAGACTTTGTTTTAAAACAAAACCTTCATTTCCACAAACTGTTATTTGAGTTCCTAATTACTTCATATGAAACTTAAGAATAAACAGTGTCTGAAGCTCAGGGCTTTAGTTTTTGGGCTTGCTTTGAAAGCTGCCAGAGCTGACCTTGAATAACAAAAAGAAGTGAAAAAATCTGTATAATATAAAATTCAAGAGAATAGGAATGTAATAATAGGATTATAGAAGAGATAGCTGTTCAACAAAGACTTTAAAGGCAAGCAAAAGAAACCATATTTGCTAACTGCCCCCTTTCCTGTTTGTCTTCTGTAATAAAATATACGGTTCTAGCAAATCTCCCAACCTTCCAGAACAGATCTTTGATCCGGAGCTGTATGGAGGTACAAACCCTTCGTTCTCTTCACTGATCTGTGGTATTAGAATGTCCATATACTTGGCTGAAATGATAAAACTTGTATTAAAACATTCCAAATAATTACAATAACATACCATAAGCTTTTGGCTGCATGTTTTATCTTTCCTTTTCCTCAGAAGTAGCCATTCTATATTTTTTTTGCCCTACATCAAATTACATACTGAGGGGGTTAAGTTATGCTTGTTTTGAACACACTTGAAATCTCCCATTTGTCAGGATCATATTTGAACTGGTATTGCCAGCCTCTGTGTGAGTTTATTACTCTAATAAACCATACTGCATTGGGTTAATTTGCCAATTATAGGAAAACTGTATGTGTGTGCCAAATCATTAGTGGAAGCTTAACCCCACTTTATATCTCAGTTTTCATTAAATAACTAACAAATCGTACATACATTCTGAACTAATATGTACCCTTGCATGTATAGCTTGGTTGCTGTGAATAGACCATTGCATACTGTGGTCTTTGCCTGTGGAATTGTATTTTGAAGTGTCTTGGCTTTTTATGTTAGCTTATAACTGTTCAAACTCTTTAAAGATACTAAACATTCATAAATTACTCTTTTGGATTTTTTTATTTAAAATTTTAAGTTTTTTTAACAAAGTGGGGCGTAAGTTCCATGGGACTGATTGATATTTTTGTGCCTGGCATAGTTCTAAAATCTGTTTGTACCTTTTTTTCTGCAGTGTATTCCAATATTTAGTGTTGAAGAAAAGTAGTAATAACTAAAGTTATTATCAGGCAATCTTCAACCTTTGGAAATATAGTTGGCATCAAAATAGCTTCTGTCCTTCTTCAGGATACTTGCCAGTCTATAGAGCATTCCAAACCTTTCTTGAATAAAAGTTAACATACTTACAATTTTAAGAGTATATTATTAACACTTTTACTGTTTTGTATTGGGATACTTAAAAGGGCTAATTTTGTATAAGACAATATTAACATAAAATTGGTTTACTGTACTCTCAACATTAGCCAAGACTATTAATAAACATGACATATTAAAATAAGTATGTATGCTGTGAATTCTTTGGACAACTGCTAGCAAGTAAAATGTAAAAAAAAAGTTTCTATATAAGATGATTTTTTTGTAAACAGTACTGATTATATCCCGAGATAAGGCAACACATTCTCAGTCCTTTCAGAGTACCATATTCACTCATATTTTTAAAGGGTATCTTATCAAAATTTTGGTGTATTTGATGGATTTTTAAATTCTGCCTGCCATATTCTATGATGTCCTTCAAGAAGGAGAGCAGCCTAACCTCCTGTGAAATTGACTTCCTGAGGGTGTGAGCTGCTTCTGAGAAGGCTTGCTTATGTCCTCAGCAAGTAAGCCTGTGATGGTAGTGGGACTGACAAAAGCTTCTCTCTCACCTCTGCAGATGTTAGAGCTCTAACAGACCTGAATGGGGCAATTCAGTCTTTTGGATATTCTGGACCTTTGGCATATAGAACTTTACAGGTCATGACCAGCACTTTGAATTGTGTCCAGAATCATACCAGTGAAGTTGTTTGAACAAGAGAGTTAAATGCTTCCTATAACTGGCCCTAGACAGCTTTCTGGCCACTGCATTTTGGATTGCTGAAGTTTATGAACAATTTCTAAAGGCAGACCCAAGTACAGTGTGCTAGTAGGCCAAATAGGATGTAACCAAGGTATGTATCATTGTAGCTACAGCTAATGCTTCAAAGAATAGACATGGCTGGTATGCTAGGATTAGCTTTCCAGATGTATTTCTGGCCACTGTTAAAAACTAGTATCCCAAGTTCCAATGTTGAGTTCAGGAGAACACCCAAACAGGGAGTATAACCACATTCAGCATAGATGGAATCCCTAATCCTTGATCTGCCTTTGATCAAGAGCACTTCTGTCTTGTCTGCATTAAGTTCAATTTTATTTCCCCACATACAGACATTGGTTCAGTAATCAGATGGAAAAGAGAGGTAAAGTGGTTGTCAGCATATTGGAAACAGCAAAGCCCAAAAGTCCAAATGACTTTCCCTAGCTATTTCATATAGATATTAAATACATGAACAGAACAGCACTCTAAGGGACCCCACAGGCCAATGGTCAGGGCATAGGAGTCCTGAATTTGCCCCTCCAAGGACTGAAACCTCGCATAACAGTGCCCCCTAATCCCATTTCAGAGAGGCAGCCCAGAAGGATACAATGGTACTCAACGCTGCTTGAAGATGAGGCAGAGCTAACACAGACATACTCCTCATCCACTTCCTTGTGTGGGTCATCCATGAAGGTTACCAAAGCTGTCTCCATACCATAACCAGGCCCGAGGTCTAGCTGGAATGTATCTAGATAATTATTTCACCCAAGAATGGGAAGGCCATCATATCGTTTATGTTCCAGAATCTGCCCCAAAATGGAATGTTGGAGACAAAGTGATAATTATCCAGAATGATGTGAACCAGGAAGACTTTTAAAAAAAGAAACAGACTCTTATGCAAGATGGAAACTTCCCTTGCTTCAGTGAGACATTCATCACTCTCCTTACTAGGCTAGTCCTCCACTAACTGCTTTCAGAAGCCAGGAAGGGCAAGGATCCAGTGACGACGATGTGACGGAAACTGATTTCAACATGATGTTGAGACTGCAATTGTATGTTTTTAATTGTTAATTTGTTGTTATATGGTTATTTTTTAGTTTGTTTGCTTGTGTTGTATTGAGGGCAGAGACTGCCTTGTGTAAACCATCTCGAGTCGCCTTCGGGCTGAGAGGGGCGGTATAGAAAAGTGACAAATAATAAATAAATAAATAAATTGCTATCTCTCCAAGAATCCTGCCCACATCCTAAAGCTGCATGAATTGAAACATATCCAATAAGACTGAACAAATGAGCCAGGGTAACATCCTGCACCTGTCTCGATGATATCCTAGTCAGCGGATCCAAATAGTTTTGTCTGCAAAGTTTCATCACAGTGGTCTGTTGAGTAAAAGCTTTCTGACCATTTGAGATGGCTCCACTGGACAACACTGCAGTTGCAATAGTAGTAGAGAAGTATGATTTCTTTGCTGCCACCATTGCTACAGCATAGGCATTACAATGAGCTCTATCTCATGTTCACTCCGAATGGTTCTGTTATTGTTCTAGTCTTTGTTCCACGTGTATCATCATTGCCAGCTCCTAAACCAGGTAGCTTCTTTTGTTCCACGACATGGGAGGGGACATTTAGCAGCAGTCCTATCTACAGCTCTATTTCCCTGTTCTAGAGGTCAGCCAAGGCTTTCACAGGAACATTTTCCAAGGCAACAGAAACCTCCCCAAGAGCCATCAGGAAGGAGAAGACCTTTTCCGGGGATGGCATAGCTATCTCTGGAGAGACAAGGTTAAAGTAGAAAAAGGTTTCAGAAACCATTTTATAAGGGCGGCTCTTATTAATGTGTGGGATAAGCATAAAGAAAGATTATGTAATAAAACCCCCCTGTGGTTTTCTCCGAACGAGGCAGACCATAAGAGGGAAATCCCGAGGGATAGGTGGTTGACGTATAAAAATATATTAAAGATCAAAGGGCAGGAAGTGGATCTGATGACGTTGGAGGAGATGCAGAGAATGGAACCTGGTATAACGTGGTTCCACTACTGGCAAATTAAAGAGAATTACAAACAAGATCGGAAAAAGGGGTTTGAATTAACAGACTCTAGCTGGTCTAAAATTGTAAAAAGTGACACCAAAATTATTCGGAAATCCTATCAACTACTATTAGGTTGGGCAACAGAGGAAAATTTGGTTAAGGAGGTAATGGTAAAGTGGGCCAGACTGGTGGGACACACCATAGATTTGTATAAATGGGAAGAAGTGTGGTGCAAAAAATTAAAGTTCACCTATGCGGTTGAGATAAAAGAAAATTGGTATAAGATATTTTACATGTGGTATTTAACACCAGAAAAGCTCTCGAAGTTTAGTAAAGGAAAATTGAATGCGAAATGTTGGAAATGTGGAGCAAATGTTGGTACTTACTCCCATGTGTGGTGGGAATGTAAAATGGTAAAGACATTTTGGTGGGAGATATTTAAGAGGTCAAAATATATTCTGGGAAAAAAATTGATTTTAAACCAGAATATTTTCTGCTGGGGATATTTGATTTTGAGTTGGATAAAAACGATAAAATTCTTTTTTATTTGGTTGCCGCAGCAAGAATAAGTCTTCAGATTCTGGAAACTTAAAGAAGTGCCAACATACCAAGATTGGTTAAAAAAAGTTTACGACATAATGAATATGGATCTGCTAACACAGAAAGTAGCGCAAAACAGGGCATTTGAAAATAGAACAGACTGGAATAAATATATCAATTACCTTAAAGTGAAGAAATATAAGCTACTATGATGTACAACAATACAGAAGTGAAGGTACGGAAACATTGGACAACTAAGTCTCAGACCACAGAAAGGGGAAGCAAGATCACCCTTCTGTGCTATGGCTGAATGTAGTATGAGCCTCTGCAAAACGGACTAGGAGGGCAACAGGGGGATAGTATATGTGTAGGTGAACGGTGGTGGGAGTGGGGGGTGGGAAGGGAGGAGGGCTATGATTTTATGTTATGTTTATGTTTACGTGTATGCCGATGCAAAGGTCGGTATGTTTGTGATGTGTTGTTTTTTGTTGTTGTTGTTGGAATGAATAAAAATTAATTTTTAAAAAAAGGAATCCATGTGGATTAATAAATCTAGACAGGCCATTTTTATTGTCTCCTCATCTTTGCAGGGGTTCCGAGTCTCTGTGAGCAAACCCCACCAGGCAGAGAACAGTCCATGACAACAGGACTACAGAAAGTGCCTCCATACCTAGGACACAGTAATCCCATCCAGGATAAAATCTAGGTCCAGAGTATCCCCTGTAGCATGGATAGCACCAGATATTATTTGAGACAAACTCATGGTTTTTATAGCAGACTTGAAGTCTTCGGCTCCTGACATAAAAGTATCTGGTTTGTAGGTTTTTTCGGGCTATACGGCCATATAGTCCAAAAAACCCTACAACAACCCAGTGATTCCAGCCATGTAAGTCTTCAACAATACATAAAAGTATCTGGATGTTGAAATCCCGCAATACAATGAGCTAAGAATACTCGAACACTGTTGCTGAGACCAGGTCAGAAGCTCAGAAAGGAAGATGGTTGAACAGTGGATTGGGCAGTACACCAAAGGAATCCCTATTCCGTCTTGGACATATACCTTCAAAAACATATATGGTTGAGATATGGGTTAAGTTAAAAAGCAAGATATTTCCAGAAATTTCCCCCTTAACCCCAATAGTGTTACTGGAGAATTTCCCAGAAGACCTGAGAATTAAACTTAAATATAAAAAATTAGTGGAGGTGGAAACTGCTCTTTCCTGGAAAGAATGGATACAAAATTCAATGGGCAAGTTCAATAAGTTAGAAGAACAAGGTGCTCTGAACTGGTTTGAGAGACAACAGCTGTATAACTGGAAAAGGGACTTCTTAAGTAAAAATCCCAGATGTAGAGCATTGAATAAATATGAGGAATGGTTAAGCAAACTTAAAACCCAAGAAATAACAGGGAGAGGATTAATTGGGAAAATATATAATGGATTAATTGGCGAAGAAACAGGGCTGAAGCTGTTTGAAAAGGTCTGGGAAGGAGACCTAGGGCCTCTGACAGATTTCGATTGGGAAAGGGTTCTGAAGTGGAGAGTGGTTAAGAATTTATCAACAAGATTAAAAGAAAATGTATTTAAAGTTATATGGAGATGGTATACCACACCGGTCAAACAACATCAGATGGACAGCAAGCAAAGCAACCTCTGCTGGAGATGTGGCATGCACAAAGGGACATATTTTCATTTATGGTGGGAATGCCCCCAAGTGAAGAATTTTTGAAGGCTATATTTATCGAAATAAGCAATATTATAGGGCTAAATATTACTCCGGATGCTAGGTTAGCATTACTAATGGATACCACAATGTTGAATTTAGAAAAGGAAAAGAAAGAGTTGATTATTTTATTCACTGTGGCAAGAATTATAATAGCAAGGAATTGGAAAATAATAACTAATCTTACACTGGAAGCTTGGTATAGGGAGGTGTGGAACATAGCCTTAAATGATAAACTAACAGTGGAAATGAAGTTATTCAGGGGGGAAACTAATAGATCAGATTTTGAAGCATACTGGTCGGTTTTTATTAAATACACTTTAGAGAGTGAAAATAGAATGCAATATCACCCTGTTGGTCAGGATTTTGGATTTGATATTTAGTTTAAGGGTTGATGTATAAAGATATGGCAAAGTAAAGGATACCTGTTCAGGCCTTGGTGGTGGGTTATGTGTATGTAAAATGTTCACTGTTTTGTATTCCGTCTACATTGTATGTTGTTTTTGTATGTAAATAAAATCTTTAATTAAAAAAAACACATATGAATCCAGAAGACCATGGTACAGAGCATCTGGTAAAGGACATGGAATGATAGGAGTCCACTGGAACTCTGTATCCCCCTCGCTCCATGCCAGGCCTTGCCTTCTGCTGTACAGAAAATCCAGGTGGACAAAGTTGGGAGAAGTTGCCCTGCTTCCACAGCTTCATCCAACTAGGTCTCTTGCACACATGCCAGGTCAGTATGCTCATCCAGGATCAAATCCTGGGTCAAGGAAGTTTTTCCATTCACCAATCTGGGATTGGGCACTGGCCTTTACATCCCAGGGGACATGTTGCCAAATCCATCTAGACAATTTGAAATGGAGACATCTTGGGGATAACACCCTATGGCTCTCCCCTTTTATCATTGCCAGTCTAAGGGAAGCAAGGCAGGAGAGGGGGCAGGCATGTTTTCTGCTGCTCTAGAGACTATGACACAATGAGGCAATGGATTCAAATTAAAGGAAAAGAGGTTTTACCTAAACATCAGGAAGAACTTCCTGATGGTTAGAGCTGTCCAACTGTGGAAAATGTTGCCTTGGAGTATGTTGGAGTCACCATCTCTGAAGGTTTTTAAGCAGAGGTTGGATGGCCATCTGTTCGGAGCGCTTTGAATGTGTATTCCTGCATGGCAGAATTGGATTGGACTGGATTAGTTGTTTTGGGCCTTTTTGTTTGACCATGTCAGGATTTCAGAATTAGACCTGAGAAAATATACATGGAATTGAATAGTTAATGTAATCGCAGTCAAGAATATTTCTCACTAGAGGGCAGCATATTCTTGCTTTTCCTTGCCTTTGGTGTGCAACAAGTCTTATTTCCAATTCCATTTTACTTTTTCTTGTTAGATTAGTTTCAATATAAAAACTTTATGCACTATTATATGTCTCCAGGTTTGATTACTTTGGTGGGCATCAGCATTATTTCCTTAGTTTCATCTGCTGTAAAATGATCCTTTAGGGAGTGTAACAACCTGCTTCGACTAGTAGATTGAAAGAGTGTTGAAAGACAAGCCGAAGAGCAACTATGTGCATAAACATGTTTCAAAATGTCTTTAATTCAGTATAATTGAAGAGGAATATTTTTCTCTGTGTAAAGAAAATTAAACAGCAAATTTAATTTGATGTGGTCCGAATATATGATGGAATAGACAAATTAACCTCCAATAGAATCATTCCATCGTTGACAAAACAGAAACAGTGCTCCCCATATTTAACCATATTTTGAAAACAACTCAACAGTATTTTTAAACACATACACATCATCTTTGATGCATGCAATGAAAGTAGAAAGGGCTGTTGTCACCACAAGGTCATTCAAAATAATTTTAATAACATTATCTGATGGCAGCTTAAAAGGTATAAGTAGTATTTTTACAACTTTAATATAAAGAAGCTTTATAGAAGTAAGCAGCTCTTCTATCTCTCCCATCTTTACCTGTTAGATTTTGTTCCTTGATCTTCCATGTTGTTTTCATTTCCCTATTTTCACAGCGTCAGTCTATTAACTTTGCAGTTGCTTTCTCTCCCATTTTAGAGACAGATTCTTTTGAAGGTTCATATCCTGTTCCTGATGTTTGTGGAAAAACATGCATGTTTATGGAAACCTCTATTTTCACTGTTGTGTGTGGTGTGGTTTGAAGTAAATCATTCATTGTTAACTCATTCTGAAAGTGTACTGCTAGGACTTTGGTAGTGAGCCTTGGATTGCTTGAATAGGACTATCAAATGCAGGGATAGAACCATTTGTGAATAAAAGAGGATTATTTTTGTGATATATTCTGATACCTTTAATGTACTTTTAAAGGACCATAGGATCTACAAACTGATCATATAAATGTCCGCGGTTAAAGCAGAGGGGACTGTATTAGCCAGTCTGAAATTCCCCCACTACAGTTGCATTTTTTTTTCAAATATGTGTATTATTTTTTTAAAAACCCTAAAATCCAAAACACTTCTAGCCCCAAGCATTTTTAACAAAGGATAATCAAACTGTATATTACAGGATGTAGTACGTAGCTATTGGGAGTGGAGATAATGAGATGTTGAGTGAATGCAGATTGATGAAATGTTTGAGATTTGCATAAACCCAATAAATGACAATGTATTGTCAAAGGCTTTCATAGCCGGAATCACTGGGTTGTTGTAAGTTTTTTGGGCTATATGGCCATGTTCCAGAAGCATTCTCTCCTGACCTGGGAAAATTTGGTTTATATATCTGTGGAATGTCCAGGGTGGGAGAAAGAACTCTTGTCTCTTGGAGGTGGGTGTGAATGTTTCAATTGGCCACCTTGATTAGAATTTAATGGCCTGGCAGTTTCAAGGAGTGGCTTACTGCCTGGGGGAATCCTTTGTTGAGAGGTAATTAGCTGTCCCTGACTGTTGCTTGTCTGGAGTTCAAGGTGGCCACTTGAAACATTCAATCCCAGCCAGTTTACCAGCAGTTAGGAACTGTGGGAGCTGAAGTCCAAAACACCTGAAGGACCAAAAGTTGAGAACCGCTGATTTAGACAGTCATCAAAATTGGTGACACAGCGGTGTGGAGATCAGGAAAAGTCCTAATTCTTCATAATTGCAGTGAACACCATGGAAGTCTTTGTGGGCAAATTAAAGGGTAAAAAAATCCCACAATGGTGGAATTGCCTGAGAGGAATCCTTAGTTTGTAGCACTGATGAGATTCCCCAAGTGTAACCTTTATAAATGGTATGATAAGGGGTAGAAAACTCCCATATTTAGTTATCATAAGCATAGAATAAAAGGTGAAACCCTCGTATATAAAAGGTGGAAACCTCAGATGGCCCACCACAGATGATCTCTGCAACAGTGGCCTGCTATTATACAGCTTTGTGATAGCAAGTCAAAATTAATGGGAAATAATGCAAATAGAAAAGAAGAGAACCTAATGTAGACTACATAGCCATTAAGATCCTCCCCTTATATGAAAACTAGCACCCTAGTGTCTGAGGAAGAACTGCCACAACTGATAGCAGGTTTTGCTCTGTGGCAATTTAGAGACATTAAGAGCCTTCATGGTGTAGTGGTTTGAGCACTGAACTATAACTCTGGACACCAGTATTCAAATCCCTACTTGACCATGGAAACCCACTGGATAGCCTTGGGCAAGTCACACTTTTTCGGACTCAGAGGGAGGCACAGGCAAATCCACTTATTCCACTTTAACAATGACTAGATTTTGAGGAATGCTGGGGTTTGCAGTTTACCAAGATATAAACACTGTTTGGCAGATAATTCTAGGTGCCCATCCTGAAACTGTAAATCCTGCATTCCATATAGTGTTGTTGCATCAGCTAAAATGAAACAACAGTGCTTTAAATGTAGTGGGATAGGGCTCAAACTGCATGAAAGAAGTTGGTAGCACTCTGATGAGCTACTTCTTTCTCTCATGGGACTTATGCTACATTTCTGTGGATATATAAAATTGTCCATCAGCTGCTCTTATTATTCTCTGTACCCCTGACCTGAAGAACGCTCGGATTATAAACAGACCACAAATACAGGTATGATTTCTACTACTTCTCAATCAAAAGTTGTCCATGAAGAATGAGATAATCAGTAAGTCTGTTATTTATTTTTTTAATGTGTTTAAAATATGTAGCCTCCTCATTGTGACCAAAACTAAGATTTTTGCTCTTGGTGATTTCTCAAGAATAAATGTTTCTGTGTTAGAGCAGCAGCTACTACAAGTAGAACAGATGTACACAGGGAGCCTTGGAAAATCCTAAATTGGACATTTGGGCACAAACAAATTTAACTTCAACCAACGTTGTTCCCAAATGTCCAATTTAGGATTTTTATAATACTGTTTGATCTAAGAAAATTATATTGGTTCATGCGGGCTGGACCACTAAGGCATTTCCTTAAATAGCAAATTATAGGATGTTGATGCTTCTATAGTGAAGTAGGAGAAACTTGGGGGGGGCGGTTTTGGCAACCCATGTGGTATTTTATTTTCAGATACTACAACAGGACAAGACGTGAGGTTTCTTTTCTCCTCTAACTGAAATGTAGTACCTTCTTGTAAAATCACAGGCAAAACAGCTGGCAAGTCAAGAATCATGATTGACAAAGTGGAATCGTATGTTTTGTAGACCATGTCCAGAAAATATACATCTTGGCTCTACCTCTCTATTACTGACGAAAAACCTTAAATAAAAGGAGGCAAACTATCTCCTTTTACCTGCTATCCTCCTCTGTTACCATGCAATTTCCCTTTCTAATTCCTGAAGTTCTCTCACCTTCTTTAATGGTTATGGTAAATCTACCCAACGTTCTCTCACTTTCTTTAATGGTTACTAGCTGTACCCAGCACGCGTTGCTGTGCCCTATTTGTTTTGGGGGCCTTTTAGGTTTTGGGGGGGAAAGTTTCTTTGCTACAAACGTACCTTGCTTGAGGCCTATTTCTGTTGGCAAGTTTTGTGTTTCTGCGTTGTAAGGTTTCTCTGTTTCAGGTAGTCTTCATATGACGACTGTTCCTTTATATATATAGATGGTAAATCTACCCAACTACAATTGGTTTAAAATGAACCGTATTTTATTTTGTATTATTGTAATAAAAACAATTATGACTTTTGAACCTACCATCCTGAAGGCAGCTTTTAAGCTTATGTACTTTGACAAGAAAGCTTTGGTACTTGCCATCTGCATGGGATTACAAAATCCAGGACCATTGTCAAGCATCTTGCAGCCCACAGTATGTAGCTAGTAAATTGGGCTTTGTGGTTCACAAGTTGCCTAAGAGAGTGGGCTCAACACTTAACAAACTATTATTACATATTATTACAGAACCTAGGAACAATATGCTTGCCGCTACCAACACCCAGCCCCAATGGTCTGATCTTAAGCCATGATCTGAAGCTATGTGTCTCTAGGATGTTGAAAGAACCATAATGCACAATGATTGATCTATCAACCATTTATACCTTGTAAAAATCAGTCGATTGCTAGTTCTCCTCACTAGAGTGCAGGAAACCAGACTATGCAATACACACATTTAACAAGTAAGAGGGACTCGAGTCACTGCTGCCAAGTTGATTGAGACTTATGGCGACTGCATGAATGAGAGACTTCCAAGTCACCTTATCAGCAGCACCTCTGGTTGAGTTTATTCATAGGCAGTCTTCCTCTTTTCTTACTGTCTTCTACCTTCTAAAACTACTAACAGGCATAATACTATTTTCTAGTGAGTCATGTCTTCTCATGATATGTTCAAAGTACAATAGGAAAGATATCTTAGATTCCAGGGAAAATTCAAGATTGATCTATTGGCCTTTTTAGCAGTCCACAGTATCCATAGATCTCTCCTCCAACACAATTCAAATGGGTTTTCTTCCTATCAATTAGCTTACTATTTATCAATATATTCATGGTTGTTATTGTTAATATATTGAGGCTTCATCACCACAAATCCACAAGGCTTCTTAAAATTTAAATATGCAAAGCTTCATGCACACACACACACACCATATTCTTCCAAGAACATATAATTAATTGGCCTAAGACTAATGTCTCAATAATAGATAATTGCAACCCATCAAATACCTGGGGGTAAAGAAAGGTTTTAATTGAGTGAATAAAGTATGATAATATTGAGGTCAGGAGAGCCTAATCAGGTAGAGACTTCCATAGGTGCATTGGGGGGTGGGGATCTTTGTTATTCACTCTTGATCAAGACACTATTATTCTGTGATGGTGGGACTACATGTTCCTATGAGGCAAGAGGCAATGCTGCTAGTGGGGTCCTTCATGTCAGACAAGCTTTTGTTGAGCCAGATTAAATGTGCCAAAATGCTACTGAGCAGCAGGAATAGTGGGGAGGAGACAACAGCCATGGCCCCATAGGTAAGAAGTTACTGAGTAAAGACAACACAAATACAAAAGGTTCTATCTTTTAATTAGGTAAGAGGCAGGAAACATAAGAAACATATTGCGTCAATATGATCTTATTTCTAATTTGTATTGTCAGGGGCTCAAACATGTTGCCACTGTGAGATTTGAGCTGTGCACCAATAGCTGCCCAATACCAAAATCTGTGTCAAAGCCCACTACTCAAAAGTCTGAAGAGACATATTTACACAAAGTCACCTTGGCTTACCTGTCTGTTTGTCCCAACCTTATAATTAAACATAACTGTTCTGATGGTTTGGTTCTGGACTCTTATCAAGGTTTATGAAAGCTTTAATTGGTTATCAGTGCCTAATTAGTGGGAGCCTCCGGCGGCTCAATGGGTTAACCCTTGTGCCGGCAGGACTGAAGACCAACAGGTCAGAGGTTCAAATCCGGGGAAAGCACGGATGAGCTCCCGCTGTCAGCTCTAGTTCCCCATTCGGAGACATGAAAGAAACCTCCCACAAGGATGGTAAAACATCAAAACATCTGGGCATCCCCTGGGCAACGTCCTTGAAGATGGCCAATTCTCTCACACCTGACACAAAAAAGTGGCAGCTGTCTTGTCTAGCCAATTACTTCAAAATTTTAAGGTGTTATCATTCTGTGGTATATAAACAAATCAAGGAAACAAGCCCAAAAGCCCAACTGCGAAGAGATGGGCATGGGCTTCGAGGAAAAAAATGGACTTGCTATTGTTTCTCCTTTTTACTTCTAACCTTTTCCTTCTAATCAGCCTCTGCACAAGCTATAAAAAGGAACACATGGAAAAAAATAGTGAATGCAAACATAGATGGAACTTTAAAAATTACTTCTGATAAGGTATTATGAATGTTCTAATGTTAAAATAAATGGTTCCTTAAGTAATACAGTTAACTTTCTATTATGAATATAAATGGAAACACAATTTGTTACCCCACCCTGCTAATGTTAACAAATGCATTAGAGTAGACTGTTAAGCTCACTAGTGATGAACAAGACATTATAACCTTTTCTATGAATGTCTCAAACTATTATTCAGATGTATAGCCTGACTATGTTTGCAATGTTCCAGCAGCCCAGGGGCCCTTTCATACTTCACAATTATGGTGTCACGATTTTACCTAACTACCATAGCACTACTCCAAAGACTAAAGATTTGCAGTTTAGAGGATTCTCTAAATGTGAAATTTTCCACCAGAGAGTTCTAGTAGACTTATCTGAAATATCTTTGTCTGATCTGGGAACATCTTATGCTTCAAAAGCAGCAGAAAATAAGAAACCTTGTCCTCTGTCCTTGTAGAACATTTTTCGCTATCTCTCTGATCCTAAATATTTATAGCTGATAATATACTACTTCAAATGAAACAATGTTGACCTCTGCATTTTGGATGCCAATTGGCTGAATGATGATGAAAACATTCTATTCTTGTACAGCTTTTACAGTACTTTGACTAGTAAATGTATTTATGGATTGGAAACAACTGTGTTTGAACAATATAAATAAAAGGGAGCATGCATGACAACTGTTTTGAATTGTGTTGTTGTAACCTAATTGTCACAAGCTGGGTATTAGAGTAAAACAAGTTCCTCCACAATATTGTATATTAATTGTTTGTATAAGACATACATGATTCTATCTCTTCAAAACAGGGTTAATAGTCTTACAGTTTATACTTGCTTGGTTCTTATCTGAGATTTTTGCCCTACCTTCTCTGGAACAAACATTGGACTACACCCTTTACAGCATGCTTATGGCTTTTAACACTATCAGGAATGGAAATAGCAAGCTTTTAAAAATATACCAAGCCACAATCCTGGAAAAGTCCAAATTTTCTATGCAATAGACACCGAAAAATACATTAACAGTGACCTAGGGAAAATAACAGTACTTGTCCACAATTGAAAATATGTTCTGCCTCTACCTGTGGCAGATCCACTTGTCAGTCTGTTTCTCTTTCTGTTACTCCTCACCTACAAAGTACTTACTTACTTAGGTGATCCCTCGTAGTCTGAGGATGAAGGTCCCCCAAGTGATGTGTCTTGGCGGTGGATCCCCTCAGGTCTGCTGGCTTTGTTATTTTTTTGTTGGCTGGTGGCATTGTTGACTAGTGTTCTTTCCAATGTACCAGGCAAGATTCTGGAAAAGATCATTAAGACAGTGGTCTGCAAACACTTAGAAATGAATGTGGTCATTGCTAATAGTCAACATGGATTTATCAAAAACAAGTCATGCCAGACTAATCTGATCTCTTTTTTGGATAAGAGTTACAACTGGATAGATGCAGGGAATGCCATGGATGTAGCGTATCTGGATTTCAGTAAGGCCTTCAACAAGGTCCCCTGTGATCTTCTGGCAAACAGACTAGTCAAATGTGGGCTAGGCAAAACTATGGTTAGATGGATCTGTAATTGGTTAAGCGAATGAACCCAGAGAGTGCTCACATAAGAACATAAGAAGAGCCATGCTGAATTGGGCCTCAGCCCATCTAGTCCAGCATTCTGTGTCACACAGTGGCCCACTAGTTGTACACAGGGATCTCTAGCAGAAAGGAGGGCAAAACCCTCACCTGCTCCTGACCCCCCACAATGCTTCCTCTTCATCCTGGAGATAAGCGACGAGTGGAGTGCTGCAGGGATCCCTCCTGGGCTCGGTCCTGTTCAACATCTTTATTAATGACTTAGATGAAGGGTTAGAAGGCATGACCATCAAGTTTGCAGATGACACCAAATTGGGAGGGATAGCCAATACCCCAGAAGACAGGAGCAGAATTCAAAACGATCTTAATAGATTAGAGAGAGGGGCAAAATGAACAAATGAAGTTCAGCAAGGACAAATGCCAGATACTCCACTTAGGCAGAAAAAAAGGAATTGCAAAAATACAGAATGGGAGGTGCCTGGCTCGAGAGCAATACATGTGAAAAAGATCTTGGAGTCCTCATGGACAAGAAGTTAAACATGAATCAACAGTGTGATGTGGCGGCTTGAAAAGTCAATGTGATTTTTCCTTCATATATAGGAGTATAGTGTCTAGATCCAGGGAAGTCATGCTACCCCTCTATCCTGCCTTGGTCAGACCACACCTGGAATGTTGTGTCCAATTTGGGGCACCACAATTGAAGGGAGATGTTGACAAGCTGAAATGTGTCCAGAGGAAGGTGACTAAAATGATCAAGGGTCTGGAGAACAAACCCTATGAGGAGCAGCTTAAAGAGTTGGGCATGTTTAGCCTGCAGAAGAGAAGGCTGAGAGGAGACATGATGAGGGCCATGTATAAATAAATACGCGAGGAGAAGTCATAGGGAGCTTGTTTTCTGCTGCCATGGAGACTAGGATGCTGAACAATGACTTAAAACGACAGGAAAGGAGATTCCATCTGAACATTGGGAAGAACTTCCTGACTGTGAGAGCTGTTCAGTAGTGGAACTCTCTGCCCCGGAGTGTGGTGGAGGCTCCTTCTTTGAAGGCTTTTAAAGCAGAGGCTGGATGGCCTTACGTTGGGTGTGTGTGTGTGTGTGTTTTGAATGTGATTTTCCTGCTTCTTGGCAGGGGGTTGGACTGGATGGCTCATGAAGTCTCTTCCAACTTTATGATTTTATGATTCTACTAGTCGTCCCCTGCCATACGTTGCTGCGGCCCAGTCTGTATATATGTGTTTTGTGTGTATATATTTGCGTATCTCTCGGCATTACTTCGCAAACGAAGATTCTTAGGAAGGACTCATCCCACGCTTTTTACAAGCGCGTTGATGACTAAAAAGGCTAATCTGAGATAGGCAAGTTCGGTTGCAGAAAGCACAGCAGAAAGTCTCCTTGGGTGGTGTTGTTTCCAAGTTGCGGTTCTTTCTGGGTTGTCGGTTCTCTTCAAGATCCGTTCGGCGTGTCTTCTCGAAAGAGGCCGCAGCATTGTGGATAGTGCATCTCCATGCCTCCCGGTGTGAGGCCAGGGTGGACCATTGTTGGTGATCAATCTGGTCGAGCCTGAGATGTTGTTTCAGGGAGTCCTTATATGTCTCTTGGGGGGGGGGGGACGCCTCTCTTGCGCTGATGCGTGGCGAGTTCACCATAGAGTAGTATCTTTGGGAGGCAGTGGTCCTCCATCCTAGAGATGTGCCCTGCCCAGCGCAGCTGTGTTCTCAATAGCATGGCCTCAATGCTGGTGATTCCTGCTTGCTCAAGGACAGCGACATTCATCACATAGTCGGTCCAGTGTATATTTAGGATTGTATATTTGCATATGTGTGTGTGTATATATGTGGCTTAGTGCATGCGTTGTAGTGGGGGGGGTTTTTTGGCTTTTTAGGTCTTTTCTGCTATGTTTTTGAGTGTTTTTATGAGTGATGGTCACTAATTGGCCTGATGGGTGTATTGTGTCTAAATTCGGTGTCAATTAGTCCAGTGGTTTTTGAGTTATGTTAATCCCTCCAAGAAAAAACGTATATTTTTATTTATATAGGTTACCTGTGAGGAACCTTTGCATAATGATGGCAATTTCAGGGCCTTGTTGAGATCTCCTGCCAGATCAGGAGACACAAGCCTGAAAAGTCATCTGTCTGTGTGTGTGTGTGTGTGTGAGAGAGAGAGAGAGAGAGGGAGAGAGAACTCCTCCCGAATTATTTTTCTTTTCTGGCTACGGGCCTGCTTGTAGTAGATCTCAGAAATGTCACCTCGCCTGGGAAGTGGCTCCTGTTCTCCTTGAGGACAGCAGACACGCCCTTCCCCTCTCCCTCTCTCTCTCTCTCTGAGACTGGAACCGCCTCGCTCTCACTGCACCCCCCCCCCTCTGTGTTAGACTTTGGAGATATGGCCCAACCTTCCAATGAGGAGCTCTGAATTGGATAGAAGCCCCGCCCCGGAGGAGCGCGGCTCAGCCAATGCGAAGGCGCGCTTGGCGGGGGACGGCGCTGGCCCTGCTGAGGCGGTTGAGGGGGCGCGCGAGAGAGCGTTGGGAGCGCGAGCCCGGAGTTGGGCGCGAGGCGTCGCCGCCGCTGCCGCCGCCGTCGGTCTGAGGAGGTGAGGGGGGAAAGAAGGAAAGGAAGCGCGGGAAGGGGAAGAGGAAAGGGGAGGGCGTCAGTCAGTCTCTGTGGCGCTGGCGGTTCCTTCATCAGAGCCGCGCCGAAGGCCTGCCTGTGAGGGGAGAGGGGGCAATTCAAAGCCGAGCCTTTTCGGTGCCTGGGACTCAGACGCGGCCCGCTTCAGGAGAGGCGCTTCGAGAAGTTTGGGCAACTACGGGCCGTGTGTCTCCCTCCTCCCACTCCTAGGACTGATTGGGGATGCGAATATTCGAAGGAACGCTTTTAAAAAGCGCTTCGGAGGAGCGAGATTACTGCCTTCCTCATAACTCTCTGGTCTACACTGCCATATAATGTCGTTGGCGCTGTGTTTATCTGTCTACACCAGGCAGGATGCATCTAAGCCAGGCCTGGGCCAATTTGGGCCCTCCAGGTGTTTTGGACTTCAACTCCCACAATTCCTAACAGCCGATTGTGGGAGTTGAAGTCCAAAACACCTGGAGGGCCCAAGTTGGCCCAGGCCTGATTTACATTGTAGAATGTATGTCTTTTCTGTCAGCAGGCTGTAGAGTGGGTCATGGGGTCTCTGTGTGCCAAGTTTGGCCTTGATCCATCAGTATTGGGAGTTGCAGTGGTATCATGAAATTACTGAAGGTAGTGCAAGTCCCATCATCTGTGGTCCAGCCTCCCCCAAATTGCAGTAGGATGTAGATTGGGTCATGGGGGCTGTGTGTGCCAAGTTTGGTCTGTATTGGTGAATGGATGAGGGTTGTATTGCTTGTAGGAAGTGTGCGAAGGTACTTCAAGTCCTATCATCTGTGGTCCGTTTCACACAAAACTGCACCAGGATGTAGAGTGGATCATGAGGGCTCTGTGTGCCAAGTTTGGTGTTGATCAGTCATTGGATTAGGTTTGTAGCAGTCTTGGAAAGTGAGGGAAGGTACTGCAAGTCCCATCATCCATATTCTGCCCCCCTCCAAACTTCAGTAGGATGTAGAGTGGGTCACTGGGGCTCTGTGTGCCAAGTGTGGTCTTTATCAGTGTTTGTTGGGGGCCACAGTGGTCTGTGGGAACAGAGGGGTGTGAAAGTACTACAAATCCCATCATCCATTGTCAGGTCTCCCCCGAACCTCACCAGGGCATGAAGGGAGTAATGGGAGTTTTTTGTGCCAAGTGTGATCTCAATCAGTAATTGGATGAGGGTCGCAGCAGACTTAGGAAGTGAGTAGAAGTAGTGCAAGTCCCATAATCCATGGTCTGTCCTCCTCCCTAGTGCCCCAGGACGTAGAGTGGGTCATGGGGGATGTGTGTGCCAAGTGTGGTCTGTTTTGGTCCTTTTTGGTGGCCGCAGTGGTCTGTGGGAACCAAAGTGTTTGAATGTACTACAAATCCCATAATCCGTAGTCCATGTCCCTTAAACCGCACCAGGACGTAAAGTGGGTCAGGGGGGTTATGTGTCCCAAGTTTGGTGCAGGTCCATCACCCGCGCTGGTCGCTGTGGCCTGTGAAAGTGGCAGCCAATCAGAACGCTGCCACATACATACAAACAAACAAACATACAAACATTCCACTTTATTATATATAGAGATAGAAATTATTATGTCCCTAACAAAAGGAAGAACAAGGAAATGCTTCATACAGGTGATTGGGAACTACTCACTCAAGGCCTTCTTTGCCTCAGTCTTCTCCCAAAAGGTTAACAGGTGCCTCCAAGTGTGGTGGAAGCTCCTGCCTTGGAAGCTTTTAAACCAGTGGTTCTCAACCTGTGGGTCCCCAGGTATTTTGGCCTACAACTCCCAGAAATCCCAGCCAGTTTACCAGCTGTTAGGATTTCTGGGAATTGAAGGCCAAAACATCTATGGACCCACAGGTTGAGAGCCACTGTTTTAAACAGAGGCTGGATGGCCATCTGTCAAGGGTACTTTGATTGCGCTTTTCTTGCATGGCAGGGGGTTGGACTAGAATGGTCCATGCCAGGCTGTTAGGAATTATGGGAGTTGAAGTCCAAAACCCCTGGAATTGGCCCATGTCTGGTGTAGATGCATCTTGAGAGAACATTCTTTGGAGTCTTTTTCAATAAATGCTTAAGCTTCTGAGGGGGAAAAGGAAAGAGCCTGAGGTTGTTAGGAATTGTGGGTGTTGACGTTCAAAACACCTATAGGGCCCAAGTTGACCCATGTCTGGTGTAGATGCATCTTGAGATGCATTTTTTAAAAACTCAAAACAACAACAAATTTCAGCACATCCTGTCAAAGTGTAAGAGTTCAATGTGATGACATCAAGGTATGCATTTGGAATTTTAAAATATATATTATTCAAGCTGTGCATGGTCGGATCTTTGGATATAGGATCCATGGATGTCTATGTTATTTATTTATTTTTTTAAAAAACCACACATCCTGCTCTTTCTGGGTTATTATTGACAAATCTGGCACACGTGGCTCTCATTATGGTGGACTTGGTTCCAACATGTCAGTTTCTCCAAGACGTTGATTTTAAATGATATGCTTGGATTCTCCTACACAGAGAGACCGCCTTCCAGAAGGCTTGTAGACCTCTTACATCCTATTGGTAGATTTAAAGATTGTATTTGGCCACTGAAACAAAACGTTTTGTTTTCTAATTTCTACCGTTTTGCCATACATTGTTTAACACCATTTAGCTGCATTGAAATCCTATAGATGTCTTTTAATACATGGTTGGCTAAAATCTAATGGTCACATTTGCTGTTGTAAAATGTTTTGTTGTTTATAAGATATTCCTTGTCATGAGTATGTCAGTACAGTGAAACTGTAGGTGGCTTGTGCAATATATGATGAACAGCTTATGTGATGGGTGTGTAGTTTATGGTGATCCTCAATTATGTACTTTTTCTATTTAGAAAATCTTCAGTCTGGGGTGATTACCCAAGCTGCAGCTTTCTTCATATGAGACTGCACAGTATTCAATTGTTAAACTGTTAAGTTCAAGTTGGAGAAAATTTATACGGTAATACAAAATGACCATGTTATGTGTATCTGAAGAGGTTTGGAGTGGAGGAACTGCACCTTGTTATGTGGTTGAAATGAGCATGCATAATGTGCTGCTATAGCACATTTTCCTGATGTATATCTGCCTTCTTTAGCATCATGGTCCATAACAATTAAAGGCCTACACGTAGTAGTAGAAAATGCTGAGAATTTTCACTTTGATATAGAAGGCATTATATTCTAGTTTCACAAATCATTATTTCATGGGACGAGAATTGAAAAAACAAAGACACAAAATCCCCTAATGAACAACAGTAAAGCAGTCCTAAGGATATATCGTGTGTGTATGGACATCATTGACCTTATAAAGTTGATAACATCTTATGATGTGAAGGAAAAAGTCCCAGGTTCTTGAATAATTATCTTCATCTTGGATACATTTATGACTGCTTTGCAGAGAGTAGCAGTTGTGTTTGACATTAGATTGGAACTTGAAGTTCTAGTGTATCCTGTTTTACTGCTCACGTTGCTGTCAAGTCCTTTTTATATCACTAACTTAAGAAAACCTGTACATTATTACATGTAATCCTAAACTGCACAAATGTTTGCAGCTTGTGTCAGGGAAAAACTCTAATATTGTCAGAAAACTGTTCTACTACCTCTGGGAGATAGAGAAGCCTTACCACTAAAATCCAAATCCAATTGCTAGTCCCAACAAGAGTAGATCCGGTGAATGTGTGGTGAATATTAATCCTACACTGGTATACATTTCAGTTGGCTACTTTAGTTGGAATTGGCAATTGGATTAGACACATAGGCAGATCTGGCCTACTGAGAAATCTGTACAGGTTTGACTGTTTTTCAGTGCATAAATTTTGTGTTCAGAAAAGTATTTCCACTAAGGGCTGAAATTCTTCCATCGTTTCTTTCACTCAGCATAGTGAACCTTGGGCATTGTTAGTGCAGTAATAAAGTAGGTGAGGTTTTGTCTCGGTTTACAATCCGTTTCTGACTATCTAGGCCATAAACCAAAGACCAAAGTATATTTCTGACCGAAAATCATGTAAAGTTGTGTCTTTAAGAAAATATCCAAAATCTATACAACAAAACAATTTTTAGATTAATTTGAGGCGAGATAAGTAAAATGTGCCAACTTTTGAGATCTTTAAATTTCAGACATTGGATAAGATGCTACAGAAACTACAAGATAATGTATCTCTCACAATATTTCACTCATTTTCCTTTAGAAATGTGAAAGGGAAGGAACTGTAGTTTTTGTTCAAGCTATATGTGTAACAATTACTTGGTGACCTGATTTGTATTGGATGGCCATTATTTGAGGAATTGGAGTCTAGTTCTGTATTAGGACTGTATGGAAAGCCCCAAATCTCATATTCGTTGATTTTTGTGTGTGCCAGTCATGCTCCCTCCAAAACAAACCAATGAATCCATAAGCATTTGGTATGCAGTAAAATAGCCATAGGTACCCAACTCTGGTTGTCCTCCTAATCAGGTAGTATCTGATATAGTGTCACTCTTTTGTTCATTAGCAGATCATGCAGAGCAGTCCTCATGCATTTCTTTTTTAGTAATCTGAGAGGAAGGATGGGCATATACCATGCTTGCAGTGCACACATCTGAGGCTATTTTGCTGCATACCAAATTTCTGGGGTTGATGTGTTGTGAATGCAGCTGGCATCTGCTCTTTTCAAAAATGCATGTTTGTCATACACATAATACACTAACCCTGACCTATTTGGTATACAGTAAATAGTCTCAGATGGGGTGAATCTGTCTATTGTGAACCTATCTGGTGTCTGCTCTTCCTATTCTACAGGCAACTGAGAGAAGATGACATGATGCAAGCAAGTTTTAACAAAATCTCTAATATCATGAAAACATTTAACACTCTTGAGACATATGTACTGGGCAACTTGAGCTAGAAAACTTGAGAACCCTAACATGTCTGTAACTCAACTTTCTCTTATCTTTTAACAAATTCTACTGCTGCTACAATCAATGTTGTGTCTCCCACCCTTCCTTGAAAAGCACATGCACCATGAGGTCAAATTACACTAAATAGACTACATAAATAGATTATGATGGATGCATGTAAATAACTAGTTATTTGCATAACAGTTGGGCAGAGTAGTGACTTCCCATTTCTGCCATGGCTGCGGGGCAACTTCCCACCTGTTTGATGGGTTAGCATGCAGGCGGGATCACATGAAAGACACGCTGCAGCAGAAAGAAGGGGCCAGTGCTGGGTGAGCAAGGGCCACCTCGAAAAATGCCCAGCAAGTCTGAGTGCTGCAAGGCTCCCTTCCCGCATGTAGCAGCCGCCCGCCCGCCTCACCAGGGGAGAAGGAGGAGGGAGGGGGTCCATGTTTGGTGGGGCTAACAAAGAAAGGACAGAGACTGGGAGGGAGGTAAGGAGGGCCCACACGAGGCCCTGGCATGGTGAAGCAAGGCAGGCCCAAAGGCAAAGAAGAAAGGGGACCCGTGGGGTGGCGGGTGGGGGAGAGGGGGGAAGACCCCAAATCAGGGGCTTGGGGAAGCCGAGGGGCTGCCTGCCTAGCCCACTGGAGCCTTCAACGCTCCAGTTTGTATTTTTGTATTTTTCCCCTTCAAGCAGAAGTAGGGTGGGGCCAGGGGAGTCGTTTTCGTGCATGTGCTGTACCTTGTTTATTATTTTTGGGTTTTAAAGTCCTTTTTCACTGGGTTTTTTTGTTTGCGTTTTTTTAGTGATGCTCACTTATTGGGTTGTTAGGTGTATTCTGTCCAAATTTGGTGTCAATTCGTCCAGTGTTTTTTGAGTTATGTTAATCCCACAAACAAACATTACATCTTTCTTTATTAGATAGATAAATATTGTATGATGATTGTAAGAGTCAGTTGCCAGTTGATTTCTTTCTAATTATTAAGATGATGTTTCTAGTTATCAAGATGATTACATTTAAGAAAGTGTAAACTTGAAAAAGCCACTGCATTAAATGGATTATTACTAGGGTTTTGTTGTGTCTTTGTATAATTATCACACTGAGTGATACGAAATATTTGATTTGTTTCTGTTAAGTACTATATATTTGTGTATTTTAGTCTGCTTTTTTGCTATAAAGGGTTGAGTAATTGTAGATTATTACCTGCTTATAGGATTTGAAACATTTGCTCTTTTGGTTTGCTATGTGTATTTAGTAAGTTAATCTCATAATTTTGTATTAACTTTTATATTGGCTATGTTTTCTAGGTTGTTGAATTGGGCTTATCATATTTGTTAATGCAGTTGAAGCTTATATACGTGTTTTGAATAAGTTAAAGTCTTTGTACAGCCATTAGTGCGTTTAGCACTAATATGTATATATTGTATTATTGTTATGTAAAAGATACATAAGCCCTTCTGCAAGTGCCCCTTCAACTGTCAGTGTTATTATAGAGAACTTCTCTGTCTATTCTCCCACATTATGGAAACTGTCCTATAACTTACTTGAAATGAACATTGATATATATTTTATCACCTGGAAAAGACATTTATTATCCTGTGGTTTTAAGTATGCTATTGTTTTATTGTTTGTAGTATTTCAAGTCAGGTGATAATACTCGAGTATTTCTAAATTGTGAACTATTCATTGGTGGGGTATTGTGTGGTTTCCAGGCTACATTATTCATATTGGTGTTTTCATTTTGTGATATTAATATTATTGTTTGTATGCATGCCCCTTCAAGTTGCCTGTTGATTTATGGCGACCTCATGAATTCTGTTACTTGGCTGTTCTCATCTTTAGGGAAAATCCTGGCTTGTGTTGTATGGATTCTGTACTTCCTCTCCTTCTTTAAAATAGATATAGAGACTGAACTGGTCTTCTGAAGATGTATACTAAGCCCTATTTTGATATCTCAATAATCAGATGTTACTCTCTGGCAAACTTGTAACTACTGGTAGTTATATGTTAACAGGAATTAACATTTCACCACTGAGTGAACTATTTCTTTAATTTCAAGAAAAAAACATTTCCACAAGCTATACACCAGCATCACATTGTTTTTCCTGCATAATGCATGCATTAAAACAAAACTATATTTTTCTCTGTTAGGTCATTGGATTATTGTTTTGAAGGTGAAAATGGGGGAAATAGAAGGCACTTACAGAGTACTGCAGACTCCAGGTTCTCGTTTGGGAGTCCAGAAAAATTCTGGAGTGAGTACTTTGGAACCAGGACAAAACCTCTCCTCTGCCATAGCATCAGCACCAGCAAAAGCCCATGAGAGGTCTCTGCAAATCAAAATAAAGCTTTTGGATAATACTGTGGAAGTCCTTGATATTGAGGTAAGTTTGAGATATATATTTTGCTTTGTTTTAATTGTTGCTTACTATTTGTTCTGAAGTATTTTTCTGTTAACTTAGGTTGGAATATTCAGATGTTTCTGTTTTTTTAGGATTTTGTATAACTTTAGCAGCTTTAAAAGCACTACATATAGATATGCTTGTTTTAGATCAGTGTTTAGCATCGGATTTACTTGAAATCTAAACTGTGTATGGTTGGCCATGACTCACCACATTCTGAGACCTGAAAACCAGGAACTGTTTTTGGATTTTAAAAGATTTTCAAATGTAGCTATACAGGAAGTAATTTGGAAGCTTTTACTCTACCCTATTATTTCCTGTGGTTTTACAAAAAGAAAAATCAGCTGCTTACTAGAGGAAAGGTACATACGAACAGATGTTAGCAGCAGCAAGCTTTGCTATATGAAGGACTAATGGGAAAAAATAGAAGATGTAAAGATAATTTCATCAATGAAATCTTGAATCTTTTAGAATCAGTTGTGTTAGAATATTACTATTTGACAATATCTGCCTTCTACATGTCGTTAATTTTTGGACCGTCTTTGGCAAATGTCTAGTGTTTCTAATACCTCTAAAAAGCAATCAGACAAGGGGGGGGGGTTGTAACAAAAACACTCATTTAAAAAAGTTTTGATGTTTTCTTTCATTATTCTTCTACAACGCATTACTCATATTTCTGAATCTGTTTCTACACTGTGAAAAGTATTAACAGCTTTTAAAATGCAGAATGTGGGAGGATAGCATCTTTCAAATCCTATTAGATACCATACTACTTGAAACTAAATGCTGTTGAGCATAGTTATCCAGTGCCTTGTTGTCTAAGAAAAATTTCAAAAAAGAATCGCTGCCAGATGTTTGTCATGACTCTCTGACTGAGTATTCTAAATATGGCCAGTACACTGTCTTAATCCTATTTTTATCTGCCCTCAGACAAGAGTTAGTAATTCATGGCTGTGGATATTGCAGGTTCTTCTAAAAAGCAATTTAAGCTTTCCATTCTCCCTGTTATTTGGTCTACAATATTGTTGAACCTGTTATTTTTCTTAATGGCGTAACATTCCTTTGAAACAGTTTTTTGAGGACAAGCATTTTATCGCCCATGAATTACCACAATTAGAATTTGGGCTTCAGATAGTTCTTGCCTTAAGAAATAAATTCTGTTTCTTTGACAAAGAAATTATCTTATTCTTGGTAATACAATTGCCTTACAAATCACTTTTTAGTATAACAGTACTATAATGATTTATGGGTAATTCAAACTGTTCTGTAACGAAGACTCTTAAAATTACAAACAATGACTAAATTTTCTAGTAGGTTGGTAAAATGATTTTGTGTGGAGAGCATAGCTCAATTTTATCTTCCTGCCATTGATACTTTAAGTGAAAAAGTTGTAGCACCATAACCTTCCAGTTAATGTAAATTTCTATATGCACAGGAAAGTGTTTTCTGTTCAGCGTGCATTACTCTTCTAATGTCTAACACATTGTCCTTCTCTTTGTGCTGTTTTTCCCCTTCAGCTTCTTTATGTAGAATTTAGAAAGCTACCGTGTTTCCCCGAAAGTAAGACACCCCCGATTGTAAGACGTATCGGGGGTGTCAGGGGGGTCGGCTAATGTAAGCCGTACCCGAAAATAAGACGTACCCCGGCCGCCCGCGTCACTCAGTCCCGCCTCCTCGGTCCCGCCTCCGCCTCCTCCTCCTCCTCCGCTTCCCCCCGCCGCCGCTTCCCCCCGCTGCCGCCTCTCCCTGCCGCCGCCGCTTCCCGCCGCTTACCTCCGCCGCACAGCCGGCCCCACGCCTGCGGCAGGAGTGCCTACGTCAGCACGCCAGGAGCGCCTACGTCAGGCGCCCTCGGGTCCTACTGCCCATGCGCATGGGCAGTAGGACCCGAGGGCGCCTGACGTAGGCGCTCCTGGCGCGCTGACGGAGGCGCTCCTGGCGCGCCTGACAAAATATTACAAGGATTTATATAAGGAGGAGGGGGTAGCACAAGGGAACTTAAATATCAGAGAAAAAAATTGCAGAGGAAGACAGAGAGTTGTTAAATCAACCAATAACACAAGAGGAAATATTAAACGTAATTAAAGGGTTAAAGGGGGCTAAGTCTCCAGGGCCAGATGGATTCCCAGCGGAATATTATAAAGCATATATTGAAGAATTGGTACCACATCTAACAGAGTTGTTTAATGAAATATACATTGAGCAAAAAGTCCCACAAACATGGAAAGTTTCAGAAATTATCACCATACCAAAAAAAGGGAAGAGATCTAACACAACCAGGGTCATATAGACCTATCAGTCTATGTAACCAGGATTACAAAATATTCACAAAAATTTTAGCAAAAAGACTGGAAACGATAATGCCAAAAATAATTAAAGAAGATCAATACGGATTTGTAAAGGGAAGAAAAATCGGGGATCCAATAAAAAATGTGGTAATTGCAATGAATCAGGCAAATTTGAATAAGGAAAAAATTGGAATACTCAAATTGGATGTCTATAAAGCTTTTGATAAGGTTAACCATAAATATCTGTTAAATGTATGTCAACAATTGAATATGGGGGGAAATTTTTGTAAAACATTGCAGCAACTGTATAGTAATTGTAAGGCAAGAGTAAGAGTGAACAACAGAAGGACAGGAGAGATACCTATTCTAAATGGCACAAAACAAGGGTGTCCATTATCCCCCACTTTATTTGTAATAGCAATAGAGATACTAGCCGAAAGTATCAGAAATAGCACCAAGTGGACAGGGTATAAAATAGAAAAGGAGGGAGGAAGAAAAGAAGAAATAAAGCTGAACCTCTTTGCAGATGATGCAATGATTATTACCAACCAACCATTAATTATGATAAAAGATATGATAAAAATATTGGAAGAATTTAGGAGCATATCAGGATTATTTGTTAACATTGAAAAGTCAGAGATATTATGTCTTAATACCCCCAAAAGAACAATTGGAGATTAGAAAAATATCGGGATTAAAATTAGGATTAAAGAAGATAAAATATTTAGGAGTGTGGATATATAAAAATCTAAAGAGTATAGTTGAGGGGAATTATAAACAAAAATGGAAAATAATAGAGAAACAACTTAAGAAGTGGGAAGAGAAAACGTTAGCAAGAGTGGATAGAATAAGGGTATTGAAAATGTTCGTAATACCAAAAGTATTATATCTATTCCAAACATTGCCAAATGCAGTAGAGAGGAAGACATTAAAGATATGGGATAGAAGAATAAAAACATGGGCAGTTGGAGGGAAAAGACCCAGAATAAGGGACAAATGGTTAAATGCCAAAGAGGAAGAGGGAGGCTGGGGATCCCAAGTTTAGAAGTTTACCATGATGCATTTCAAATACAAAGATTGTTGGAAATACAATACACGGGGAAAAAATGGGTAAATATGGAAAAGATAATAAATAATATTAAAGGAAAAGAAATAATATTTACGGATTGGAAGAGGAGAGAGGAAACAGAATTTAAGGAACCCTTTAAAGGAACAGTAAAAGTGTGGAAAAAGAAAGAAGAAGTTAAACCCAGGCAACGAAAGCAAGGTGGCAACTATATGGCAAATGAATTATAACAATGATGTAAGCATAGGTAGAACACTGAGATTAATCGAAAGTAGAGGGAAAAGGTTAGTGGAGGATCTGTACACAGAGGATGGAAACCTGTAGAACAAAAAGAAATTCAGAACTGGATTGGGTCAGGGAACTGGATCCAAAGCTGGGTCATAAGACAGGAAATTTTCAGACGAAGGAAAAAAATAAGAGAACGGGATAGTCCATTTGAGAAGGTGATTAGGAAATGTTTGAGAGGGGAGAAGAAAGTGGCAGGAGATCTGTACGAACAAATCATAACAGTAAAAGAAGAAATAATAGAGGAAATTTTCCAGACATGGAGATTGGACATGGAAATTGAGAGGGAAGACATCCAGAGGGAAATAAGTAATATAGCAAGAGAAAAGTATAATGCATTAAGGGAAACCAGAAGGAAAATGTTACAAAAATGGTACAGAACTCCTGCACAACTTTCACGCTTTGTACCAGGGATGAAAGATAAGTGTTGGCACGGCTGTGAACAAAGAGGGGTGTTCAATCATATGATATGGGAATGTGATAGAGTGCAAGATTACTGGAAAATGATTGAAGGAGAAATCAATAGAATGTTAGATTTACATATTGTAATAGTTAATAGAAATGTATTACATGCACGGATAATAGGAGTGAAGAATATGCAAAAAGAAAAATTGATTGATAAATTAATAGCGTGTGCACAGATAGTTTTAGTGAGGGGTTGGAAGGATAAAACAAAATGGACATTGACCAACTGGTATAACTATATAATTAATATGTTAAATGTGGAAATAACAAATTGTAAATGGAATAATATAGATAAAACTGAAAAGATAATAATAACAAAGAGGATGTGGGAACCAGTTAGAAATTATTTAGAAAATGTGTTAAGAGGTGGAGTAGAAAAATTAAGACTGAGACTGATATTTCAAATGTAACCTCTGTAGTTTGATGTATAAACTGTATGTACAAGGAGGGGAGGGTGGGAGAGGGGAAAAAACCAATAAAAAAAAGGCAAAAAAAAAAGAAAAGACGTAGGCGCTCCTGGCGCAGGCGTGGGGCCGGCTGTGCGGCGGCAAGCGGCGGCGGAGGAAGGCGGCGGCGGAGGGAGGCGGCGGAGGAGGCGGGACCGAGGAGGAGGCGGCCAAGGGGAAAGGGTTACTTTCGGGGTACGGCAGGTACCGTCGGCTAATGTAAGCCGTACCCCGAAAGTAAGCCGTAGTGGGGATTTTGGGGGTCAAAAGAAAGTAAGACGCTGTCTTACTTTCGGGGAAACACGGTATCTTATGGCAAGTCAAGCTATTGATCTGCTTAGCTCGATACTATTGTCAGCTTTGCAGGGTGCAGATTCAGAATATTTCCTTGATTTATGTGGATATTGAATGCAAACATGTACTCTACCATTTACTACAGCCCTTCCTTCTGTTTCTGTTACTTCTTACCTTTTCTCTGTTGTGTGTGATCCCTGTCCTGCAATACTCTAGTCTGTAGAAGTCAGAACCATTCTATCCTGCTTCTTTTTAGTAATGCTTGTGGAAACACTTTAGGGAAAGGACCGCCTATCCCTGCACATTCCCCAGAGACCACTACGGTCCATGAATCAAAACCTGGAGGTTCCATCACTTAAGATCTGCCGCCTGTCCTCGACACGGCAGCGTACTTTCTCTATAGTAGCGCCTACCCTTTGGAACGCCCTCCCAGAGAAGGCTCGAGCAATAACTGATCTACAGGCCTTCCGGAGGGCCTGCAAGACCAATCTCTTCAGACAGGCATTTAATCTTTAAGGCTGTTAAATTCCACTCTTGCCTCAATCTGTTTTATTATGTTTTTAACTATGTTGTGATTATGTTGTTCACTGGTGTGAACCACCTTGAGCCTCTTTAGGAAGGGTGGTAAATAAATCGAAATAGTAAATAAATAAATAAATATTAGTTTTTTGTATGAAGAGGTCTAGCACTAAAGCTTATAAAAAGGTCGAATACCAAAGCTTATAAACCTGCAGACCTGAAAGACCAACTGTGCTTGAGTTAACTGTTTCTCGATTAAATTGGGAAGCTAAAGGGGGGGGGGGGTTACTTGTTTACTCCAGCCCTCAAAATGTCATAGGACTAGGGTCAGGGGACGGGCATGGATGACTGGAATTCTAATCAGGAACACTCTGGTTCAGTAAAGGCTAGGATATCTCTGGCATTCCAGATGTTTGGGTTGCAACTCCAGCAAGCTCCAGACAATGTGACCAATGGTTAGGGATTGTGGTAATTCTTATTGAAAACATCCAGATGGTCATAAGGTTTCCAGCCCTGTAGCATTTGGTAGAGATACACCACAGAATACCTGATACTATTACTGTGGTTCATGCACAAGGATGCATATATTTATGTGCACAAATCATGTAGACACGTGTATGACAGAGACTGATTCCTGAAGTTATAGATGCTTTACCAAATACAACATTGCAATCTTATACAAGGCCATGTGCTGCATGGTGCCTCAGTCCACTCAGTGAGTTTCCTTGGTGATGGCCAAGGATTCAAACTGTGGAGATTGGAATATACCTTGATCATTTCTAGTTTGAATCAGTTCTGTTGATACAACTTGTGATTTATTTTACCCAAGTCCTGTAAACGTGGCTTCCACTTCTCTTTCTATAACTGTGGGTTCATTTTCAGCTGTTACAACTTAATACATTAGGATTATTTATTTATTTATTTATTTACATCATTTCTACCCCACTCTTCTCTATCCCCGAGGGGTGACTCAGAGCGGCCTGACAAAAGGCAACAATTCGATGCTGATACACAATATAAATACAATATAAAACCATAAAAATTCAGCATTAAAATACAGTTAGCATTAACACATAATACACATTCACTTAAGTTAAAAGCAGTGTTCCGTCCACAACATGAGCATTGAGCCATATCCTTCAACTTGCCATTACAATTCCAATCCAAAGTGCTGCATTGTGCTAATGTGCAAAAGCCTGGTCCCATAGCCAAGATTTTACTTTTTTCCTAAATGCTAGGAGGGATGGGGTTGATCGTATGTCACTTGGAAGTGCATTCCACAGATGGAGAGCCACCACCAAGAAGGCCCTATCTCTCGTCCCCACCAACCACATTTGAGAAATTGGCCGGAGAGAGAGCAGAGCCTCCTCGGATGATCTTAAATTACGAGGTGGGACATAGAGGCAGATACGTTCGGACAAGTAAGCTGGGCCAGAACCATAGAGCTTTAAAGGTCAAAATCAGCACTTTGAATTGAGCTCGGAAGTGGACAGGCAGCCAGTGGAGCTGACACAGCAGGGGGTGGTATGCTCCCTGTATGCTCCAGTTAGTAATCTGGCTGCCGCCCGTTGGACTAGTTGCAATTTCCGAACTGTCTTCAAAGGCAGCCCCACGTAGAGTGCGTTGCAGTAATCTGTTCAGGATGTGATCAGAGTGTGGACGACCGTAGCCAGATCAGACTTCCCAAGGTATGGGCGCAGCTGGCGCACGAATATTAACTGTGCAAAAGCTCCCCTGGCCACCGCCGAGACCTGGGGTTCCAGGCTCAGCGATGAGTCCAGGATCACTCCCAAGCTGCGAACCTGTGTCTTCAGGGGGAGTGTAACATCCAACACAGGCTGTAACCCTATGCCCTCTTCGGCCTTTCGACTGACCAGGAGGACCTCTGTCTTGTCTGGATTAAGTTTCAATTTGCTAGCCCTCATCCAGTCCAACACAGCAGCCAAGCACCGGTTCAAAGTCTGGAAAGCCTCCTTAGTGACAGGTGGAAAGGAGTGATAGATCTGGACATCATCTGCATACAGATAACACCTTACTCCAAAACCCTGGATGATCTCTCCCAGCGGTTTCATGTAGATGTTAAATAACATCGGGGACAGTACTAAACCCTGAGGGACTCCACAAGACATCGGCTGCAGAGCCAAACAGGTGTCACCCAATAACACCTATAAGGGATGGAAGAATATTTAACTAAAGAGACAAGCAGCTAAATAATGCTATCAAGGTCTTTTGAGTTTGGAATGAATGAGGCAGTGCCTGTTAGTAAGTTGTTCAGTTTGAGTTTTTATTTCTGAACATTAGTCTACATTCCTCCAGTATTAAAGCAATAACAGTTTACAGCTCTGGAGATATTTGGGTCACTGATAAAGAATGCAGTGTCATTGGAATGCATGAAAGTGTATTTAGAAAAAAGCTTTATATGTTGATCGAACTAGATATATCTGTACATGGAAGTGTGCTCATGTATTTAGAAAAGTAAAATCTATCTATATAAAATCCTTCATGTGGTGGTTCCAGTCTTATAGACAAAGAAACCACACAAGGCAGACACACAAAAACAGCCCACATACCCAGAAAACCCTACGAGGTATGTTTACCACAACACCCCGCCCAAAAAAGAGCCAATGGCCACAAATCCAAAAAAACACATTATGGACTACAACTCCCATGATCCCCCACGCCACCTCCCTCTGGCAGTTTAGAGTGTCGGAATGTTAGTGGAGTTGACCAGTTAGAGGCATTATGCAAATACTCCCTCAGTTAGAATGTAGGCTGGGAGCCCCCCCACCCCCCTGGCAGTTTAGAATATCGGAATGTTGGTGGTGGTGCTGGCCACTCATAGGCATTATGCAAAACAGTCAGGTAATAAAAGGCAATCCAAGAGATAGAAGCTGGTGAAGGGAATAGCAAAAGGCAGGAAAAAGGTAGGGAGGGAATGGAGGAAGGGAGACAAGGGAATCAAGAACTGAAACAGAAAGGGGAGGGATGGCAGGAAGGAGGGAAAGGAAAGAAGGGAGGGAGGGGGAAGAGGTGCGAGGACAGAGAGAAGAGAAAAGCTGAGGGATGAGGGGGAGAGGGAAGAAAAGTTAAAAGGCAGGAAGCGATGTTACTGCTGGTCTTCGCCACATGCACACACATATATACATATAGACATGCACACATACATATATACATGCACTGAAATATACACATGCACACATACATACACACATTTGTACTTACACACATCTACATATACACACATACACATATACAAAAACACACATATATATAAGTACAAACATACACGCATATACATATACACATATACATAAGTACACACACACATATATGTACACATAGACACAAATCCATATATATACATGCATACACACACAAAACACATATATATATAGACTGGGACACAGGAAAGAGAAATAGCCACAGCAGCGCGTAGCCGGATTCAGCTAGTTATATATATATATATCCTTTTTACCTGTTTGTAATGTATCTTAAGATAGCATTTTATGGTTGTACAACTTTATTTTTTAATATCTCACTTTCTGAAAATGTGGGATCCAGTGTTGCTCTCCAGACAAGGTTTTTTTAAAAATAAGATAAGATTTTTAAAGCAGTAAATTAAAATAATTTAAACATTTAAAAACATAACAATGGAAATAAAAATGTAATAGCTTTCCAGTAAAAGACCCATCTGCATCAATCAACAGCCAAAAGCCTATATAAACATTTTTTTTGCCAGCTGAAGGGGAACAGAGAGGGCCAGCTTGCCTTCTGTGGAGTAGTCATTGAGAAGGCTCCTCTTGTTTATCTTCACCAGATATACCTGAGGCAGCAGTGGTACTGAGGGAGATCCCTTCTCTGAGTATCTTAAAACTTGAGCAGGGTCATATAGGAAATATGGTCTTTCTGATAGCTTGGATATAATATATAAATGTAGAAGATGTTTGAATCCCACTGTTTCCTTCCTCTTAGGCTAATAGTTGAGCTTCTGTTAATACCCATGGGAATCTGAAGACAGTACATCTTGTGAAATTCCATTTCCAAAAAATATATAGATAGAGTTTATAGATATTTGTGGAGTGTGAGAAGGTAAAAAGGTGTTTTGTATAAGATGCCCAGATTTAGGTGGAAATTGTGCTTCGAGGTTAGGAAAAATGGAGACATGAGTAATTGATACGTTGAGAATGCAGGAAAAAAAGAAATAAAAAGTATTAAAGGAAATTTAAGCCACATCACGGTTGTTATGAGATACACAAATAGGAAGAACTCTGTCTTACAACAAGGGAAAAGTGGACTAGTTAGAGCTTTAGAAAATATGCATTTGTGGCTCGTGAACCCAGAGAGCTAATGTACGAGCTCGTACATTTAAATGTACTAGTCTACTACATTGACATTTACTAGTCTACTACACTGACTAGTAGTCCGCTATGAAGGACTGTAAATTGTTTTTTACTGGCTGGAAGATGGAAACTGCTTTTGGTTTTGTCATTAGAGTTTAACCTGAACGATAGTAATCACTTTATCATTTGGTGCATGAGATGGAATGCTTTTGTGAATGTATTTCAAATCTTGCCTTTTATGAGGATATATTCAAGTCAAAATGAAATATGCAAGTAGCTAAAAAGAAAATCTCTTATAGGAAACCTGCATTCCAGTGATTTTCGGCAACTTGAAATTTGAAAGCATATTTTAGTCATCAGCTTACTCCTTACAATATTAAATTTGGAGTAGAATCTATGGAATGTTAGTAGCAAGAGTGTAATACTGCTGCAACTAACTGTACAATGATGGCACAGTACAAAAAATACTTGGCAATCGTTTGAGAAATCAGCCAAAATGGGAAATTCTTGTTGAAATGTGACCTTTAAAGAAACTCTGGCCTTTTTACATTTTTATCAAGACTAGAATAATGTACTATAATATATGACTTCATGCTTTGTGTAGCTGGTATGCAAATAAATGTAACATTAAACTGAAAATATAAAATTCATTTTTCTGATTTGTAAAAGGACACTAGACTTTTACATGAGGTTATTATATCTTAGCAAGAGAATAAGAAACAAAGAATTCAAGAAACAGCTTGAGCTAAATACAGTTGCTAATGTGAATAATTTTCTTATTACTCCCGAAAGTGCTAAAACATCTTTTGAGTTTCTATGTGCCTTTAGGTTGCCTGTCAAATTATGGCAACTTCATTAATTTCATAGGGCTTTCTTGGGCAAGGAATACTCAAAGGTGGTTTTGGCAGTTCTTTCCTCTGAAATATAGTCTGAATATCCACAATACTGGTGGATATTCAGTTTCACTCTTCGTAAATATATAAATCTTAGGATAGCAATTTATCTTTAAAACTATCACTGCCACATTTAAAAAATAATAAATTGAATGTGTATATATAGGTACATGTATTACTTTTGGCTTATATATTATAGTACATAGTTCCACAGGCATTTCAGTGGTTTCTCATAACTTAGATTTGTGAAATCTATTTTAAAACAGACATTCTATAATTAGAACTGGCTTCTACATGATGTTTCTGACAAGGGCATAGCACTATGAAAAAATACTTATAGTTATATTTATATTTCAAGGTAATATTTTTCACTCCATATTTGAAGATAATTTAAACAGTGCACATGTGAAAATCCAGTGTTGACAGCTGCCCAAAGGATAGCTACTAATCTTACTAGGAAAGGGGCAAAGTTTTACCTTTTAGTACAGATAAGATATTTCTTGTTGACTATGAAACTTCTGATCAGTCTGTAAACATGAGAATTAAGAATTTCAAACTTGTTTGAGATTGTAGAAAGGATGATGCACCAGTACTCACATTTGGGCTGGGTAAATCAGATATCTACATATATTCTTCTTTCAGTGTTTTTTCTGGGAATTAAAAATGTGACATCCATGTGAGGGCTATAATTGTAATATGACCTCTGCTTACTTAACCTTATCAACACATTCAATTTATTCATTTACTTCACTGGGCTCAAAATTTTTCAGAATGTTAGTGATTGACAAGGGACACTAGTCCTTCAGCTGTTTTGAACTTCAAATCCCAGAAGCCGCTGCCGCTTTGACCAATGATCAGGAATCTTGGGAGTTGAATGCAAAAACATTTAGAAGACTGTGCTTTTCACTGTCTTTTAGTTGCTCTGTTTTTCCTCCTTCCTGGATAGCAATTGATGGCAGACGGCTGGCTTCAGGTATCCTCTATCAATGTGCTCTGGGCTTGGCAAGCGCTGTCTGTCTGTCAGCTGCCAAACGACCCCAAGGTGGCGGCAGATTTAACTGCAAAAAATCGTAACATTTCTTCAATCGTTTGTGGACCCCCTGTGATGACATTGTCCGTCCCGTCCGTCCCCCAGGGATTCCTGGACTCCAGATTGAAAATCACTGCATTAGGAGGTTACTATGAACATGGTCAAAATTTGGTCTGGAGTAGTTAGTAATCTATACCATAGAAACTTTCTGAAATAGGCCCTAAACATGTGTACACTAATATATGTAACTACACACTTGGTGAAATACAATTAGAAGAAGCAAATTGTCCTTTGGAAAGGCAAGGAACACAACAAATCCAAATGATGCAAATGATACATTAAATTGTGAGTTATATTTCACTGACATAGTTTTAACTGGCATGAACTGTTTTGAATTTTTCTTTATTTCACAATGAAACTTTAATACTAGCACCAGTCATTGCTTTTCAGGAGTTAATATGTTTTGTTCCTGAGTCCTGACAAACTCTACCCCACATTTTTACTTATTTTTGTTTTCTCAGTCAAAAAGTTATGGCCAAAAACTGCTGACAGAAGTATTCAATCGTTTGAATTTGGTTGAGTCTGACTACTTTGGAATTGAGTTCCAGAATATGCAGTCATATTGGGTATGTAACTTATATTTATCTCACTGTTAATTTTTTAATGGATTTACTTTCAGTTTGTGTTTTAGAAGAACTTTGACTCATACAACAATTATGATTCAAATACTACTTTGATTCAAATACAACAAATATCAATGCATCTCTTGGGAAAGGAAATTTCCCATTCTGTTTAAAAGAAGCAGTAGTTAGACCACTGCTGAAAAAGACCTCCCTGGACCCTCATAACTATAGACCAGCCTTTAACCTTCTTTTTGGGGGGCAGGATGGTTGAGAAGGCAGTTGCCTTCGAAGTCCAAGTAGTATTGGATGACACACACTTTCTTGACCCATTTCAAACCTGCTTCAAAGCAGGGTATGGAGTTGGGGCTGCTATGGTCCTCTTTGTGAATGAGCTGTCTTAACACTGACAAGGGGTGTGTGTCCCTGTTGGTGCTTCTTGACCTCTCAGCAGCTTTCAATACCCTTCACCATGGTATCCTTCTGGAACGGGGGGGAGGGGGTCAGGGGTCGGTGGCACTGTGTTGCAGTGGTTCCAGTCATACCTCACACAAGTTTCAGATGGTGATGCTTGGGGATAGGTGCTCCTCAGAAAAGGAGGTATTATATGGCATCCCACAAGGGACCATTCTATTTCCAATGCTTTTAAACATTTGCAGTGGGGGGAAAAGTATTTAGTCAGATACCAATTGTACAAGTTCTTCCACTTAAAAAGATGAGAGAGGTCTGTAATTGGCATCATAGGTAGACCTCAACTATGAGAAACACAAGAAAACACATCCAGAAAATCACATTGTCTGATTTTTATCAAATTTATTTGCAAATTATGGTGGAAAATAAGTATTTGGTCACCTAAAAATAGGCAAGATTTCTGGGTCTCACAGACCGGCTCCTCTGTCCACTCATTACCTGTAGTAATGGCACCTATTTGAACTTGTTATCAGTATAAAAGACACCAGTCCACAACCTCAAGCAGTCATACTCCAAACTCCACTATGGTGAAGGCCAAAGAGCTGTCGAAGAACACCAGAAACAAAACTGTCGCCCTGCACCAGACTGGCAAGATTGAATTTGCAATAGGCAAGCAGCTTGGTGTGAAGAAATCAACCATAGGAGCAAGAATTAGAAAATGGAAGAGATAAAAGACCACTGATGATCTCCCTCAATCTGGGGCTCCATGCAAGATCTCACACCATGGGCTCAAAATGATCACAAGAACGGTGAGCAAAAATCCTAGAACCACACAAGGAAGCCCAGTGAATGACCTGCAGAGAGATGGGACCAATGTAACAAAGGTTGTCATCAGTAACACACCAGGGACTCAGATTCTACAGTGCCAGACGTGTCCCCCTGCTGAAGCCAGTACATGTCCACGGCCAACTGAAGTTTGCTAGAGAGCATCTGGATGATCCAGAAGAGTATTGGGAGAATGTCATATGAATGACAAAGTAGAACCAAAATAGAACTGTTTGGCAGAAACACAACTCGTCGTGTTTGGAGGAGAATGAATGCTGAGTTGCATCCAAAGAACACCATACCTACTGTGAAGCATGGGGGTGGCAACATCATGCTTTGGAGCTGTTTCTCTGCAAAGGGACCAAGACGACTGATCCATAGACATGAAAGAATGAATGGGGCCATGCCTCGTGAGATTTTGAGTGCAAACCTCCTTCCAGCAGCAAGGACACTGAAGATGAAACGTGGCTGAGTCTTTCAGCATGACAGTGATCCCAACCAAGCACACCACCAGGGCAACGAAGGAAGGCTTCGTAAGAAGCATTTCAAGGTCCTAGAGTGGCATAGCCAGTCTCCAGATCTCAACCCTATAGAAAACCTTTGGAGAGAGTTGAAAATCTGTGTTGCCCAGCGACAGCCCCAAAACATCACTGCTATTGAGGAGATCTGCATGGAGGAATGGGCCAACATACCAGCAAGAGTGTGTGCCAACCTTGTGAGGACTTAAGAAAACATTTGACCTCTGTTATTGCCAATAAGGGATATATAACAAAGTATTGAGATGAACTTTTGTTATGGACCAAATACTTATTTTCCACCATAATTTGCAAATAATTTCAATAAAAATCAGACAGTGTGATTTTCTGGATTTGTTTTCTCATGTTGTCTCTCATAGCTGAAGTCTACCTATGATGTGAATTACAGGCCTCTCTCATCTTTTTAAGTGGGAGAACTTATACAATTGGTATCTGACTAAATACTCCCCCCTACTGTATATGAAACTGCTAGGAGAAATAATCTGGAGTCATGGGGCTGGATGTTATCAGTATATGATGACACCCAAATATATTTATTCATGCCTTCAAAAGCAACCTCAGCTATGGATAGCATGTCCCGTAAATCAATACCTGAAGGTGCTTACCATCAAGGGACCTAACCTACGGATGGAGTTGTTTCAACCAGTTCTGGTTGGGGTTACACTATTCCTGAAGGACTGTGTTTGCAGCTTCCGAGCTCTTCTGGATCTGTCTTCTGAAATGTCAGCCCAAGTGGATGTAACGGTCAAGAGTGCTTGCTACCAGCCTCGGCTGATATGCCAGCTGCACCCCTCCTAGAATTGGAGGGCCTAAAAAAGGCTTTGTACATGCTGGTAACATCAAGGTCGGACTTCTGCAGTGCACTTTACATTGGGCTACCTTTGTACCAAGTTTGAAAACTCCCATTAGTTCAAAACTTGGCAGCCAGACTAGTTAGAGAAACATCTAGGAGTGAGTTTATTACTTCAGTACTGAAGTCACTCCATTGGCTGCCAGTTTGTTTCTAGGCAAAATACAAAGTGTTGGTTTTAACCTTTAAAGCACTACATGGTTTTGGTCCAAGTTACCTGAAGCATCACTCTCTCCCTACAATCCTCCCCGGACACTTAGGTTCTCTGGAAATTAGCTACTCCAACCAGTCAGAACTCAACAGGCAACTGTCACTCAGATATCCTTTTCATCAGCCACCCCAAGACTGAAATGACCTACCGGAAGATGAGCTGTTGGAATTTAAAACACAACTGAACCTACCTCTTTTGGCAGGCCTACCCAGTTAGCTTTAACTATGTTTATTGTGTTTTAACTTTAGTCTCATGTATTGTAATATGTGTATGTTTTAAAATATGTTTTTATGATTGTGTTTTATCTACAGTGTGTTTTAACAGGTGATTTTATAGATGTGTTTGACTATGTTGGTCCCTACTTTGAGCTGAAAGGATGAATAAATTATTGTTAGTCATCTATATATCATTTACTCTGTCAAAAAACGTACATTCTGAGCTAAAGAAGTTATACAATGGCAGATTTACTGTAGTTCTGTAATGCATAGCCTCTCAAACTGCTGTGAATGCTTCTTTTTGTTCCTTCTATTTTTGGTGAAGGAGATTTAAAACCTGTGTATTTCTTAATATACAAATCTGTTAGATTTGCTTCCAGACCAAGGTTTTCTAAACATATAAAAGTTTAAAGTTCGTAGGGTTTTAAGAAACCTTGTAAATATACTATGTTATATAAATGTGCACAATGTACTTGATTTAATGGCAGAACATTCACGTTTAGGTATAGCTATTTACAATGTACATATGATAGTTTTCAATTCGTAGTACTGCTTTTTCAAGGTTTATAGCAGAGATTTATATGACTGGTGATATGTCAGTTGGTTTCTCAATGGGTGAAAAAGCCTATGAAGTTATTTGTGGTGTCTGCATGTATATATGCACCTAATGTATGCATTGGAAAGGGTCCAAATAATTATTTTGGTTTTTATTGCTATTCAAATTCCCTGTATCCTAATTGCCATGGTAGATTTTGTACAGTCTCTTGTTTGACACTCCCAGAGATAGTTCATAGTTTCCTTGCTCCATGGATTCCATGGCACCAAAGTTTATATAGATAGTTCCTTTTTCCAGGGTGCATCTACAATGTAGAATTAATGTGGTTTGAGCTCACTTTAACTGCCTTGGCTCATTGCTATGGAATCCTGGGAGCTGTGGTTCTTCTACAGAGTCTTTAACCTTCCCTTCCAAAGAGACATAGGGCCTCATAAAATGACAACTCCCAGGATTCCTAGCAATGAGCCAAGGCAGTTAAAATGATATCACACTGCATTAAATCTGTGTTGTAGATGCACCTCAGGGTCATACAAAACATGGTATGCAATGAAAATGGAATCCACCACACTTTCCTTTGTGGACTTCAGGAAACGATTTCTTTTTTCTTATGCTAATTTTTCAATATAAGTTTGTAATGGCTATTTGCAGACTTGTGTTATGACTTAACTGCTTAGCTAAGATAGTGGGTAAAACCACTATTTATTTATTTATTTATTTACCATGTCAGGAGCGAACTAAACAGTTGTATTTCATTAAAAACAAACAAACAAACAAAACACAAAGTTCGCAGACTTGGTATTCTATTAAAGGTCCTTTGACCAGTAGCTGGCCACTTGGAGTGCCTCTGGTGTTGCCATAAAAAGGTCCTCCATTGTGCATGTAGCAGGGCTCAGGTTGCATTGTAGTAGGTGGTCTGTGGTTTGCTCTTCTCCACACTCTTATGCAAGGATTCCACCTTGCAGCCCCATTTCTTAAGGTTGGCTCTGCATCTCGTGGTGCATGAGAGAAGCCTCCCCGCAGGATTGCAAGACATCCGGGCGTCCCCTGTGCAATGTCTTCATAGACAGCTGATTCTCTCACTCCAGAAACTACTTGCAGCATCAGCGACATCAGAGCCCTTCCCCAACCACCAACAGTCGCTCTGGGGCCACAGTTAAGAAGGGAGCAGAGAAGACAGTTCCATCTCTTCTCCTGCAGCATCAGAGCCCTTCCCCCACCACTAACGGCCGCTCTGGGGCCCCAGTGAAGAAAGGAGCAGAGAAGACAGTTCCATCTTGTCTCCTGCAGCATCAGAGCCCTTCCCCCACCACCAACAGCCACTCTGGGGCCACAGTGAAGAAGGGAGCAGAGAAGACAGTTCCATCTTGTCTCTTGTGGCATCAGAGCTCCTCCCCCAGCAACAATATAATATTATATTATAGCAATATAATATTATAGCACCGGGAATGTGGTGCGGCTAGCTAAGTGTCAGCTGCATAAGATCTCTCTGACCAGTAGGTCATGAGTTCGAGGCCTGCCCAGGTCGAGGTGGGTTCTCGACCTTAAGTGTAGCCTGCTGCCGACCTTTGCAGCCCGAAAGACAGTTACATTTGTCAAGTAGGAGATAAAGGTACCACTTTAAAGTGGGGAGGCGAATTTTGACTGATTTATGAGGCCATAAAAAATCGCTGAGGAATGCGAAAGAAACAACAAAGGGACGCTGGAAGGAAACGCTGAGAGAGATGAGGAGTGTGTCAGCTCCCCCAGGTGGCCAGAAAGTTTGCCTCTGTTTGTCCATATATGTATAATATGTCAAAATGTATGTACTGTACTGTGATAAATGTCACATATTTATATGTCATATGTGGAACTGCAGGGATTGTCTGCAAGTATGCGTACTGTAATCCACTCTACGTCCCCTTCGGGGTGAGAAGAGCGGAATATAAATAAAGTAAGTAAGTAAATTATATAATACTAATATTATTAATGATGTATTAGTATTATGCTCTACCAGCCCGCACCACAGGAAGAGCACCATCATCCCCACGTTAGCATAGGCAAATCTGTGCTTAAGTCCATTCAGCAGTTCACCTACCTGGGAAGCATCATCTCTTCAGATGCCAAGATTGATAAAGAAATAGATCACAGATTAGCAAAGGCATATAGTGCATTTGGAAGGCTTCACAAAAGAGTCTGGAGCAACAAGCACCTGAGGCAAAGCACCAAAATCAGTGTGTACAGAGCTATCGTACTGTCTATTCTCCTATATGTGTCTGAAACATGGGTCACCTATCGCCAACACCTATGACTCCTTGAACGCTTTCATCAGTCCTGTCTTAAATATACACTGGACCGACTATGTGACTAATGTTGCTGTCCTTGAGCAAGCAGGAATCACCAGCATTGAGGCCATGCTATTGAGAACACAGCTGCGCTGGGCAGGGCGCGTCTCTAGGATGGAGGACCACCGCCTCCCAAAGATACTACTCTACGGTGAACTCCCCACGGGTCAGCGCAAGAGAGGTGGCCCCAAAAAGAGATATAAGGACTCCCTGAAACAACATCTCAGGCTCGGCCAGATTGATCACCAACAGTGGTCCACCCTGGCCTCACATTGGGAGGCATGGAGACGCACTATCCACAATGCCGCGGCCTCTTTTGAGAAGACACGCCGAATGGGTCTCAAAGAGAAACAACAACGCAGAAAGAACCGCAACTTGGAAACAACACCATCTAAGGAGACTTTCTGCTGTGCTTTCTGCAACCGCACTTGCCTATCTCAGATTGGCCTTTTTAGTTATCAACGCGCTTGTAAAAAGTGTGGGATGAGTCCTTCCTAAGAATCTTCGTTCGCGAAGTAAAGCCGAGAGAGAATGCTAATAATATAATATGCTTTTATGTAGATTTGACTTGTAAGCCGCTCTAAGTCCCTTTTGGGGTGAGAAGGGCGGCATATAAATGTTGTAAATAAATAAACTACTAACTAGATGAAATACTGCTTTATTGCTGTCGAAACAAGTAAAGTCTGTTTTGCTGTCAGTTCAACTAATTATTTTTCTTTCCTTTCCTTCAGATTTGGCTTGAGCCCATGAAACCTACCATTAAACAAATACGAAGTAAGTACATATAATATCTTAAATGAATTTCTTATTAGAATTAAAGTAAAAACGGACAATACAGCTATTTAGTGTTGTTATTAATGGATAATATTTTAAAAATAAACTTGAAGGTAGATGGTTCAATAAGCATGACACGTAGCCTTATTGTGAGTAGTTTAATCAGTAGCTGAGGGTGTTATTTCCACATCTGGAAAAGCCAAACAAAGCCTGCAGTTATTTAAGGTAGCTTGCAGATGGAATTTCCACTGGCTAATTCAACATTCAAACCCATGTTTGGGGTTAGCGTGTTATATCACAACAAAATTGAAGATAACATTTAAATATAAGCTATAAAATAAATACAACATCAAAATTTTTCATAGATCAAAATATCTTTTCAGACTTAATTATTTATTTCGTATCAAAAGCATTGCATAATTTAGTATAAAACTGATAAATATAGAAGGCGCGCAGGCAGCTAAATATCTTTTGACCAAAAACGGGCACCAGCAACAGCATTGTCTGTAGCCTCCAACAATTCCTCTTCTGTACATGAGGCTGGACACAGTGGACAAGCATACAGATGTGGAGTTGTCTGTTCTCCACAGTCACACAAAGTGTGGTATTATTTTGGGTAGTACCATTTTGCCAGGTTGTTTTTTGATCTGCCCACTCCACTTCTGAGTCTGTTCAGGGACTTCCAAGTTGCCCTTTCTTGGTTTGCCCCTGGAGGAAGACCCTCCAATTGGGATTTCCTGGTTTAGCTGCCCGCAGGGATACCCTTGCTGTTGCTGGGGAGACGCCAAGAGGAGTGGCCGTTCTCATAAAGCTTTTCATTGATTTGAGTCTACTGGGAGGAGGCTGGTAGCCATGTAGTGGATGGCTTAAATTTTCAGACTTAAAATTTATATTCCAGCATGAATTTTATAAAGTCACATTCATGCTCTTATGTGCCTCCTACAAATGTTACTTGTTTTTGTTCTTGTCTTCCTGTGAGTACCTTTTAAAATTTGATGGGCTGAAAACAGTCCTGAGGACCAATCTGCAACACTCCCCCAGCTCCTAGCTAAAACATCCTTTAGAGGGTGCGCGGGCAATTTCACCAGGAATTGGGGCTCCAATTCAACCCTTTTAAGCCCAGAAGAAGCATTTTTAAAACAGGAAAACAGCCCAGGAGACATTGAAAGCCATTTAGGTGAAACTTTTAAAAATGTAGCGGTGTGTGAAGAAAGCAACAGCTCTCCAAGATCTTCTGGAGGGCCATTGCGGCCTCTTAACTGTTGATAATTGAACATCCTAATTTAATCAGTTACTTAGAAAAAAACATTTGCTTTATACAGTTGGTGTTTTTCAGCATTCACATGCTACTGGCACCTAAGATAGGATATGTTCCTGTTTTTCAGATTTTCTGTGTAGTGTAAAGCACATATTGGTAGCCAATATAACTCAAGAAGGAGCATTGTTACTATTCTATGCTTGTTGGTAATTTGAAGTGTACATACCCTTTTAATAAAATACTAAAGGATACTAAAAAAATAAGAAAACGTTTGGGGAAGATGTTTTCTTAGACTACCTGAATTGTGTGACCTGGTGATGATTTGTACTTCACTTTTTCTATTTGGATTGAGACCCAAAACAAAATGATAATCTCAATTTCAGATATGCTTTCACACAGACAATACTGTGACAAATAAATGAAATATTGTTGATTATCACTTTGTGTGTGTGTGTGTGTGTATGCACATACATGTCCTTTTCTTTGGTTATACTCTCAATAACAAAAAGTTGCTGGTATAACATCTCCACTGTTTACCCTCGAATACACACGGGTGTCTATTTGCAAAACAAATTACAAATTATTCCTGAAGGGGTTGAAGATACAGATAGTGGCATAAAAATAATTATTTTGTATTTAGTCAGCCCTGCAACAAAGTTTATGTTTCAGTCCGGCATTTGAAGAATATAGAGGCAGACAGAGGAATAAATCTTCTTCACTTGGTTGTACTGTTGTTATTTCTGTTAGTGTGAGAGATGAGTAAGGTTTCTGTGATTTAGTTTCCTTTGTTTGGTTCTGTACTGTATAAACTGGAAATCTTTTTTTCTATTTGCTTCATTTTGGCAGAGATGCCAAAGTAAAGATGGATAGAATTTGTTATTTTTGCAGGTCTAGTTCTACCACTCGCTGTGATGAGATTCGGGTCCCATTTACTAAAGCTGATTGATAGCTTTCATCTGTGGTAAACCAGATGCTTCACCAGTTTACCACCTGTAAGGCTTATCCTATAACAGCAATATGTATAAAGTTTTGGGAAGACCTGAAATTGCAGCCAGTTCCAAATCGAAACATTTGCTCAAAAGCAACTAATTGACAACATAAATAGCTAATTCTCATGAATCTTTTGAATTTTAACAGTAATAATTCAATTTGTGTATTCCAAATGTGAAAGTAAAAGGTAATAAAGTGTACCGATTTTTCCATAGGACCAAAAAATGCAATGCTTCGTCTCGCTGTAAAGTTCTTTCCTCCTGATCCTGGTCAGTTGCAAGAGGAATATACCAGGTAAAGAATACTTGTTAATATCTAAATTATTTTCTGTGGAACCATTGAGTAGGAGCTATGGGTTTTTGAAATAACCCCCGAGAAATTAAGACCTCATGGTGATGTTTGAGTGTAGTTTTGTTTTGCTTTCAGTAACATCAGGTTTTTTCCCTAACCTAATTTGGTAATGGAAAAGATTCTTCAGGTGTGTACAAATGGAATTTACATGTCACAAAATTGTACAAGTGGCTATTCAGGAGGGGAGTGCGCAAGGGTTGAGTAGGTGACAGCTTCCTTGAGAAAAAAATGCATGTTGTCATGGCTTGGACATGATGATACTTACTTCTTCTTCATGTGGTCTGTGAAATCCACACATGTGAGTTTTCCCCTTGCACTTGCGCAGTCTCTCGGAATACTCTATCTAGAAAAGTCTAAAGCGAAGCACCGCCCATCCTCCCATCAGCCTGTCACAATGCAAGGTCTCGGCCCAGCCCCTTAATCACACACACAGAGACGGTAATCAGCTAACTATTTATTGAATAATAAAAAACAGGTGAAAAGGTAATTTGTCCAAAAAGGTATCAAAAAGTAAATCCAAAAGGTAAAGAGTCCATAGACATAATCCAAAAGCAAACGTGGCAAAGGCTCCGCAAAACAATGCGGATCAAGGACTTGGTCCGTGGCAAAGAACAAGGCAAAGTTCATGAACACCCCAAGAAACTTCTTGGCAAGGCTTGAGCTGGTAACAGCTCCGTGGACTCCGCTCGCTTCACTCCGCTTAGAATAGAAGTGGCCGAGCTACTGAGGATCCGTTCCCACAGATCCTATACTTAATCCCCTTGACGAGGCCCCCGACGCTCTAGGCTTCTCCGCCAATCTGTGCTACGGGACCTAGTGCTTCTCTGGCGCTCTAGGCTGCGGTGCCAATCCCTCCTGCTGGACTCAATGCTCCGTCTCCTATCAAAGCTCCGTCCTTGCCTCCCAGCACCTGGCTCGCTATCTTCGTGAGAGCCGAACTCCCTTTCGGCTTCCATGGCCTCATCCTCCACTGTTTCCCTGATTCTCTGCTGCGACCTGTAACCACCTGGGTTCTCATACTGATCGGAATCATCACTCTCAGGGTCAGCCTGACTTTCCCAATTCTCATAGCCGTCTGGCCATTCATCATCCCAGGCCAAGCTCTCTGTGGGAGAGGAAGGCCCAGCTAACTCATCAGCCCCTTCCTCCATTTCCTCATCAGCTGCAACTGGCCCTAATGCAAGTGGGACCCCCGGTGGTGCCCCTGCCCCCCAGGCACGAAAGGGAACTGGGTTGCTACACAGCCCTATCACCCAGAGGCGGGGCTTTGCTCCTCAGTCCTTTTTTCCGCGCGAAGCAGGACACATCTCGGATTGCTCTCTCTTAGATTTTTCTTCCTAATTTGACTGGGATTGCTCACCGACGACCACTTTTCTCTACTCCGACCACGGACTGTTTTAAGGCTTGATTATGTCTACTACTTTTAAAAAATGCTCGGCTTGCGGGGTTCAGCGAACAGGCATTCTAAATGCCTTTTTTGCCTGGGGGAGTACAGGCACACTCAACCGTGCGCAGAATTGGGGACAATGGGAGTTGTCCGGGGATGCAAACACGTCCACCTGTGGGTGGCCCCAACAGCGAGTTATGAAGTTGAACTCCCTGGGGTGAAGGTGCCATTCGTGTGTGGTCATGGACGTCCGGCTGAGGGAGTCCGCTAAAGTGTTGTCTTTGCCTGGGAGGTGAACTGCAACGAGGAAGATTTTCCTCCGGATGCACCACTCCCAGATTCGTGTTGAGAGGGCTAGAAGGTTGTGTGAGTGAATCCCTCCCTGTTTGTTGAGATAGAACTTGACAGAGGTGTTGCCCGTGACTATCTGGATGGTGCGGTTGGAGATTAGGTTTGAGAAGGCTCGAAGGGCCTTCTCCGCTGCCAGAAGCTCTAGTGAGTTTATGTGGAGCTGTTTTTCCAGGGGGACCAGCGGCCGCTGATCCTGAGGTCCTGCATATGGACCCCCCAGCCTCCCTTGGAGGCATCTGTCATCAGTGACAGGGACGGGCGGGGGGGGGGCATACCTGAGCACACATTGGACCTCTTTGTCCACCATGAAAGTGAGTGGAGGACGGGAGGAGGGAGGTGGAGGATTATTGATTGGTTGTCTACAAGTGGGTCGAAGGCAGTGAGGAACCACGCCTGAAGGGGGCGTAGTCGGAGTCTGGCAAAAGGGGTGACATTTGTGGTGGATGCCATGTGGCCCAAGATGGACTGAATGGTCATGCAGAGGAGTGGCCCTGGGATAGAAGGCTGGTGATGGCTTGGTGGAGATTGAGGAATCGATCCTCTGGAAGGTAGGCTCTCTGAGACCTGGAGTCTATCATGGCCCCTATGAAGAGGATGTGCTGTGTCGGTATCAGACGGGACTTTTCGTGGTTGACAATGAGCCCAAGGTCCTGCAAGAGAGATAAAGTGTAAGATATGTCAGACAGGAGCTGATTTCATGTGGGCAAAATCAAGAGCCAGTCATCTATATACGGAAATATGGAGATTCCGCGTTGTCGTAAATGAGCTGACACCACTGCGAGACACTTAGTGAACACGTGGGGGGGGGGGGCGTATAAAGGCCAAATGGAAGGGTGTTGAAGCTGAAAACTTGCCCCTCAAGGGCAAAACAGAGGTATCTGCGGTGGTTTTGAGTTATGGAAATGTGGAAATAGGCAGTTTTTAAATCAACTGTGGCCATCCAATCACCATGTTTAATAAAGGGAAGTATGACCGCAAGGGTAACCATGCGGAACTTGCGGGGTCTAATGAATTTGTTGATTCCCCTGAGGTCAAGGATGAGGCGCTGACCGCCATCTCGCTTGTCTACCAAAAAATAGCAAGAAAAGAAACAGCTATGGGTGGCCTCTGATGGGACAGGGGAGATAGCTCCCTTGTGTAGGAGGGAATGGATTTCTTCCCACAAGGCAGGTGAGGGTGAGGTGGGTAGGACCTGTCCCAAAGGGGGGTAAGAATCAAACTCAATACCATAGCCATTGTGTACTATGTTGAGGACCCATCTATCGGTAGTGATGGACTGCCAAACTGACGCAAAGGGCGAGAGTCTGTCAAGATATGTGAGGTATGAAATGGCATCAGTGTGCTGTGAAAAAGTGGGATGTGTGTATGTGGAGTCTGAGGGTGGGGGAAGGGGGTGGTGAAGGCGGTGGGCTAAAAGTGCCGCCTGTTGTTGTTAGGAGGTCTGGATCCACGGGGCTGCCCTCGAAAGGGAAGAGGGGGCCTCCTAGTGTTTGAGGGGGGTGCCTGGGGACGTTGTCGACCTCTGTAGTTTTTATAATAGTAGCCCCCCCCCCCCCCCGCTGGTAGGGGTATCTGTTATAGTATGCCCATCTTTGGCGTTGGTGGTAAGGACGCTGGTCATAGGTATTTACCATTTGTTTCATCTTATGTGATTGTTCTAATTGGGAGTTGGTCTCTGTATTGAACACACCTGTCTCATCCAAAGGAAGGTCCTCAATCAGATTGCGTTGGAATTGGGACAGTGTAGACGCTCTTAGCCAAGCGTGATGCCGTATGGCCACAGCACCCGCAATCAATTTACCAGCATTATCAGCAGTATTCTTTGCTAGGTCTTTCTGGAGCTTAGAAAGGAGGATAGCCTCTTGAGAAAAAGCGTTTGCCATAGCCTGTTCAGCTGGTGGCAGCAATTCAAGATAAGGAATTACTTTATTCCATAGGTATGTGTGGTAAACACTCATGTAGACCCCGTAATGGGCCATGCGAGCAAATAGGCAAGCTGAAGAATAAAATTTTCTTGACATATTGTCAAGTTTTTTACCCTCCTTATCAGAAGGAGATATTTGGTTTCTTTGTACTGGTTTAGGCTTAGCGTCTGTGACTACTGAATTGGCGTTAGGAAGTTTCGCCAGCCACGTGGCTTCCTTCAAATCAAGTTTGTAAAGGTTCTCAGCCCTCTTGGCGGTTGCAGGGACCAGAGCTGGGGCAACACCTGAGGCAGTGTAGGGAGTAATGCAACCATAGGGGGTCGTTGTTCCTTGGTGGTAAAGCAAGGTTCTTGAACTGCATTGGGCTGGGGTGGGGTGGTCAGATTAATCGCCCTTGAAAGGCGAATGAGTAAGGCTGCAAAGTCCTTATATTTTTCTGCTTGGAGAGGGTCAAGCTCAGTATCATGCTGAGCTGTAGCAGAGACTGTGGGATCATTAGAGGATTCAGCCTCTGTGTTATCAGCCTCCTGGAGCTGTTCTTGTAAGGGAGTAGAAGGGGAAGGAGGTGCTGCCATCTGGTGGGGAGTGGCAGGCGGTTCAGGTGGAGGAGTAGAAACAGTGGGCTGGGGGCGGGCCTGAGGGCAGGGAGGAGGCGGTTCCACAGGGCTGCCATATCCCCCCTGGTATTGGTAAGGGGGGTAATAAGGAAAGGGTGGATAAGGAGGAAAGGGATAGTCGAGGGGCCAAAAGCGGCGCAGATCGTGTCCGCGGCGGCGCTTGGGAGGAGGGCTGCGGGACCAGGAAGAAGAGGAGGAGGAAGGAGAGCGGCGCCGAGAGGCTTTCTTGGAACAGCGCCGAGGAGGAGGAGAGGCAGCAGGTACCGGGGAGGGAGAGCGCTCTGGAACCGGGGCCATCTGAGCAGGTTGGAGAAGGGGAGGAGATAAGGCCAGGCTCGGGTTCACTTGGGACGTGAACACATCAATAGGGAGCAATTGGGGAGGCTCATGGAGCTCAATCATGGATGCTGGGTCCTGCTCCATTTCAGGCAGGTCCAGAAAGGCTGCTGGCGGTTCCGCCATAGAAGGACTCAAGGCCGGCTGGGCAATGAGGTGCCTTCTTTTAGTTTGTTTCTCTTTCTATTTGGCCTTATGAGGTGCTTTTTGAGGGCTTCGCCTGCTTTCTGTGCGACTCATCCGAGGGCATAGAGGGCCCTTCCAGGGGATTGTCCTCCTGGTACGGAAGGGAGGCCTGGCGCCCCCCTACAGGCACACTCAACGAGGTCAGTTTCTGCCTCTCAAGCCTTTCTTCGGGGTGTTCCAGTCCATGACATCTGCAAAGCGGCAACATGGTCAACTCCGTCTACTTTTGCCTCTCACTACAAGCTGGACATCCTCGCCAAGAGAGACGCAGCATTTGGCAGAGCCGTTTTCTTCTCCTGTGTGGCATGGCCCACCTCCAGGTTAGTAGCTTGTTGATCACCCACATGTGTGGATTTCACAGACCACATGAAGAAGAAGTATGGGTTGCTTACCTGTAACCATATTTCTTCGAATGTCAGGTCTGTGAAATCCACACGAACCCGCCCATCCTCCCCTCTGTCATGCCTCTTTTCGTACTGCGTTTTCGCGGAAACGGACTGAGGAGCGAAGGCCCGCCTCTCTGTGATAGGGCTGATGGGAGGATGGGCGGTGCTTCGCTTTAGACTTTTCTAGATAGAGTGTTCCGAGAGACTGCGCAAGCGCAAGGGGAAAACCCACATGTGTGGATTTCACAGACCTGACATTCGAAGAAATATGGTAACAGGTAAGCAACCCATACTTCTGAGTAAACATACATAGGATTTAGCTGATAGTGCCCCCCAGCAGTAGCACTATGTGATAGATAAGTACAAGTTTATATGTTACTCTGTTACATCAGTTCATGTTATAGTGCCCCACGAATTCTAGAATGCTTTAACTAAGTTATATCCTCCAAACCCTGTCTATCCTGTTAGACCAATGTTTTCCTATGCATGTTATAAGCAGGAAGCATTTCTTCGGTGTTCTTCCTGAGATTCACTGAAACATTCTTTAGCAGATTTCTGTACCACCAAACTGCTAGTACTATATTTTCTGCCAAGCCATGCTTTGTATTTCTAGTATTCTTTGCTTCACCGCACCTGCACATACTATGTTATTAATTAATTTCAATCCATGTCAATTTTTGTACCCAGCTTTACTTACTGGCTTTCTGTTGTTTTCTAAGGGTTTTTTTTTTTTGCACTTCTAAATGACTTATGTGAATGCATTCAAGATCTTCTGTGAATGCATTCAAGCACCGGGAATGTGGCGCAGCTGGCTGGGAGTCAGCTGCATAAGATCTCTACTGACCAGAAGGTCATGAGTTCGAGGCCTGCCCAGGTTGGGGTGAGCTCTCGACCAATTGTGTAGCTCGTTGTCTGTCTCTATATGTTGTTTGTCTATGGCATTGAATATTTGCCTGTATATGTGCATTGTGATCCTCCCTGAGTCCCCTGCAGGGTGAGAAGGGCGGAATATAAATGATGTAAATAAATAAATAATAATTAATTAATTAATCTATGGGAGATGATAGTCTATTGAGAGAAAAGTGTATCTTTCATAGTTTCTGCGAAGGCAAGGAAGATTTAAAAAGTGTGTGTGTTCTGTTATGTTTGGTAAAGAATTTGGACTATGTATTCCATGGCACATTCTTTAAAGGATGGAGTCTAAACTTGAATGGGGAACCTTTGAATGGGGAACCTTTGTCCTTCTAGTTGTTCAATTCTAGCTGCTAGCCACTTTTGGTCTAAAGCTCACCATCCCTATACTTGTATAACTTGTGGAGATTGAATTATTTCCAGAAGTGTTACTGTTCCTGCCATATATGTTGGCCAGCAAAAGCCAGTGAGAAGATGTAATGACAGTAGGTGCATGTCACAGAACAGCAACTTGTAGGTTGATGATAGTGATATACTCTTTCTCTTGGTTATTAGTCTTGAGTCAACCGGAAGTAATGCCATCACTACATAGATACATAGCCATAGTGTATTGCATGAACCATTTAATCCTGTACTGTTGCTGACCTTGGCTGCAGCTAATGTCTACACTCTTTTTTTCTTCTGGAATGGATTGTTTGCCACATAAGACATTATCCTATTGATTCTTCTTTTTAGGTATCTATTTGCATTGCAAATCAAGAGGGATCTAGCAGAGGAACACCTTACCTGCAATGATAACACAGCAGCACTTCTCATATCTCACCTTCTTCAATGTTAGTATCAAGTGTGTCTATGGGAATGTAACATTAGTACAGGCAGTCCCTGAGTTACAAACGTCTCACTTGCAAATTACTCATAGTTAAGAATGGGGGTGAGGCAACAGAAAGTGAGAGAAATTACCACTCGAAAGGGAAATCTCCTCCTGGAAGAATTATCATAAGGAAAAGGTGTCACCACTGAAGCTTTATCACCAATCCTTGTTTCCACAGCAAGCCAACTTTTTCAAAATCCTATTCTCACTGACACAGAAAGTGAGGTGAAATCATCTGAACAGGGGCACAGACAGAAAACCAAACACCACAGGGATGTTATCCTTTCCATGTGCTATCCAGATTTTAAAATTACACATATTTAGCTGGAATGACACTTTAAAATGCACTTGGCTCTGCCTCTGAGGACTGTTTGGCAGTTGCATCTGATATGAAATATAGATGTCTAGATGTTAGTACTAACCAGGAAATCTGAAAAAGTAACTGATTCTGTGTCAGCTGCACAGTTACCAGTAAGCTTCTGAACCCAATTTAGAGTATTGGTTTGAACCTTTAAAGCTCTAAGTAGCTCAGGATCATGATGCTATAGGGAACATCTGCAGTTGTGCCTATGCTTGTGTCAGAAGTCCTTCATGTCATGAAGACTGAAGACTCTTGCCACCTCTCCAGACAACATATTACATTGCCAAACAATTCTCACTGTCTAGACAATTTTTCTGATGTTCAGTCAAGATCCATCCTCTTGTATTTAAGACCATTAGATCTGGTTCTTTCCTTTGAGACAACAGAGAACAGGCTTGACCCACATTTCTGTGATGGCCCTTGACATATTTAAAGAATGCAGTAATTTCACTATTCTCTCATGTTTTGTTCTCTGTGCCTCTTTATCATCCTTATTACCATTCAGGATATTTTGGGCAATTTCATAGAATCTTAAGAGTTGAAAAGGACTAAGTGCCATCTAATCCAACCCCCTGCCTTGCAGGAATACACAACTAAAGCGTTCTTGAAAAATGCCCATTGAACCCATTTACCATGAACCATTAAAGGCCTCTGAATAAGAAAAGGACACCACTCTCCAAGGCAGCCTATTATACTGCTAAAAAGCTCTTGCAGCCAAGAATGTCTTTCTAATGTTTAGGTGGAATCTCTTTTTTTAAGAAATTGAATCCATTGATTTTTATTTCAATTTCTGGAGCATCAATATAGAATAGAATCATAAAAGTAGAATTAAAGACTGCAGGGAATTCACAAAATAAGCCTTTGTTTACAAACTTCCAAAGAGGAATATTCCATCACACGAAAGCATATTCCACTGTCAGACAACTCTTACCATCAGGCAGTAGTTCCTAATGTTTAAGTGGAATTTCTATAGTTTGAATTCATTGCTCCATGTTCTAGTCTCTAGAGCAGCAGAAACCAAGCCTTTCCCACCTTCAATGTGAGGTGCTTCAGCTATTGAAATATAGCTATCATGTCACCTTTTAACATTATTTTCTTCAGGGTTAACATACCCTGCTCCCTAAACCTGTTGTCATAGTGCGTGATTTCTACCACATTAAATTCACAGCTATGGGTGCATTTCCTGCATGATTTATCAAAATTTTATTACATGCCAGATTGTAGGCAGCACTAGGAACTCTGCCCCCATTTCTCTCGTTTATTTCATGACAAACGGCCATGTGTTATAACATTCAATTACAGCTACCCATAAAAATTGTATGTAGTGAAACTCATAACACAGCAAATTGCTTTTTAATGAATTGGTAAATTGTTGACGTAACACTGACAACATTTTTCCAGTGTTTCAGACAGGAGTTTTCCTTTTCCTATTTGAAAAGGCCAGGTATTGAAGCTCAGACCTTTGGAATGCAATGCATGTACCCAACTGCTAAGCTGTTGCTCTCCTCTCTTCTTTTAAGAACACTGTCAGTGAGAGTGGTTGGAAAAACAGTAGGCAGATGCTTGCATGGAATTGTGAACAAATAGGAATCACATTGAAACCCAAATTATTTGCATAATATTAAAAACCTTTCTGACTGACATTCATCTCAAAAGGTTACTGTATGAAGACCAAGGCTTCTCATAACATAAGCTAAAACAGAATGTACTTAGTTGTATGGCAAACATTCAAAATGACTGTAATAGTCATATCTTTTAAGAAAAGCCAAAAAATGAATGTTGGTTTATCTGAGTAATTAATCTCATAAATAAAAGTGCTTTCAAAAATTTGCTGAACCTATGCAATTGTAGTTTTAAGGAACAGTTTCTTTTATATATTTCTCTTCTGCCACAGCGGAGATTGGAGACTTTGATGAATCAGGGGACCGAGAACACCTTAGAAATAATCAATATTTCCCAAACCAAGATAGACTGCAAGGAAAAATACTTGAATTTCACAGGAAACACATGTAAGTAAAAATAATACTCTGTTTCTATTACTCAGTGCATTCTCATACATTTTGGAAAAGTTACACCAGTGCTGCAAGGAAGATGTTATCTCAATACATGTTGAATTGCCTGATTTTTAACAGACTGAAGTGAAAGGAAATTTCTGCATGAAATTTGGCATATATCATTTTAATCTGATAAATGATATGATAGTCTTCTTTCTGGTTTCTGTGGTTCACACATAGGGTAATCTTACTTTGAATCTCTCCCACCCACTGAATGTGTGCAACCCAGTATTGTAACCACAAGTGAATTTGAGATGCAGTTGTAGGTGGCAAGCCACAGTGTGAGAGTAAAAATTGGATGGCTTCACCTTGTATTGAGATATCCTGACCTTCAGAAAGCAAGTAAAAACATGGCTCTCGGACCAAGCCTTTGACCAATAATGCAGTGCAATAAGTGAAAATGGAAATTGTGCAATAACAACTGGAATGGCTTTTTTACTTTGACTGTGATTCCAGATTGTGTGGTTTTAATAATATTAATAATAATAATCTTTATTTATACCCCGCCACCATCCCCCCAAAGGGGACTCGGGGTGGCTTACATGAGGCCAAGCCCAGCAGTACATTACAAGGGAAAAATAAAATAAAATCAGAACAACAGAACAAACATCACAATAAAAAATAAGAACATAAGAATACAATAAAACAGTGCAAAGTAATACAACGAGAAATCAATCAATCATAATGTGTTTTAATGTTTATATGACTTTTAAATGTATGTTTTAATCATGTATATGCTTACTTGCATTTGTTTGTTATGGCATTGAATTGTTGCTTTTTGTAAGGCTGCTCTGAGTCCCCTTTCAGGTGAGAAGGTCGGGATATAAATACAGTAAATAAATAAATAAATATCTACCTCTATACTAACAAATGTGGGATAATAAACACAGCAGTTAATGTACTTTCTAAATACATTCAGATAAGAAACCAGATATTTCAAGAATGAAAAGTTTCATGCCTTCAGTTTTTAAAAGTATGACTCTTCTGATTCCTCTTCAGCATATTTTGAACTTTTTCAGCAGCTGGTCCACAGGTATTCATTTCCTTAGTTATACTCATTGCAGGAGTAGATAATGTTTTTCTTTACTGAAGGTTACAGTTCCTCAGGAATACTTCGTCAGGGGCTACATGCTGAACGCAGACAGATCCAGTATGAAAGTGGATAGACCGACTCTTTTTAAACACCCATCTTGAAATGCTATTATTTCAGAAGTCTGAATTTAACACTTATGGAAAGGTTTCAAATTAGTCTAAAAGCTGGAGATGATCCACAGTATCTCATGAATAATATGTGGGTTTCATAAAGAATAGTTAGTTAGTTGACTCTATTAGTACTTTCTTGTCTTTGTATGAATTTTAAGTTTAGTCAACATTCTTCCTGTGTTGCTGTGCTTTTTCATTTCCCCCTTTTTCTTATAAGTTATTTGCATAATAAGAAATATATTAAGAAATAGCCTTCTTGCGTAAAGCAGTTTCTTGATTTCAGTCTATGTCTCAAATGTGTATTACTGTATCATCATCATCATATTTCCTGCCCGCCTTTCCCCATAGATCAATGTGAGAAACAGCATCATTTAAAATACAAAACAAGCTATTAGTTTAAAACACATAACACATACACTAGATAAAACATCAGTTTAAACAACATATAAGAGCAATGCATTAAAACTATGACTACACAGTTTAAAATTTATAATTTAAACATCATCTGATTTATCTGACATAGAGACTCTCAATTGAGCACCACTGTTAACATTTTCAACATGAAAACTCTATGAATGCCTATGGAGAAATTCTGTTCTGCTCACTTGTGTGTTTTACAATATGTGTTTTTCTACTTGTTCAAGTTACTAATAGGAAAATGGCTACAGTAGTTGACTCTTGTATTCTCAAGATATCTGCCACCTGTTTGATAGGTTATTGCAGTAATGTTCAAATATTTTTTTCCACATGAAAAAAATTCTTTTTAATCTGTTGAAATCTTATGCTGAAATATATTTCTTCTCATGAAAATTCTCTAAATGTCAGTGGACTGGAAGTAGGATGGCTAAGCAGATTTATCTACTTAAAGGATAACGAAATTAGACCAGATTGTTTTCAGGCCGGTCTGTGAGGATTAGTCAACTGAAAACATCTGAAGATAATTACTCTGAAACTGCTTTATGCTTTTAAACATTTGTTTGCATAGTGTGGATCTACTGGAATAATTCCTGTTTTGCTCCCCACTTCAAAAAGACTATCTTTTGAGGATTCAATACAATTTAATTAAAACCACATAGTTGTTTGCCAGGAATTGTGTACTAAATTCTTCTTGTCACAGAAATAGGTTGGAAATGTCAATAAATAATAATGCAGCTTAGGAAAGGGATATTTATGGCTACACATTTTGGCAGCTCAAATGTAGTTAGCCATTAATATCCAGTTTGTTCCCCCTTCCATTTTGCAAGCCAGAGAGACGAAATTGAATATTTTTGTTTTCACTTTTAAACTAACTGTTGTATATGATAGAAGATGGAATCAAATTCTGTATCTCATTCTAAATCAGTAAACAATCTGTAAAAGTATTTACTATGGGTGCCAAGGCAGGCAGAAAACTGTCAGAGAGAGTGCATGCAACTGATCTTTTGAAAACTGCATTTATTTATTTATTTATTACTTAGGCTTCCATGCCGCCACTCCCGGGGGGGCTCGGGGCGGCTCACAAAGGCCGATCAAAACACAGTAAAAACACAATAGCAGTTAAAACAACGGCAGATTAAACACAATATCACAGAGCAATTAAAAAGAATCTAGTGTACAAGTACAACATTAGAGATGGCGGATAAAAACATGGTGGGATTGCACACGGGCAGGACCTACAGGTTAGAAGCCTGCTGAAAAAGGCATTGCTGAGCTGTTACTGAATGTTACCTAATATATTATAGGGTAACCTAATGCATACAAACCACAAGGTTTGTCATCCAGACAGAGGCCAATTTACCTCCCAGAGCTCACAATCACCACCACAGCTGTAACTGCTCAGCATGCCAAAAAACCCTATTGTTTCTCTTCATGAACAGCACCTTTCCTGCCTCTATAATAAATGGATCTCTACAATTTTATCTATACATGTGAATGTAATTATTTTCTACTGTATTCCAGAGGTTTTTAAGTAGTCAATAAGATATTTTTGGGTCTTCCCTCATCTTACACTTTTCCTCCTTTTTTCAGAGAATATCTGGTAATGTAACAACTTTTACAGAATTGTAGAGTATAGTATTTGTTTTTAAAATTGTAAAAGGAAATGTAAAATGTTTCCAGACATTAAGAATACAGTACTTGTAAATAGCAATTACTACTGGATTTGAATCTCATTATGACTTCACTATAAGTTATTATTGAGAGTGGAATGAGGGTACAATCTGGCTTCTTTCAAGAACCCGGAGACCAAGTATCATGGGACTTTTTACCTCCTTCATTGTGACCATAGTGATGCCAACCTGGCTCCATCAACGAACAGAAGTAGAAGCTGGTTCTGCAACTTTTGTCCCCTCTCTGCCTGTCAAAAGGAGCATTTGATCACAAATCCAGTTGTGATGTGACTGCAGAATCCTTTTCTCTTACACATTATTTAATTTATTCTTCGTGTAGTCTGAGAAATCCGCACATGTGGATTTCCCTGCACCTGCGCAGACAATTTTGGAACATTCTAGCTGAATAGAATTTTGGCAAAGCCCCGCCCATCCTCTCAATAGTAGATAAGCCCAGAGGCGGGCCTTCGCCCTCAGTTCATTCTTCTTTCCGCATGACAGCAGAACAACTTGGACTTCTCTCTCTCTTAAACTTTACCTAAACGACCAGAAAGATCACCAACGACCACCACTCTCCTCTCCCGACCTCGGACCAACCTCACTCAGGCTAAATTTAATGGCTTCCTTAACTTTTAAAAAATGCTCGGCTTGCGGAGTTAATCTCCCAGAAGCCGATAGGCATACAAAATGCCTCTTGTGCCTTGGGGAGTCCCAAAATCGCCTGGCCTGCGAGATCTGCAGAGCCTTTACATCTAGGGCACAGAAAAGCAGGGACTCCCACCTGAAAGCGCTCTTGTATGAACAAGCGCTGGCACCTGAGCAGACGCGCCAAGCCGCGAACGCTGCTTCCAAGCTCCAATCGCCTTCCCCTCTCCTCGAAGAGTGGCAAGCTCCCTCTCTGCAACTTGCGGATGGCCCCCTGGAGGTGCCCTCAGTGCCCGTTATGGATGAGCCACCCCGAAAGCAGGCAAGTCCATCCAAAAAGACCTCCCACCAGAGCAAGGCTAAAGAAAAACAAAATAAAAAAGGAAGGCAACTCTCTGGCACATAGCCCCTGAGTCCTTCCATAGCAGTACCCCCCCCACCCCCACCACCATTCCTAGACATACCGCAAATGGAGCAAGACCCAGCGTCCTTCTTTGAGCTCCAGGAGCCCCCGCAGCTCTTTCCAATCGAGCTGCTCACATCCACCGCGGATCCAAGCATGGCTCATTCCCCCTGCAACCAGCCCAATTGACTCCGGTTGCAGAGAAATCTCCCTCCCCAAGACCAGCACCATTTGCGCATGCTCGGCACAGCTGGCTGCGTTGCAGCCCCTCCTCCTCCTCTTCAAGCTCTCGGTCCCACAGCCCTCCCTCCTCCAAGCACCACCGCAACCCCGATCCGCAGCACTTCTACCCCTATGATTATCCTTTCCCACCTTACCCCCTTTCCCTTCTACCCTCCCTTTCACCACCAGGGAGGATACATGAGTCCCCAGGGACCACCTCCCCCCAACCCTCATCGGGCTTCTCGCCCTCCTCCCATAGCCATAGTGTCCACACCCCCAACTGAACCTCCCATCATTCCCCACCAGGTGGCACCACTCACCAGCCACAGCACTCCTCACCAGGAGCCTTTACAAGATACTGACACTATAGATATTGAGTCCTCACATGAACCCTCAGCCACGTCTGTTCCTCAGCCTGACACAGACCCAGATCCTATACAAGCAGAAGAGTTTAAAAACTTCTCAGCTCTGCTTGTCCACCCTTTCTCACTCTCAATGTAACTTGATTGAAGATCTCCCTGTGGATGAAACAGGTGTGTTTAATACAGAGACTGACTCCCAGCTAGAGCACTCGTATAAAATGAAACAGATGGTCACCAGATATGACCAACAGCCCTACCATCAGCACCAACGGTGGGGACCCTTCTACAGGTACCCCCACTACCAACGAGGGGGGGGTTATACCACCCAATCCTACAGAGGCAGGCAACGGCCTCAATCATCCCCATCAAACACCAGGAGGCCCACACTCCCCTTTAAGGCCCAGTATCGTGGCTCCAAGCCCTCAGACAATAAAAACGGCGGTTTTAGCCCGCTGTCGCCACAATCTTCAGCCGCCTCTGATGAGTTCACGCTCCCCCACACACGTATTCCCAATAATGCACCCCTCACTGAACTCACATACCTTGAGAGGCTTCAACCGTTCTCATCAGCATGGCGTTCCATCACTACTGACAAATGGGTGCTCAATATAATCTCCAATGGCTATGCCATCGAGTTTGACTCCTATCCCCCTCTGGGACGAGTCCTACACACTTAGCCTTCCCCCACTCTGTGGGAGGAAATCCACTCCTTATTATCGAAGAGAGCTATCTCTCCAGTATAACCCAATCTCACTGACACCTGCTTCTTCTCTTGCTACTTTCTAGTAGACAAACGGGATGGAGGCCAACACCCAATCCTAGAACTCAGGGGCTCAATAATTTCATCAGACCACGCAAGTTCCGCATGGTCACCCTTACCACCATTCTCCTCCTTGTCAAACGCGGAGACTGGTTGGCTATGGTAGACCTCAGAGACGCCTACTTTCACATTTCTATCACACAAAGCCACCGCAGGTACCTCTGTTTTGCATTAGGTGATCAGTCCTTTTGCTTTAACGTCCTTCCATATGGCCTCTCCACAGCCCCAAGGGGCTTTACCAAGTGTATGGCGGTAGTAGCAGTGCACCTCCGACAGCGCGGCATTACCGTTTTTTCCGTACATAGACAACTGGATGTTGTGCGCCCAGTCCCGCTCACAACTCCTCTCTGACATCTCCTACACTTTATCTCTCCTACAGGAACCATGAGAAATCCTACCTGGTACCAGCCCAACGCATCCACTTCATAGGTGCCATTATAGACTCCAGGTCCCAGAGAGCATACCTTCCGGACGACCGTTTCTCCAACCTCCACCAGGCTATTGCCAACCTTTGCTCACTAGGCCACTCCTCTGCATGGACTATCCAATCCATCCTAGGCCACATGGCGTCCACCATAAATGTCACTCCCTTTGCCAGGCTTCACCTACGTCCCCTCCAGTCGTGGCTTCTCACTGCCTTCAACCCTGTTCACGACAATCAGTCAATGACCCTCCACCCGCCTCTAACCGTCCTCCACTCCCTCAGATGGTGGACAAAGAGGTCCAATGCATTCTCAGGCCTACCATTCACGCGTCCTACCCCATTCTCAGGCCTACCCCATGCGTCCGTCACTGTCACTGATGACGGACGCCTCCTCTCTCGGCTGGGGCGCTCACCTCCAGGATCTCACGATCAGCGGCCGCTGGTCCCCCTCAGAACAACTGCACATAAACACATTCGAGCTCCTCGCAGTGGAAAAAGCTCTTCTAGCCTTTTCCAACCTGGTTTCCAACCGGACAATTCACAGACAACACGTCAGTGAAATTTTACCTGAACAAACAGGGAGGGACTCACTCCCTGAACCTCTTGTCCCTCTCAATACGCATCTGGGAATGGTGCATACAAAGAAACACTTTCTTCATTGCAGTCCACCTGCCTGGGAAAGACAACACATTGGCGGACTCCCTCAGCAGGACGTCAGTGACCACCCACGAGTGGCGCCTTCACCCCAGGGAGTTCTGATTCATAACCCACCGCTGGGGCCACCCACAGGTGGACATGTTTGCATCCCCCAACAACACCCACTGTCCCCACTTCTGCTGAAGACTACACCCTCGTGCATCTCCAGGCTGTCTAGGAAACGCCTTCCTCTTTCAATGGACCCCAGGCCTTTTGTACATTTCCCCCCCCCCTCTCACACTACTATCCAGAGTAGTGGCAAAGTTCGTCTCCGACAGGGCCAACTGCATCCTCATAGTCCACTGGTGGCCCAGGCAACCCTGGTTCGCCCCCCTCCTCCACGCATCGAGGAACAACTTCCTCCGCCTCCGGTCCATCCCGGACCCCCTGACACTGGAACATGGTCTGATCCAACACCCAGACCTTCCAACCCTCTTCCTGACGGCCTGGAGGATCAAACCTTAGCTCACCTCTCTGACGCGGCACGCCTAATTATACTGGCAGCCCAAAAAGCGTCCACAAAAAAACCTTAAACTTATGAGACAAATTTAAAACCTTCACAGAATCCTGGGGCCACCCTCTTCTGTCAGCCCCAATCTCAATAGTGCTAGACTTCCTGGTCCATCTATCGTCCCTAAAGTTCTCACTGTCATCAATCCAGTGCTATTTAGCTGCCCTATCATGGTATAGGACAGGGCTGTCCAACTGGCAGCCCCGGGGCCGGATCCAGCCCCGTAGCCTGTTGGACACGGCCCCACCTATGCCCTCAGCCGCCATTTTTAAATTTTAAAAATTTTTGTTAAAAAAAAATGGTGGCCGGGGGGGAGGCGGGGCAGGGAGGAGGAAGAGAGCTAGCTCCTCCTTTTCGGCGCCCCCCTCCCTTCCTAGGCCAGGGGAGCCGCCGAAAAGGAGCAGAAGGCGGCGCCAAGAGCAGCGCGTCACAGGTCTGGCGTGACGCGCTGCCCCTTGGCACCGCCTACTCCTCCTTTCGGCGGCTCCCCGGCCTAGGAAGGAGGGGGCGCCAAGGAGGAGTAGGCAGTGCCAGGGGCAGCGAATCACGCCAGGCCTGTGACGCGCTGCCCCTTGGCACCGCCTACTCCTCCTTTTGGCAGCTCCCCAGCCTAGGAAGGGAGGGGCGCGAAAGGAGAGTAGGCGGTGCCAAGGGGCAGCGCGTCACGCCAGGCCTATGACGCGCTGCCCTTGGCACCGCCTTCTGCCCTTTTCGGCACCAAGAGAGGGACGGAGAAGCGATCCGGGCAGGGAGGAGGAGCCAGCTGTCTTCCTCCTGCCTGGATCGCCCCTTCTCCCTTTCTCGGCGGCGCCGCTGCGAACTGCCTCGCAACGGCGGCGGCGCCGAGAGAGGACAGAGGGGGCGATCCAGGCAGGAGGAAGACAGCTGGCTCCTCCTCCTGCCTGATCGCCCTTTCTCCTCTCTCGGCGCCGCCGTTGCGAGGCAGTTTGCAGCAGCGGCGCCGAGAAAGGACAAGGCGGCGGTACAGGGAGGAGGGGCCAGGGGCCAGCTATCTTCCTCCTACCTGGGGGCGATCCAGGCAGGAGGAAGACAGCTGGCTCCTCCTCCCTGCCTTCGCCCCTTCTCCCTCTCTCGGCGCCGCCGCGAGGCAGTTGCAGCAGCGCGCGCGAAAGGGACAAGGCGGCGGTACAGGGAGGAGGGGCCAGCTATCTTCCTCCTACCTGGATCGCCCCTTCTCCCTTTCTCGGCGCCGCCGAGAGAGGGACGCCGAGAGGGGGCGATACAGGCAGGAGGAAGACAGCTGGCTCCTCCTCCTTCGCCCCTCCTCCTTCCCCACACCGCGGCACGTCCGCGGGGGAGGAGGGGCGAAGGAGGAGGAAGTCAGCTGGCCCCGCCCCGCCCCGCTATCGGCCCCGCCCCCTGCTCACTGATCACCTGCGGCCCCCCAGGTGATCAGTGACACTTCTTCCGGCCCTTGGGCCGGAAGAAGTTGGACAGCACTAGTATAGGAGAAGGGCCGGCCTTCCGTTCTTGTTCCAAGACCCACTAATACACATGTTCCTCAAGGGATACAAAAATGTTCATCCACCAATCTCCCTTCCCCCACCAGCGTGGAGCCTAGTGCTCGTACGATCCCAGTTATCAAAACCACCTTTTCAAACCCATGTCATCCTGTGACATCTCCTACCTCTCCTGGAAAACAGCATTCTTGGTAGCGGTCACCTCAGCAAGGAGAGCCAGTGAGATCACTGCTCTCCGGGCAGACCCCTCCATTCATCAGGTTTCATGAGGACAAAGTCGTCCTCTGCACTGATGTCACCTTCTTGCCTAAAGTCGTATCCCATTTTCATTTGTACCAAGACATTACCTTCCCCACCTTCTTCCCTGAGCCATCCTCACCTCTAGAGGTATCACTACACTCTCTAGATGTCAAAACAGTACTCTCCTTCTACATAAGCAGGACTGCCTCCTATAGGATATCCCCAAGACTTTTTCTCAAATACAGAAAAGATGCCCTTGGCTCTCCAATTTCATCCCAAAGACAAGCATCTTGGATAATATCCACAATTCGCCTACACTACCAACTAGTGGGCAAAGACCCGCCCCGGTCCCTGCAGGCACACTCAACGAGGTCAGTTTCTACCTCTCAAGCCTTTCTCCGGGGAGTTCCTGTCCAAGACATCTGCAAGGCAGCAACGTGGTTAACACCGTCCACGTTCGCCACACACTACAAACTGGACATCCTCGCCAAGAGAGATGCAGCCTTCGGCAGAGCCGTCCTCTACTTCTGCGTGGCATGACCTACCTCCAGGTTAGTAGCTTGTTAATCAACCACATGTGCGGATTTCACAGACTACACGAAGAAGTATGAGTTGCTTACCTGTAACCATATTTCTTCGAGTGTCAGTCTGTGAAATCCGCATGAACCTGTCCATCCTCCCCTCTTGTGTACTGCTTTCGTACTGCTGTCTGGCGGTAACGAACTGAGGGCGAAGCCGCGCCTCCAGGCTTATCTACTATTGGGAGGATAGGCGGGGCTTCACCAAAATTCTATTCAGCTAGAATGTTCCGAAATTGTCTGCGCAGGTGCAGGGAAACCCGCATGTGCGGATTTCACAGACTGACACTCAAAGAAATATGGTTACAGGTAAGCAACTCATACTTACTGTGCTATTCAGTGGTGGCTTATTGAATCATTATGTCAGAAATTTCCTTTAAAATTCCCTAGCTTGCAAAAATATCACTAAATAATTCCCTTGTTTTTATTTTGATTATTATAGTGGCCAAACTCCTGCTGAATCAGATTTCCAAGTACTTGAAATAGCTCGGAAGTTAGAGATGTATGGCATGAGGTTTCATCTGGCATCTGACCGTGAGGGGACAAAGATTAATTTGGCTGTTTCACACACGGGTGTCCTGGTATTCCAGGTAGGAAATAATTATTTAACATGATAAACTTTTGGTAGTTGTGGCAACAGAACTTTATATTTATCTCTGAAGTCTGAGTAAACACATAACTGATCTAGGTCTAATATCTGTATGAATGGTTTGACCTCTCAGTGCTGCAGCAGTCTCTATAACTTGGGGAGTACCATCAGTCTTAATGGCTCTGGGGTGTCATTGCAAATGTGGATTCTTTAATCTCCCCGAAAGACTAAAAAGCAATGTTAGAGTATCTGGTATGGTTGGGAAACATAGTGATAATTGAAATTTGATAGCTGTCGAGTTCATTTCTCTGCATAATAAAGACAAGGAAAGAGAGATTCAATCATAACATCGGTAGTGTTCCTTCATTTGCTGTCATTTTGTAGTCATCGCTACATAATTGTGGCTGCCACAAACTATGTTGAATTGGTTGAGACTATATGAGATATTCATTGAAAAACTATAGCTATAGTTTAATAAATTTTTCCCATGTTTTTATGATGGAACCATTTCAGAAATTACATTTAGAACCCAGGAACAAAAATCGTGTTACATAAAGATATTGGCTGAACATCTAAGTGCTCTTTTATCGTGGAATTAAACCTTCAGCAGAGTAGTATGTAGCTACCAGCACATACAACATGTAGAGGCATAGTTTGGATAAGAAGTCTAAGCCTGTACGTGAGATACTTCAGGTTGTTCTAAATCACCTTAGTTTTCTGCACAAAACGACAATGTATGGCTTTTGCACAGAATAATACTTGAACTACAGAAATTCTCATCTGTTCAGAACTCTTATCATCATGATTTCTTGACATTTGAGAAACACGTTTTTTCAACTAGTTTTCAAATAGGTTTTAATATTCTAACATGAAATAACAAACACAATAAAAGGGGCTGGGCTTAGCAGGCTAAACCACTGTGCTGCAGAAAAATTCTGCTTATTGGAATGTCAGCAGTTTGAACCCAGGTCAGGGTGAGCACCCACCATTAGCCGCATGCACAAAAAACATCAATTGCGGCCAAGGTGGCCGCTGCTAAAAACCGTCCAGCGGAACTGTTCCGAGTCGTCAGAGGACTACTAAATCCGCCACAGTGCGAGATCCCTGACGGCTCGGCGGTACGCTGCGAGGAGTTTGCTCGGGCCTTCGCAGACAAAGTGGCGCTGATCCGTTCCGATTTCGATACCACTTTAACAGCGGTCTCTGGGGATGTGACACGAGCATCTGCTTGTCCGGTTTTAATGGATTCATTTCAATTGGTTCAGCTTGAGGATGTGGACAAGATCTTTGGGGAAGCGAGGCCTACCACATGCATCCTAGACCCCTGCCCATCCTGGCTGATCAAGGAAGCCAGAGGGGGTTTGGCAGAGTGGGTGAAGGTGGTGGTTAATGCCTCCTTACAGGAGGGCAAAATTCCAGCCAGCTTAAAGCAAGCTGTGATAAAACCGCTGTTGAAAAAACCATCACTGGATCCCACTCAATTAGTGAACTATTGGCCAGTTTCCACTCCCCCTTAAGACGCAGGTTCGCAGCTTGGGAGTGATCCTGGATTCATCGCTGAGCCTGGAGCCCCAGGTCTCAGCGGTGGCCGGGGAAGCTTTTGCACAGTTAAGACTCGTGCGCCAGTTGTGCCCGTACCTTGGGAAGTCTGATCTGGCTACGGTCGTCCACGCTCAGGTCACATCCCGAATAGATTACTGCAGCGCGCTCTACGTGGGGCTGCCTTTGAAGACAGTTCGGAAATTACAACTAGTCCAACGGGCGGCAGCCAGACTACTAACTGGAGCTACATACAGGGAGCATACCACCCCCCTGTTGTGTCAGCTCCACTGGCTGCCGGTCCAATTCCGGGCTCAATTCAAAGTGCTGGTGTTGACCTTTAAAGCTCTATTCGGTTCTGGCCCAGCTTACTTGTCCGAATGCATCTGCCGCTACGTCCCACCTCGTACTTTAAGATCATCCGGGGAGGCCCTGCTCTCGTTCCCGCCGGCTTCCCAGGTGCGGCTGGTGGGGACGAGGGAGAGGGCCTTCTCGGTGGTGGCTCCCCGTCTGTGGAATGCGCTCCCTAGCGACATACGATCAATTCCATCCCTCCTGACATTTAGGAAAAAAGTGAAAGCCTGGATGTGGGACCAGGCGTTCGCATAGTAGCACAGGACAGCACTTTAGTAGTTTTAATGGAAAGTTGGTGAATAGGGCTCAATGCTTTTATGGATGGAACACTGTTTTTAACATAGGTGAATGCATAGGATGTGTGAATATAATTGTATTTTAATGTATTTTAGTGTCGAATGCTGGAGGGTTTTATCTTGGTTTTATACTGCAATTGTGATGTAGGCATCAAATTATGCCTTTTGGAAGCCGCTCTGAGTCCCCCCTCAGGGGTTGAGAAGAGCGGGGTAAAATGCCATAAATAAATAGCCCCAGCTCACCTTTCTGCCTAGCAGGTTGAAAGCAGAAATGTGTGTAGATAAAATAGGTACTGCTTTTTGTGTGGAGGTAATAAAGGCGACCTTAAGGACATTGATTGGAGGAAAGCTCCTCGGCATAGAAGATGGAGCGACAACACACACCCCACCCCTGGTGGCTGGAGTTGAGCACAGCCTCCAAGATGCCGGAAATAAGATCGGAAAAACTGCCTTTACCTCTGTTTGTGTTGTCTACCCTTGTTAATTGTATAATTGGCATTAAATGTTTGTTATATGTGTGTTCTGTAAGCCGCTCTGAGTCCCTTTCGGGGTGAGAATGGTGGGATATGAATACTATAAATAAATAAGTAAAATAAAGGTAAAACCAGAAACTTCTTGACATTTTTGATAATATAGATTTTAACTTATCTATTTTGTTAATCCTTTTAAATACACCATAAGGGTATTGAATTATTGTATTGAACTATTTTATTGTTTTAATTACAAAGAACTAAAGAATACAATTTTTATTCAACGCATTCAAATTAATTAGAAGATAAATTTAATTGTAGATGACATTTGTTTATCTATTTTTTATTCTGTTTACATATGCACATTAGTACATTCCTTCTTCAGTTGTTTCATATTGCCTTTATTATAGGGTAATACAAAAATCAATACTTTTAACTGGTCCAAAATAAGAAAGATAAGCTTCAAAAGAAAACGATTCCTCATCAAGCTTCACCCAGAAGTTCATGTAAGTAAAACATCATTATGTCTCTTCCGCAGTTTTTAACTATTAGCAGAAACACATCTAGCCTTGTTTGCACAACCCATGTATTCCCAGGCCTTGTAGTTTTTAATACTAATAAAGGATGCATACTTAATGTTATAACTTAACCACTTTACAAATACAGTGCTACACTACACATTCTGTAGAGCAAGAAGATTATTGTAGACACAGTCAATATTAGAATGGAATATATAGAATGAAAAAAATAAATGAATGCAGAAATCAGATCATCACAAGAACTAGCTCAATTAAAAGAGAAAGGACGTTAGCATTTTAGAAACCATATATTTTGGTGAGTCTTGATAGAGGGGTTGCTCTCTATGTCTTTCTGCATGTACTGTTAAAAATTAAATGCAATTGATGTATTGTTTGCATTTTTTTGATAAACCAGGTAGTTCTCTGTGTTTCATATGAGAATATAGTATACTTTGCTTTACAGTGTACATGGTAGTTCTCTTCAGATGCATGTTGCATCTTGGTGGAAAAATTGTCAATTTCATCCACTGACTAGAGACTATTAATCCTCCAGTTAACAAATTTACTCCCTGTCTAACTGGGATTGGAGAATTTAGCAATACTTCTTTACACCCCTGCTTCTAGTAGATTTCCTTGAAACTCATTTTTATATGCCAGTAGAACATTATTTAGGGTAGTTATTGAATAATTACAAGTCATTAGTTAGAACAATCTTGATTGAAATTGTGTATAGTGTCCACTTGCCTTTCTCCAGTGGCTCTTGTATGTCTTCAAATAACTATTCCGATGTACTTCCAAAACTGTTAATAATTTTTTCAAAAAAAAATAACTTGTGGCTTAAGGGGGTCATAAGGTGACTCTGTCATGGGTTTTTTGGTCAAGATTTGTTCAGTTTGGGGGAGGGGTGTCTATGCCATCCTCTCAGGGTGAAAGAATGGGACTTGCTCAAAGTCACCCAGTGGGTTTCTGTGGCTAAGTGGGGATTCAAACCCTGGCTTCCCAGAATCCTAATCTAACACTCCATTCTGGTTCTCAGAGGCTAGTACTTAAACCTCTTCATCTCAGGACTTGCAATTGAGTTCATGTTCACCACTTTGAGCAGACACGAATGCCTATATTCTTTTTTTCTGTTTGGTTCATACCTTATCGTTACACAAATCTAATAGCAATATTACTAGTGCTCAAGGTCTGTTGTAGTTCTTTTGACTGTTGAGCTTTACTTGTGTATCTCCTGTAGTAGTGACCATACTGTAGATGTGATGTTTCAGAGGTAATTAAGTTTATATTATTCAGCCTCCAGAGGTTACATGCTTAAATATGATTACTCATTATCACCCAGCACAAAAAAATTGATTGGACAGTTATATTTTAAGTAAACAACTACATATGTATATATGTATATATTCAGCAAAACAAACACCACAAGAGTGTTAACCCTTCCCTATGCTACCCAAAGTTTGTGTGTGTGTGTGTGTGTGTGTGTGTGTGTGTGTGTGTGTGTAGCTGGAGTTACGCTTAAAAATTGATCTGTTCCAACTTACATAAAAATTCAACTTAAGAACAAACCTATAGAACATATCTTGTTCATAACTTAGGGACTGTCTGTAATCAGTATTAATTGTATCACTTTTTAAAGTATTGCTTTCCACATATTTTTTTCCTAACCGTCCTTTCCTCTCCTTAGCCCTTATCTGCCTCTGTCATCCTCACTCATGCCATTCCAAACTGTGCTTGCCCCCTTCATACATGAATTATTTAACATACTAATATATTGTGTGAAAATAGAAACCTATATAACAGTTTGTCTTAAATTACCAAGACTATCTGGTGTAAGATGCTTTTACTGAGGGTTGTAAAATAAAGGATTTCAAAGTGGTTTAGTGCAAATGAAGCATAAAAACCTAAGTGCAATCAGGCTAAGTTGAAGGTCCTATCTAGTGTTCACACAAGTGGCCAATCAGGTGGCTACACACAACTACTGGAAGGAAAGGAGTGCAACTTCATCCTCTGCCACAGTTCCCAACAGTGAGGTATATTGCCATTGATGCAGGAAGTGATATGTAGATGTATTGATTAGAAGCCATTGATGGCCCTTCCTCCATGGATTTAACTAATCTTCAAAATTCTCCAAACTGGCACACATCACTGTCTCTTGGACAATGAATTCTTCAATGTAATTATATATGAAGAAGTACTTACTTTTAGCTCTCTTCAGTCACCCACCCTTTAGCTTGCCACATGATACTGGGTTCTAGAACTCTCAGGGAAGGAAGAAGCTTTTTGCTATCTGTTTTCTCTACAGCATGCATAAATTTACACAGCTTTGTCATGTATTTCCTTATTTGGCTTTTTTTCTGAGACAAATAGAACCAACGTTTGCATATTGTTCCTCATAGTGGAGTAACTCTAGTTCCTTGATCATTTTTTCCATTTTTTCTGTACTTTATTTTATCCAAACATTTGGTCAGAGTGATCTCAAACCAACAAAATAGGTTCTTAACAGCACTCTTGCTGCGGTTAAGCTAAAATGCTGGTCAACAATTTTGTCCTTTTTAATTATGGGTTAATTTTTTAACCTGTATTTGCATATATGTACATAATGAGAAGTCTTGGAGATGAACCTAAGTCTTAAACATGAAATTCATTTATGTTTCATATATACTTTAAACATTTCCTGCAAACTTTTAAATAATGTTTGCACAAGCCAAAGTTTGTACCATCATACAGCAAAGGTATCACTATCTCAGCCACCCATGTGAATGTTTATAGATTTTGGAGTGTTTTGGGTTTTGGAATTCTGGATAAGAGACGTTCAACCTGTATTCCATTTTTTCTAACTTGTAATAAAAAGAAATGAGGGGAAGAATTGCTCAGCATTTCTAAAATATTGTGTTTTTTGTCTTGGTAGTGATCTGTGGGGTGTTCTAGAGCAGATTCTCGTGAAGTGTGTTGTTTTTATATGAGTGGCGGTAGCATATTTGAGTTTAATTGTATTTCAATTCTAGGGTCCATATCAGGACACTTTGGAATTTCTTTTAGGGAGTAGAGATGAATGCAAGAACTTCTGGAAAATATGTGTTGAGTATCACACTTTCTTCAGGCTATTTGATCAGCCAAAACCAAAGTCAAAAGCAGTCTTCTTCAGCAGAGGGTCATCTTTCAGATACAGGTATGGGATAACAATGTTCATATTGCTGCAGGAAAATTAATAAAAAACTTTCCCAGTGATTCCTTTTAAATTGAAGAACTGGGATCTTATTCCTTGAAAACAACATATCTTTGTTAAGAGCCCACAATTATATGTCTCATGAAGATAACTTTGGTAACAGTTCTACTTTTTCTTTTTGTTCTCTTGGCTTTTCAGTGGGCGTACACAGAAACAATTGGTGGATTATGTTAAAGAGAGTGGGTTGAAAAAAATTCCATATGAAAGGTAACAAGCTATTTTATGAAGAACTTTTATTGTTCCTTTATAGATCATCCTGTGCTTTTCAATCTATTCTGAAATGACTTTTGTTTATATTTAGGATAAGTCATTTTTGTGCAGATGAAACTACTTTAAACAGTTAAATTGTTTCGGGTTTATTTCAACTTCAAATTATTGGTGCTGGAAATTATATTAGACTAGACTAGAAGGAGCTATAATTTGCTGCCAAACTATTTTGTGCATCTTAAAGCCCCAGGTTATTTAGATCAAGGGAAAAGAGAAGGAAGGGGTTGTTTTGAACACCACTTTTATTGCAATTAATTTCAGTTGAAGGCATCTAATACTGGTCTTCTTTTTCCTATTTCCTCTTCACAAAGGGAGTGTCGCGAACTACAACAGGGAGAGTAAAGAATAGCCATGGGATCATCTCATAAGTTTGAGGCTACAGTATTGGAAAGAATATCCCTGCTATATAACCTGCCCACAGTTGATAATTTTAGAGCAGGGCTAGGTAATTGTGGAGGCTTCGAGGTCAAATTTTCTGCTTCTTGGATCTTTCAGTGGTCACATGGATTGCCAAAACTAGCCCCAGAATGGAAGTGGACAGGAGTCCACTTGTGGTTTTGAAAATGGGCATCATTTTATATTTAAACAGTGCAGAGAGTGCCTGCAACCCATTTGAAGGGTGAAATGTGTCTTCTCGAAATGAAATCCATCCCATTTAGATTCAGAATAAAAGCAGGTCTAGGAGCTGGAAGTCTCAATGACTGCAAAACCTCCTTCAGGGGCTTTTCAGGCTCTATGGTCACACTTTGCGCACATATACTTAAGGTAGAAGGCAGTAGGAAACAGAGGACCATGCGCATTACAAATGGATAGACTCATCAAAGAAGCATGGTTGAATCTGCAAGATGATAGGTTGAGTTTCAATCAATCAATGATTTATTACTGTCCATGACCAGCACATAGAATGGTGCATAGATGCCCAAGGAAGGGGAATCGCAGTTCCCAAATAGGTCAAATATAAAAGCAGATTTAAAACATGTTATAAAAAGAAAACAGATTTTAAAAAAACAAGTTAAGTTAAAGAGCAGGTAAGTATCTAAAGGAGGGGGGCGGCTAATAGGAGATATCAAGCTACTAGGGTGAGTTGTAGGTCTCATGTTTATAGGGTCACCATAAATTGAAGCTGACCTAATGATAATTAATAGCAATAACCTAAGAGACTATTTTAGGTGGATAGGGACATGGGAGAGACATTTCTGCAGCTATATGCTGTTATGAAACACCCTAAAGAGGTCAGATTGTCTCCACCTGCATAGCTTTAGACATGTATATACATTTGTTTAGGCTTTAAAACAGTTCTAATCCACTTTTTGAATGTTTTAATTGTTTTTTGCTCTGATTTTACTTATTACATATCTCATAGTTTTGGTTTGTTTATCACCTCTACCTTGTGGGGGGGGCAACTGACAAATGTATTTTATAAGTGAAGCCAGCATGGTATACTGGTTGAGAATTGAACTATTTATTTGGGTCAGGGTTCAAATCCATGCTTGGCCATGGAAACCCACAAGGTTACCTTGGGTGGGTCACACTTTTTCAGCTGCCATGAAAACCCTCTGAATAAATCTCGTAAAAAATTATAGGTTTGCATTATGAAAATGACTTAAAAGTACACAACAGCAAGAACAGTGTGCCAGTGTCTGTATGAAAATATATGTTGAGAAACATTACTCTTTTTATCTACAATTTAGACATAAACTCACGAAGAAAGAGAAAGAAGGGACAACTATGTCCCCGAGGTCTCTGCCTTAGATCAGGAGATCATTGAAGTGGACCCTGATACAAAGGAGATGTTGAAGCTGCTGAATTTTGGCAGCTTGTCCAACCTGCAAGTTACACAGCCCACTGTAGGGATGAACTTCAAAATCCTAAGAGGAGCCATCTGAAGCTATTTCTGTACTGGCACTTTTCCAATCTATATATATAAAAAGAGAGTGGTCGTGCAAAGGACGTTATGCACGGCCAAACTAAGCCCCCCAGACACACCAATCCAACGAGACACATTCCCACAGACCACGAGGTATTGCCATCACACAAAAAAACCCACCTACCTACCTTCAACCCCCCCAATATCAGCCCCCAAAAACCGCCCATTGACTCCCGTTCTGCGCTGGCCACGAGCGCAGAACACAGTGAGAGCCATCACGCGCAGGCGCACTACAACCCCCCAACACCACAACGCAGGACAGAGAGACAGCAAACACACTGCGCACTCTGACTCCCCCAACCCCCCAACCCATTCCGTCCCCCTCTCCCCACACACCATCAACTTCACCGCGCAGCCGCTCTCTGCCGCATCGGTCGCTTCTGCGGCTCTCCGGGGAAGCAACACTGCAAAAAACAACAAAAAACTACAAAAAAACATGGCGGCCGAACCACTTCCGGTCCGGCCGAAAAGGCTCCGACGGAAGTCAATCCGTCAGAAAAAGAGTCCGGCCGGAAACTGATGCCGCATACCGGAGGTTCCGCCCCCGCCTGGCCCGAGGTGCCGCCAGGAAAGATGGCGGCTGCCACGGAGCAGCGGCTACCACAAGGAGACCTCCTGGTTACTCCGAGAAGACGCCGCGCCCCTGAGCCTGCCCTCCGGAGGACGGAGGGTGAAGAAGGACGAGGCCCTCGCCGCTACTGCCCTCCGGATGGCAGAGGGTGAAGAGGAAAGGACCGGGGTCGCTGCTGCCGCCTTCTTTTCCCTCCTCAGCCCCCTTCTTCTCCTCCATCAGCCTCAGGACCTTTCCTTCTCCCCCTCAGCCTATGGCCCCAACCCCCCCCGTCAGCCCCAGGCTCCTTCTCTTCTCCCCCTCACCCTCAGCCCCCTTCTTTTCCTCTCTCAGCCTCAGACCCCTTCTTCCCCCCTTTCCCCACCTCATGTGTATGTACACATGCACACACATATACAGTACCATACACACGCATACATATATAAACACACATACACATATATACATATACACCCACATATATACACTACATACACACATATACACATGCACACACCCACCAAGACCATAAGTAGCATCATTTCAAACCCTTATATACTCAGACTTCCCCGCATCTCCTAAATAGGGCACAGCAACGCGTGCCGGGTACAGCTAGTAAATGTATAAAAACAGGAGAAAAAGAATTGCTTCTAATATATGACATTATTTTTGATACTGTTCTGAAATACATCTAATATTATCAATTTTATACCACTTATTAATTTGAACTTACAACAGCCTGTGAAGAAAGGTTAGCACGTTATATACTGTATTTAGATTATTTCTCAGTAGTTAGTTACACCATATTCTTTGTTCACAGGAGGCACAGCAAAACCAGAATGTCTGCTCATACCTTGAATCCTGATGCACCCAAACAAGTTAGTCTTGAAATGATGCTGTTTTAAGTATAATGATAAGAAAGCTAATGGAAAGTTGACTTATTGGGAGATAGTTTTTGCATTTTTAATGAAGTATCATTTTTAAATCAGTATTTCCCATTTTGGGTATCAATATTGCTGAACTGACTCACAGTTTTAGTCTTTGTGTATTAATTATAAAGCAAGCTTGCTTTGGGAACATTACAAATGAATTGTTATATCTCCTTTTCCTACTTTTTCCATGACAGATGTCTATGCCATGTGACAAACTGAATATAAAACTCATATAGGAAATTAATTTCAGAATTTTATCATTTTAAAAGTACAAGATTCTTTTTTCAAAACTTGTTTTGGTACATGAAAGTATGTTATGTTTGGATCCAGGTCAAGATTAAGTCTTAAATATTGTATAATACCTCTTAGTGCAACCTTTAATTTATATGGGCAGGACTTATCAGTATACATAAAATAAAGCTCTTCTCTGTTATAGTGACATTGTTTTCTGTAAACACAGTTTTAGACATCAAATTCTGTCTGTATGTTTACTATGTTTTAATGAGTTGGGTTATATAAGTAATAAACTTTGTTAGTTCCCCAATGTAAAATTGTAAGCTACTTTAATTCTCACAGAAGACTTTCTAACATGGAATGCCTGTTCATTACTAGCACTAGCAGTGGCTCTCTCACCAGGGACACAGGATAAGTAGTCTACCCAATTATCATACCAGCTCTCTCAATTTATTTACTGTGGTAGCATTAAGGTGAGGGGTATCTATGACAATGTTGTAATCAGGAATCACATAATTAATTTGAACTTGAGACTTTTATCTATCTTCGGAAATGCAGCACCAAGTACTGCATATACACATATATAAGTCTAAAAATTATAGTCAAAAACCTAGGTCAGCTTATTCACTGATCCGTATAAATACGGTCCATTAACCTTTACCAGAAAATGAATCATTCCCTACTACCCCGGAAGAAACTAAAAGAAGCACCAACCCCTTCTATTCTCTCTACTGTGGCACCACTTCTGTCACTTTTGAATTCTTGCATGGGAAAATGTTAGTGGCAGCAAGAAGGTTGGCCCCCTCAGGCAGGATGGTGCTTTCTTCTTTCTGCAGAATGACCCATAGGTGATATCAAAATCCATAACTTTGCTCCCCAAAACCTGCCTTCGGTTTATACATTAGGTTGACATAAACGAGTATATGCAGTAAATGCGCATGGAAATAAGGGCAGATGAGCAAGAGCTTGTATAGGTATTTAATTCCTGGGAAAAGGACAAGGGGAAAATTTCAGGTTTTGACCTTTTGATCACACGAGGCATCTATGTCAAATTTCTGGTTCAGCTCTCACCAAGTATGTTTTAAAGACACTGTATTTATAGTATGTAGACTGATATTTGAGCTTACTTGCATAGAGCATGTTTACATAACACTTCCTGCCAACGCAATTGCTAAAATAGTTATCTAATATAAACCTCTCTTCTTTTCTCCCCAGAACCTCTCATTTACAGATGGGTTAAGAACCCCTGGGTCTAATATTTGTACATATTCTTCTTTACACTCGGATAATGTATTATCTGCAAACATTGCCAGCTTACCCACTTTCACAGAAAGCAATGCTTACTTTCTGGAGCCCAGAATGTTACATACGAGGAGCTTGTCAGCAGAAGGAAATAGTGGATCATCAGAAGAAACTGGGAAGAAAGTGATACAGGAGCCTGGATCACCAGTACTCCAGTCATTCCAAGGTGTTGGGTTTTGTAATGTTGCAGAAGACTGCAGTCCATTTTGTGCTGGTATTGAGAGTAGCTGTAGTGTAGATGTAGCTTTAGAAAAGTGTGGCAAAGAAAGTAAGATTACTTGTAAAAATAATGATGAGGATGATTATACCACAGGTATGACTATTACTGCCAAACATCATGAGTCTCAAGGGAGGGGTGCACCACGTTTAAAACTGGTTAATTCCCAGCTTCAGGTTTCTGAAGAGTTCATTGATGATGATCCAGCTGAAATTTCCTTTTTTGGTGGAGGATCTGAGGCATTTGCTTATTTGTATGGTGATTTAGATTTCCAAGAGTCAGATTTATCTAAGTGTCTCTCAAATTCAAGTGCTTTAACCAAAGAAATTTTGCAGCAGAATGCTGTGTCATGCCAGTCAAGTCCTGATAGATATTCAATAGAAGCGGTAGATATGAACATGGATGACGAGTTTGAATTTGAACAAGATAGTGATTTTAATGGAAACGAGCAGCCATCAGATACCTCAGAACTATTTGAAGTGAAAGCTCAGGCCAGCAGAATGCAAAGTCTACTGAGCCCTTCTGAAACTAGTTCACTAATTAACAATCGATCTGAAAGTAGTTCTCTGAACAATTTAACCTTAAATGGTACATCTTTTTTGCATACTTACGGTTCTGCTAATCATTCTGAAGCTAGCTCTATGGTGAATTTTCCGGCATATTCTGTTCGCTCTGAGTCAAGTTCAGCATTTCAATTCACTGACATTATTGACCAGTTGGAACAACTGAGCTATCCACCTACCACTACAGAAGACTCTAGTAGCAGTGATGATTCTTGGGATTCTGAAACTGTAGCCCCATTAGATGTAAACCTTTTTTTTAGCAATCCATTTGTTCAGGCTACTGGTGAGAATTTCACTCTTGACTTTCAGAACAATCTGAAAAATCTCACCCAAGAAGACAAAACAGAAAATACACACACCAACCATTAATATATATATGCTGATATGGCACATTCATTTATTCCATTTGGAATCAATTTTTTAAAAGAGAGTGTGTATATTTACTGTTTCTGACCTCATTCATTCCTGTGATTGGATTTTAAATTTGCATACCATAGCTGACCTTCTCTTTCTTACCACATTTTTCCATTTTTAAGTTTTTTATGTTGAAGTCAATGGTACATAGAACATAGCTACTGTAACACTGATAATGTACTAAAGTCAGCATTCCACATCTTCTGGGGTTAGAGGCACAGGAACACCATGAAAGTGAAAAACTGCAAATAAAGCAATTGTTATTTGTTTTATCCAAGAAATTACTATTTGTTTTACTTCTTCCAGTGTGGATCTGTGGTCAATGTCTGCTAGAGGCTAGCCATAGAGTTGTGCTTGAAGACCTAAAAGTTCCTAGAGAGAACATATTAAGTAAATCTATCCATAATCAATTCCACTAAAGTCAAAACCACAAATGTGAAATCTGACTGTATATTATTTTAACCTCAGAAAATAGGCCATCTGTAATGATGGAGAATGCATCACAGTTGATGTTTACTACAGCTGGCTTTGAATGCAGCCTGTCACAGCCAGCACTTGTATCCTGTGGATTGATTTGAACTACTATGAAATATAGATGGTTGTCCTGCAGAGTGGCTGTATCTGAAATTAAGACAGATAGAAATTGAGCAGAAGGGACTCTGAAATATACCAGTGTTGTTCAAGAAAACCCTACAGGCTTTTAGGCATCAAAAGTAGAGATTATGTTTTAGAGAGCTTGTATACAGGTATCCATTGTGTATAGGACATCATTGTAAGTTCTGAACGTAGAACCAGAGCTTTCTATATAACAAACATATTTCTTCAATAATTGAATCTAGAAAAGGCACTTAGTTTATTTTGTCATTTCTTGTAGCTGTTTTACTATAATACTATGAAGAAAAGCCAATAACTTTACTGAATTTATACAGTGTGGGTCAAAAGTCACAATAACACCTTTATTTTTTGTTTTTAATTTGCAGTCACCTTTGTAGGGGTGTGCGAATCCGTTCTGAATTTTGGATGCCTCTTCCCCTTCTGTTTTCAGGAAGATTCTGGGAGATTAGGAGGGCGGGGTTCAGATTCATAGTTTGGAACTCTGAGCTCCATTTCCGTTTCAGGAAGAGCCTTCTCGAAAACAGAATGGATTCTGTGACGTTTCATAAACCCCTACACCATTGTGACTTTTTGCTCACTCTGTACAATAGGTTTGTGTGAGTTTGGGGGAATCAATTGTGGGAAGAACTGATTACTGTGGCTTTAATTTGAAAAATATGTTTCTTCACGAAATGATATGACTACAGGAAGAATTTAAATAAACAAATTGTGATCTGAAGGAAGCACATAAAATGATTCAGATTAAATTGATACTAGAAGATTGTATGTGATGATAATACAGTCGCTTGATAAATAGTGTGAGAATTGATTCTGTGTTGCAAAGCATGAATTGAAAGGTTTTTTTATAGAAAAAGAAAAATTGAATATGTTGCAGATAAATATGAAAGGATTGTGCCTTAATGTTAGTTAGGTCTGTGCAACTTTGTGATTTTAATTCTTGCCAATATAAAAGGAAAAGTGGTACAATATAAGAATAGATTTCCTTTAAGATAAAGAGAACATTACTTACTTTATATCATATGATAAATGGAATAATCTTCACTCTGGACTTGTTATTACACTTTAAAACCACTACTATAGTCCTCATAACCGATTTTGTTAGATAAATGTTATGTGTGTGCTGCTTAGATTAATGGAATGATTATATCTAGGCTTTTTGTTTCTGAGTTTTCTGAATACCGTACTTCATTTTTCCCACTAGAATTTAATAGTAACTGTGGTGAAAGTCTCCTTATTCTTGAAATATTATACCAGCAAGAATTATACTGGTTTGAGGTAGTAGCACCTTAAATAGTTCATATCATAGAGTGCAATCTTAGATATTTCTTTAAATATAAGAAATATATAATTTTTGGCCTTCCAGTAATTTCTCAGAGAGGAATGCCATGGCTCTGTATAACCAGCCTTAGCTATGTTTAGGGGAGCAGGAATGTCTTCTACACATGACTTTTCATAGACCATTTTTAACAAATATTTTAATTCTTGAATTCCTTATTAGTTCCATAAAATTGCCGTATGTTATAAGAAAAATATTTTAAAAGTTGTATTACTAGACTGGAGCTAGTCATTTATTCTTATTTATTTTGGCCAATTGTTATTTGGAAAGGGCTTGCTTATTGACAGAAATATGTGCCGCTTTGGTGATGCAAACTAGAAATGCTTAAAAACGAGGGCCACAAAATGATTACGCATCATTGGGTCTTATAAGTAGGACTGTTAAATGATAACACAAGGCAGTTGTATTTCTTCTCGTCAGCTAGGTGTATAGAATAAATCACTTCTAAATTCTTGACATGAGAGAACTATTTGCCTGTTACTTTTTAAAAGGCTTCCTATCAACGTAATTGATTCTGTAGGTAGGATCAAATGAGCCAGCCCCCCAGTTTGAAGCTTGGTATTTCCTGCATATGTTGTTCAATACAACTATAAAGACTTCGCAAAAATTAGCACCACCCAAATGCATGTTTTTAGATACATTTTCCATATTAGCCCAATAATATTGTCATTTGCAAACTTTGTTAAAATCTTTTTCATGGCAATTAGAGTTTAAATTTATTGCCTTTTAATAGAAATAAATTTTCTAGAAGAGCTTTAAAGCTGAACCCTTCTCGGATAATCCATTTGTAGGAATTAGGAGGATTCTTAAGAAACAATTTTAAGTGAAGAGAAATCAAAAATGCACTGATCTCTACAGGATAGAACTACCGTAGTAACCAAGTTTGGAGCTGCTTCATCCTCCATGGAGCTCCTTTCTCCCCTCCCTTTTAAAATCAAACTTAAGTTTTTTTCTACTGAAGAATTAGACAAATTCTGGTCCATTTATTTTGTCAATGCGGCCAGATGTGGAGAGGCTCTAGTGCATCAATTGCCCCCAACAATTTTTTTAATCTTTTTGTTAGGTTGAAAATCCTAGCTTCAGAAGAAAGTTCAATGATCTTCATGATGGTTGAGCAGGGCTTGAAGGGATCCAAGATGAGAACTAACCCTCTAAGATTTAAACTTTGTCAACTACCTCATCTGGATGGAGGATTTCTGAATGCACTCTCAGGACCATTTAAAATGTGTGCCTTTTAATAATAGTGTAATAGTTTTTACTCTTAACATATCAGATTATCTGTACTCCTGTGATAAGGTGGAAACTAGGTTCTGAGCTCCAGGCTTTATGGAAGTATGATTTTTTTATAGTACAGTAGAGTCTTGCTTATCCAACCTTCGCTCATCCAACGTTTTGTATTATCCAACTCAGTGGGCCTCCTGCCCAGATCCACGGCTATTTCAATACATTGTGATGTTTTAGTGCTAAATTTGTAAATACAGTAATGACTTCATAACATTACTGTTTATTGAACTGCTTTTTCTGTCAATTTATTGTAAAATGTGATGTTTTGGTGCTTAATTTGTAAAATCATAATGTAATGTGACGTTTAATAGACTTTTACTTAATTCCTACTTATTATCCAACATTTTTGCTTATCCAACATTCTGCCAGCCCGTTTATGTTGGATAAGCGAGATTCTACTGTACTTTGTAAAATATTTTTAAAATCCTACGTTCGCAAGATGTTACCAAGCTTCTACCTGACCTCAAAAGCAATGGAACTATGTTAACAAGATCATTTTGGTCCAAACAGAGATTGAAATGCAGAACTTAAAAGCAACATGTTGGATCAGCTTGTTTGTTTCCATTTGTTTGTTTTTATTTTAAAGAATAAATAATGTAATTAGGGTGATGGTGGAAAGAACCAGAGATTCAATCTCTCGGGCAGATCTCATGAATGCCTTCAATGTGCACAGTTATATAAAATGGTGCTGCCTTATTCTATTCCAAATGGATGACTGGGGAAGCTTGCTTCTCAGAGTAATTTCTATGAAATTTATACTTCAATAGCTGTTTAAGTCTACTAAAGTGAGGTCTGTTCACCCCAATAGCATCTTGTAATATCCTCATATAATTCTAGAACTCTTTGGTTATTTACAATTTTATAAAACTGCAGTCTTGGTTTTTGTAAGAATTTCTGTTTGCCTCAGGGTCAGTAAGCAGACAGAGGGAAAATTAATAGTGAGTATTCCTCAGACATGAAGAGACATGAGGTAGCCAACAGCGATGGATAATCTGTATTTTAAATCAAGCTATTTTATAGTTATAGCAATAGCTATAGAAATTACTTTTTCTCCATTGTACAATGTTAAAAGTATTCAACTGCACTTTATGGTACATAGGAAGGTAGTATTAAATACTCCGACATTTAATCAGATATATTCTGAACAATATTTTTCAACATTTTATGGCTGTACTCATCTTGCATTTAAACATATTTATTCTGGCCTATTTAAAAGCATGCAAAAAGCTGGCTGAAGAACTTAGGGTGTTCTGTAGTAAATAGTTAAGAATCATCAGAACAGATAACGTAGCAATTAACTGTTTATAAATTTTCGAAGGCTTTCATGGCTGGAATCACTGGGTTGTTGCAAGGTTTGGGGGGGGGGACTATATGGCCATGTTCTAGGCATCCTCAGAGGTTGTGAGGTCTGTTGGAACTAGGAAAATTGGGTTTATATATCTGTGGAATGTCCAGGGTGGGACAAGGAACTCTTGTTTGTTGGAGCTACGGTGTGAATGTTTCAACTGGCCACCTTGATTAGCATTTGATGGCCTGGCAGTTTTTTTTGGTGTGGCTTGTTAGTGCCTGGGGGAATCTTTTGTTGGGAGGTGATAGAATTATATAGAATTAATTGTTATTACAGTATTAACCACTAAAATTGATTAATTATTTTGGGCAAGGAACTTATTTTGCCATCAAGTTGATTTTTAGACTATTTTCAGATTTCAAAACAATAATTAGCTTCCCATCAAGTCCAGTCATCCCTCCACATTCATTGAGGTTAGGGTAACAAAACATTTGTGAAAATGAAAAACTATAAAGAAATTGCTGGGTTTTTTTTACCTGTGAGAGATCCTCTTTAGGAATGTCAAGAGCAATGGTTCCAAACCTTTGGTCTTCCAGGTGTTTTGGATTCCAGTTCCCACAATTCCTAACAGATGGTAAGGATTTCTAGGAGTTGAAGCCCAAAACACTTGGAGGACCACAGGTTGGGAACTGCTCGTCTTCCAACATGATTCCATGGTCAACCTCTATTGGAAAATGACCACAGAATTGCAGTTGTGGCCCAAAGATTACTAGAAAAGTCTTCTCACTAGAAATCTCTAGCTCAGGCCTTCACAACCTATTGTTCTTCAGGTGTTTGGGACGCAAACTCCCAGAAGTCCTAGCCAGCTTGTCCAATGGTCAGGAATTCTGGGAGCTGAAATCCAAAAACACCTGAAGGGCCATAAGTTTCATGGGTCGGATCTAGGTCTGTCATCATAACTGAGAGACATTGACCAAAGAGTCACATTGGAGGCACCAGAGATTCCTAGGTAGATTATAATCAAATCTGCGAACAATCCAATCCAATCCTCAAAAAGTCAAAACCACAAATGTGCAGGGATGACTGTTTAAGAGGGATAGTACATATGTTTACCATATGGCTTTACTTTCTAGGAGGACATTAACTAAAACCTGCTGGTAACTCATTCCCATTGTCATTTTGAAAATCTTTTGTACAAGGATTACACTTGATTCTACATAAAAATTCTTAGTAGTAATTCCTAGTTTGGTTATTTGTTTTTTAATACTAAATCTCTTTCTTAATAAATTTAGGATACAGAATTTTGGTGTACAAATTCATATTGTGATTAATTTTTTTTTAGTTCTTCATGTTTGTTTTGTAAAATGTTGAAGAGCTCATCTATCACGAAGAACAATCTTAGGTGTCAGATCTACAATAATCCATCAGTAATTAAAATGAATATGGATAAAATAAACACGACCTCTAAAAGTGCCATATTCAGAGTCAGGTCACATGTTCTGAGTGTGCAACACATAGGAAAATTAAAATTGTTTGTATTGGTAGTAAATTGTGAAGGATTACCTTCAGAACATATTAGACATTTATATTAAAGTTTTATGTGCCAATATTTTGTGCCTTGATATTGGCAGTTACTTAATTCGTAATTTAGTACAGACATGTTAATGAGAGAAGTACATTTATTGGACTGGGTTTACTAAATACACCATTCTATCATTTTCATGCTTCATCTGTTCCTTTTTATACACATTCTGTTCAAATGACCTTAATGATATATCTGTGAATTTGTACTAATAATTTTGAAATTGTTTATACAATAAAATGAGGAAGTATTCATTATGAATAATTCTATATGCTTTTAGCTTTTTTCTTGTTTACAATTTTATTTCAAAAAGGTGGCCCTTTTCCATTTTGGAGGTGATATTTAGAAAATTAGAAACAATTTCAATCAGCCTGGCATTGAATATGATACAGATGTTTTTTATTGAGCCATTTTATTTTGTGATCATAATGTGTGCATGTATACTTATAGAAATATGTTTGCCTTGACTGGCATTTCTTTAATCAGCCTTGTAATGCCTTAGATTTCATATTCTCATTTGTGATTCTGCCAATCCTGCTACAACTGCAAATGGCCTTCAAACCCACCTTAAAAGTGGTTCAACTTCTGGAGCAATGGAGAACTGAATGGGGCACTTAAGGATGACATGGGCCCTTCCAGACAGGCCCTATATCCCAGAATCTGATCCCAGGTTTTCTGTTCATCCCAGATTATCTGGTAGTGCGGAGTCATATAATACAGTTCAAAGCAGAAAACCTGGGATCAGATCCAGGGATATAGGGCTTGTCTGGAAGGGCCCACACTCTACCTTCTTCCACTAGTCAGCACAATGTTGCGACAGGTCTCTGCTAGTGTTCCTTCTAGCATTGCTCACTGGTAGAAGGGGCTGGTAAAATCATCCTAAAGTACCCCACTCAGCAGCAAAGCAGATTTCCATCACTCAAGATGGCTGACTGGTTTTTATTATAGGTTTCAAGGGTTGGGTGAGGAGTTAAAAGCTGGCTCAACAGTGCGATAGCTACATGTTTGATGCATGATGTCAGTCCGTCATTAATGCAGATAGGTCTCTGAGAGGAATCAGTATTTAATTTAGCTGGTAGATTCCCCAATTCTAAATAGCCTATCCAGATTGCACCAGTAAACATTTCTGAAGATCCAGTCTTATTTATAAAGCAAAAGTGTTTCATAAATAAGATTCAATTTTTTGTGGCTTCTCTTATTTAAAGTTGCTTGTTTTGTACTCCATACTTGTTTTAAAATGCTGATTTAATTTGCATAGCAAACTACATGCATGGCACCCACTTTCTTAGCGGTAAACTTCTGAGACCAAAGCAGGACTCATACAGTACCAATCCTGTTCAGTTTGCTTTTGTTTCTGAGGCAGATCTCTAAGGGGATCTCTCCATGGGAACAAAAAGACAAATATACTAAGTCCCTTTATTTAATTCAGTTCCTTAGCCTAAATTAGCTTTACTTCACTGGCATCATCACCTAGTCTGGCTACTGTTTTGTGATTCAAAAGTATAATTACCCTACTTATATAATATTATATTCTTAAAATGTATTCTGTCTAATAAAGAGCATATCAACACCATAGTACAAGCTCTTTGGTATAAATAGCACTTAATAGTACTGTCTGAAGGTGTGATACTCCAGACATTGAATCCTTTAAGAAGAAACAGATCTCATGGTAGCACAGGTGATTTCACTTTCAGTCATATTATCAAGAACTTTCCAAATTTCTAGGTAGCTTTATTTATAATTTCACAAATTGAAATAAAAAGTCTTGGTCTAGGAAATGAAATATATCATAGGTTCTCTTTCTAACGTTAAGTTCCAAGTTAAAAATGGCATTTCATCTAAACACAATCTTAGGCCTGTTCTTTGAGAGCTTTTATGCAAGCTTTTATTACCAAGATGCGGAATGGTACTGCATGGCTGTGTTCTGTGAATGTTTGTTGCTCAGAACCAGTTCTTTATTGTTACAGGTAAGTAAAATATTTCCCATAGCATTTCTGCATACATCATATGTTTTCCTTAAGTTTTTCCATACGATATGAAGGAATATCACCTAGATGCAAATGAAACATGAGAAAAGGCCTTTCCCAGCAAAAGGTTTTTTGGACTTCACTTCATCAGATGCACTTAGTTGAGAAAACCAAATGGTTGTGAAGTTATACTTCCACATTTTTTGTAAGAGTAGTAAGATATATATAACTAAAATGAGTTCTGAATTAGTCCTTTATTGTAAAGAACCAAATAGAACTTACAACTACTAATTGAACAGCCAGGGAATGAGGCCTTTAATTATTTTTCAGGAAGGTAAAATTCCCACATCTAGTCTTCCATAATAGGAGATCGACAGTGTTTTTAGCAGCAGTGTTCTCATATTCCTGGGCTTTGAAATTTCACTTTGTTTGAAAGTCAGTGTGACATTAAAGCTTTGGCTGAAATATAAAATGTACAAAATACTTCAGTAATATCAACATGTCTCAGTTAACAAAGTCTCTGACAAAGAAGCTCAATTTTACAAAGTTTTTTTTACAGTGACCCATTAGGTAGCTGGAAAGATTTTTTAGCAGCATCAATATTGGATGATGGTGAAGGAGGGTTGGAGAAAGACTTTCAGTGCCACTTAGTAGTATGTCTGCAGTAAACAGTGCAATAAAGCTTCAGCTAGGAAATAATGAGATTCTGCTCTTGCTGAAGCTACTGTGGCTGTGTGCGCCTGCCAGCAAAGGCCAAGGTAAGCAGCAGCTGCTGCTTCCAGAATCTCTTACAAAACATGCATGAACAGCAAAGCAAAGAAATGGGGATAGCAGATAAGTGCCCCTCACCAGCTACCACCAACATTAGAAGGAATGATAGAACTATAATTTAGCTACCAACATGAAAACAAAGAGCAGTGAAAGGAAAAATTACTCCTGGATTCATTTTGGAAAATTCTTTCAAGTCTCTGAAGATTTTGAATTGTTTTGCTTACTTGTACAAGGGTTATCTGATCCAGTAGTTTCATTTTGACTGTGCGTTCTGTCATTTTTTGAATAAAAGTTGGTTGAAACACATTGAACTGCTCTTTTGTAGTTTGTGAACCTATCCCTATACTTTCCATGTTTTTCTGCCTCTAGTACCAAATTTTCTGTTAACAAAGTAACATCCACAGACACTGTTAACTGAGGTATTTCTCTACTACCTAATGTTAATTTTGTAAATTTAAAATGGTAAATCTAAAATTGTTAATAACAGTGTTGACTGCAAGCTATTTTAATCCTATTTTTAAGCATATACACATAAAATATAATAGTTAATATTGAAAAGTTTTTAACCTGTGTGGTCTCAAAGGATGTGACATTTTCATTTGTCATCCTTCAAAATATACAGTAAGTAGACTTAGTATTATCCTTAGTTTACAGTTACAGGCTATGAGAAAGTGAGTTTCATAAAGAAATGTAATGATTGTGCTAGGTTTTATGAAGAGGCTTAGAGATTTCTAGCCAATACATTACATTATTCTGGGGAATATTTTCAAGCCATGAATAGTTGTATCCATAAATGCGCAATCCGTGGATATGGAAGAATGACTTATTCTGCTTCTGTCCGAATAGGCTGCAAAATACTTCCATCATTGGCATCCTTGTAACAGAAAATATTTAACAGCACTTGATTAGTTCTGAGAGTATACACCAATGCCTTCAAACATTTAATAATGATTTGCATCAAGTTTCAAGACCCCTTTGTTACTAACTACAGTGCAGCTATCATGGAATGTGTGCCACAGCTTTTAGTAGCAGAATTAGTGCACTTTCAGAATGGAGAGAGTTTACCATTTCAGGACCTCCCACCAATGTAGCAACAACATACAACATGATGTATTTATTGTGGTTCACCTCCTCATATATACTCATGTCCAGCTTTGAGAATTCAGATAAAATTTGAGAAAATACAGATTACTGACATAGCGTCAAACTGTTGGACACTCATTTATTGGCTCCTTTTCTTTATATTTAAATTGTATATTAAAAATGATTTAACACTTTTCCCTGCAAGGGACAAATGGCAGCAAATTCTTGTCCTGTGCCTCATGCAGTCCAAGGCGAGGCAGGGGCCGCATTAACTGATACGGGATCCAGTTGCTTGGCCTGTTAATAGTTAACTTCATCCTCAGTAGTTCGAATCTCTTCCAGGTGACTAAGCGTAACAATGTTTAGCTTCCTGAGTAAGTCACTCTGTACTAAAACTCCCTTTTCATGCTACCTCCCCCTTCCTTTACTGCAATCGTGATTTTCAAAAAGGCATTGCTTCCTGAGTCAAAAGACCAGCACTGAATGGCTGTCAATAGTGCAGCAGAAAACTTGCAGTTGGCTCTTTTCCAGCTTTGTTATCTCTGCTTGTAAAATGAGCATAAAAGTATTCCATGTCTGTTGATTACCATGTCTATACGGTTACTTTGGGTGGACATTTCTGGATTGTTCAGTGTAAACTTTTTTTAAAAAACGTGAAATGAAGATTAAATGTTTGAAAGACCACAAAGGTTTCTGTTTTTTCTTAAGACTCCAGAGAATGGAATTTGGTGTGGGAGTGGCAATGTAGCTTTAGGAGCATTTGCTAGTGTCGGCGTAGGAGCCATCTGTGGTATGATCCTTTGCAAAACAGCTTCATAAATAAGATTCAAAATTCATCTGTGATGGAGCTGTTTTCTTTTGAGAGTGAATAACATTGAAAGGAACAGCCTAAGACAGAAGTTTGTGCTCCAAAATGCAAAATAGATTTTTTAGAGAATCAGAAATATTTCAAAACTTTTGTTCTATGTCACTAGTTTGCTGTTTTGTAGAAACCATCTCTAACACCAGTATGTCAAACTGCCCATTATACTTGCTTGCAAAAAGAAAACTTTACAAGTTAATGCTCCGAAAATTAAATCTGAGATCATCTACATAAAGAAATACACTTTGAGTTCTGCTCAACAGATCTTTTGTTCCAGAGGAAAGCTACAAAAGAAGCCTGACACTTTAGCTCAGAAACATTAATTGAGTTAAAATACTGTCTTGACAATCTCCTTGGCTCTCCTCCTGTGATCCTTGCTAATGACAATTACCTTATTGCCATGACTGTCTAAACAGATTCACAAAAGCTCCTTGACAAACTGAAACCGTTTCTCCACCCAAATGAATAATGCAGTGTTGTTTTCAGCCAGTGGAGAAAACTGGGTGTTATCAGGGATAATTTCACTCGTACATAGCTAGGGGAACTCTCGGCTTCTGCACAGTGACAGACAGGGAATTTAGCCTGTAGTCTGCCTTTCTGGAAATATGTTTCCTGTCCACATACACATAGCTTTTGAAATCAGCTGTACCCTGAAAACATGACTTCTTTGTGGTTTTTGTGGCTCAAATATGTAGATTTTGTGTATGCACATGGGCATTAGCAGCATCATGAGGAAATTAAGAGTCTTAAACAGATTTCTTATACATTTGATAAGTTATTTCTAATATCAATTACTCTAAAACCTTTTCCTCCTACTCTGAAGTGTTAAAGAGAACTGTACTTATCCAGTGAGATCATATTAAAGCAGTGTATGGCTCTCTTGATAGATTTAAACAGAAAATTGGTTTATGGCTATTATTTTGTAGAGCAGCTTGTTCAAAAATCAGAATTCTTAGCAAATACAATTCTTGCCCACAATGCCCTGCCTCATCCACAGAGGAAGAATTATTTAAAGCCATAGACAATGCAGTTTCTGTTGCCCATTTTTGGTCTAACATTATTTAACTGCTTGTGCTCCCTCTATTTGATTAGGTTTATATTTATTTACTTATTTATTTATGCAATGCTTTTTACATGAAATAAATAAATAAACCGGACTTAACTTCAGTAAGTACTGGTTGTCTTTAAAAACCGGTTAACTTTCTTGAAGCTAATGGGATTTAGAGAAACTGCTTAAAACTTCAAGTAATGTGTCAAATATGCTGCTAAAAACAAAACTAATTTTAATCTCTCCTCATTTTGTTTCCTATGTGATACTTAGGTTCTCAGGTGGCTTCCTTTAAAATGAAGACTCCAATGACCTTGAACCCCCCAATTCAAGTGAATATGAATTCATCTGGACAAGGCTCATCTCCTCTTTTGAGTCCTGTCTTGAGTGATGTTGGTGGTGCAAGAATAGAAGAAGAGGATGAAACAAGACGGAAGGTAAAGCAGGGGTGAAATCAGTCTCATTTAGAAAGGATGCAAATTATATTTCTTTTCATTGCAGGATTCTCAACTTCTGCTGCCATTTTCTACATTTCTATTAGCACACTATTAGCATGTTTAGGCCATATTATAGTCTGCACATTTGCCTCCTCCCACAAAAGACATAAGCCCACTTAATTTATTTATTTATTTATTATTTATTTATTATTTCGGCTTGCTAGACCGCCCTATCTGAAGCTCAGGGCGGTTTACAGCACATAAACATACCGAGTTAAAATACATAAAAACACATAAAATGCAATATTATAAAACCAGTTAAAACATCCCACCCCTTACAATAAACCATAACAAGTCGGGCACATAACATTAGCAGCAGCAACGCGGCAGGGTGGTGAGATATAGCAGGCACTAATCAGGCGCCAAATGCCTGCCTGAATAGCCATGTCTTACAGGACATGCGGAAAGTCATTAAGTCCCGCAGAGCTCGCGTCTCCGCTGGCAGCGAGTTCCATAAGGCCAGCGCGGCCACTGAAAGAACCCTCTGCCGCGTGCTGGATAGTCTGCAAATCCTCATACCAGGGACCTCCTTAATGCGTAATACTTGCCATCTCATTGTGGTATATTCTTAGCTGTTTCACTTCTAAGAAACTACTCTCCTCTTGTATCCATGTCATGGCTAAATAAAAGCTAAATGTTATTCCAAGAAAATGAACTGCATCTTAATAGCTTGAGATGGCATCAGATAATGTAAAAGATTAGACACAGTTTAGCAACATGGGTTAAATCCAGCTGTTTTAGTCTTTGATGTACCATGCTAGAGTCCAATATTTGACCATTCCTTTTCAGAAACATATTATTTTTAAGCATATGTTTCTAAAGATTAAGGTGATAAAGACAAACCAGAGTTCGTTTTTTATTCGCTCCTTTAGTCCTTGATTAACAGTACTAATATTTGTTAATAATACTGTAGTATTGATTATTGCTAGAGATTATGAGAGTACCTTGGACCTCAAGAAGATCAAACCAGTCCATACTTCAAGAAATAATGTCCAACTGCTCATTGGAGGGAAGGATATTAGTGGCAAAGATGAAGTACTTAGACCACATAATGAGAAGACAGAAAAGCTTGGAGAAGATAATGATGCTGGGGATTTATTTTTAATTTGCTGGGGGAAATTGAAGGAAAAAGGAAAAGGGGCTGACCAAGGGCAAGATGGATAAATGTTATCCTTTAAGTGACTGGCTTGACCTTGAAGGAGCTGGGTGTGGCCACGGCCAATGGAGCATTGCAAGACTGTGATCTGTTATCTTATTGAAAGAGAGAGATATTGAAATAATCCAGTGCTTGGATTATTCCTGTTTCTGGATGGTCTGTGTTAAAGAAACAGAAGCCAATGTGAGCAATATGACTTTGCACAGATATTTACTGAGATGAGCAGTACTGTATGGAGGCCTCAGGCAATACCTCCTCCCACTTCACACCAGTTGTTTTTATTGTCCTCAGCCTCATAAATGGTCTCTCTTAGAAACTTCTAGGAGGGGAAATGTATTTTTAAAATAGATTGAAAGACCCTACTGCATTGTTCAGACAGATTAGACAGATTCATGGATACCAAGTGTATCGGTAGTTACTGAAAAGGACATTCAAGTGCCACCTCGGAGTTGGTTGAGGTAGGCAGGATTTCCCTGGGTACTGGTTGTGGGGGGTCGGGAGCAGGTTAGGGTTTTGCCCTCCCTTCTGCTCGAGATCCCCGTGTACAACTGGGGGCCACTGTGTGATACAGAATGCTGGACTAGATGGGCTGAGGTCCGATTCAGCATGGCTCTTCTTATGTTCTTATGTTCAACATATAAAGTGAGTCATTTTTTAACATTTGAAAGGCAACATTTGAACACCTCTACTTTTCTTTCTTTTTCCAGCACTTCTGGCAATCTTTGCAGCGCCTGGATGGGCTGCAGGACATGAACATTGGTCTCTGGACCAACTGCAGCTTCCCACACAAATCTGCAAACTTGCTAGAATCAATGTTTCCACAGTGCTCCCATCCACCCCTTCCACATACAAAAGGAGTGATAAATCTATGGTCCTCCAAATGTTTAGCTTTCAATTCCCATCAGTCCTAGCAAATCTGTTCACAGGTCAGGGGTGGTGAGAAGTGTAATTCCAGCAATTTATGGAAGGCTATAGGTCTTCCCAAGTCTGACCTATACAAATATCATTAGTCCTCAAATTACCCCATCTCTTCTTGGCCGTGCATCGGGGCAAAGGGAAGAGGAAAGGTTCTACTTTCCTGGGTCACTTAACCAAGAATCATATAGATCAGTGGTTCTCAACCTGTTGGTCCCTAGATGTTTTGGCCTTCAACTCCCAGAAATCCCAATAATGGCTGGGATTTCTAATTGTAGGCAAAAACAACTGGGGACCCACAAGTTGAGAACCATTGGTATAGATGAAGCTTTGATCCACTACATTCAGATGCAACCAGCCTGGTTTGATTCTCATCCCTATGCTCAGTTTGAAAATTCCTAGTCATGGCAGTGTCAGAAATACGGTTTTCCATTTTATTTCACCTATGAATGATGTCCCATTGTGGGCTGCTCTTATGACACTGGCTACTTGGTCACAGGAAACAGTTAATTATAAACAACGGGACCTGACCCTAAATGTGATTTAGTAACTCCTATACACAACTCTGATTCAGATTTAATTTTGGAATATGGCTGCTTTAAAATTTTATTTTATTAAAACAAAATACAATTTGAAAACATTCACAGTAGGAGGTCATGATTTCAGCTGTCTGCAATATTGCTACATCTAGACATTTCAAGCAGTCTTACTATAGCTTAGCCAAGTTCATTGTTAATAGGAAACATTTTCTGTTTCATTTATTTGGGATTTACTTGTGTCTTGTAGAGATATCCAGCAGACAAAGCATATTTCATTGCAAAAGAAATTCTTGCTACTGAACGGACTTATTTGAAGGACCTAGAAGTACTAACTGTAGTAAGTAATTTAAAGCTACTGTGGCCCATTGTTCTCCCCAAACAGTTCTCTTAATTATTTCACAAGTCTTTATCTTAATGTTTTCATATAATCCCACCCTGTTTCACTGGCTAGAAAGGGATCCAAATTCCTTGCATCTTCTTCCTGAGTTTGTTACATCCTTTTTCCAACAGCTTTTGTTTTGTTTTGGTGAACACTTCACCCAAAAGCTCACAGCATTTGCTATTGCAGATATGGCTATCACATCATCTCATATCAAGGTTATTCTATGACTAATTGTAAATTGGCACTTGCAGTTTCATTTGAGAGACAAACCTGTGAATATTGCATACCTACCAAATATATCAATAATACGAAGCCCTCCCAAGGTCACCCTGCAGAAATGCTGCATGAGCCAGCTTCTTAATCCTAAACTGTTCCTTTTCTGAGTAAACATGTCTTTTGGAACTCAGCTTTGTTAATTATCCAAACATTATCCAAGCTGTTTTAGACTCAAGTTGTGGGTGTTTTTGCACCAGGAGCATCATATAAGAAACATGGTGTGTCTTAGAGCAGAATTGGCCTACACTTCTGTGTGTTTACCCATAATGAAGATTTTAAACTGGGAAAACAATGTTCATGGAGCTGAATGAATTCTTTCTTTTTTTAGCAGTGCAGTCCTATTCCAAATTATAGTCCCTAGTTGTTGCTTTAAAATTGTAACATACTCTTGAAACTCTGTAGAGTTGTGCACGAAATTTATTTCTACCGTTTCTTTTATTTCTTCAGGAGCACAAAACAGGAAGCCCCCTCCCCACACGAAAATTAGCTCGACACGAAAGCAAGCTGGAGCCAATCATGGCTTGAAACCTGCTATCGTCTACAGCTGAGCTCCCCACAGAACTTGCCTCCTTGCCTTGGAAAGAGAGTGCTTATGTGGTGTGCAGGCCCAGAAAGTGTGCACTCTTGCCAGTACCTGCAGCTGAGTGCTTCTTACTCTAAAGTAGGAGGCACTCAGGTGTAGCTACTGGCAGATGCACACGTTTTCCGGGCCTACATGTCATGCCACATGCACTCTCTTTCCAAGGAGAGTGCCAGTATGCATCAAAATCTGATCTATTAGTTTCCTAAACTGATAATAGATAATAGATATCTGTTGGAAGGCTCCCAAAAAAATGATCAGGGGCCCCACCAAAAGCCGGGACACGAAATGAGTCAAGGTTTACCCCGAATGCACAACCCTAAACCCTGTATCCAGATCTCTTGTATAGCATCAAGACTGGATGGACATGGTAACTTATTTCTTAGTTAAATGTATTGTTGAAGGCTTCCATGGCTGGAATCACGGGGTTGTTGTAGGTTTTCCGGGCTATATGGCCATGTTCTAGAAGCATTCTCTCCTGATATTTTGCCTACATCTACGGCAGGCATCCTCAGAAGTTGTGAGGTCTATTTCTTAGTTAGATCCTCAAGATCTTGGTTTAATAAGGCAGGATAGGCACATGTTTCAGCAACCAAATGCAGTAGCGTCACTCCTCTATTAATTCAAAGAAGCCGGGATTTACAGCAAAACATGGCTCCCTTACACTACCAAACAGAAACCATAGTTAATGGTTTCCAAACAATCTAATGTTCTGAAACCAATTTGAAGCAGTGACTTCATAATCAGGTTTGTCAGCCATTGACCAGAATTTCCCAGTGTTTATCTGTATCCCATGCCTGTTTAAGAACTTGCATGAAGAATAAATGGACTGAGTGTATTATTCCATTATTCATATTGATAGAACTTCGTTAAATGTCTCACTGTTTCCTGTCTGTAACTTGGAAATGGTAGTGATTTTCTCATAGAAACATTTTAAGGGTCAGAGATGCATGTTATTGCATTTTCTTAGCCTTTGGGAAAATACTGTTATAAATGGAAAATGTCAAGTTGGCATAATTGTGAACAATCTTTTATGCATCTTGTCTAGTGAATGCATCTGGTTACTAAAGATTTGCTTGCATTTTCAGTTTTTCAAACATTGACTTCTATGACTTTTCTGTGTTCTTTGATCATTTTCATGTTGCTTGTAGTAGAAAAACAAAGCCTTGTTTCTCATTTATATTATTACTTATCTTTCATCTGTAGTGGTTCCGCAGTGCAGTTGTTAAGGAGAAAGCCATGCCAGACGGGCTCATGTCCTTGTTCTTCTCTAATATAGACCCTATCTATGAGTTTCACAGCGGTTTCCTGAAAGAGCTTGAGCAGCGTCTAGTACTTTGGTGAGCTTTAACAGCATCGAGAACATTTGATTTATGGAATTCTCTTGACCTCGGATTAAGCTTCTTATCTTTTAAACAGAGTAATTTAAATTTGCATTGTATTTGCTAAATGCTTGACAGAAAACTTGTCTGTCAAAAGAAAGCAAGGAATGTGTCAGTCTTAATTCAACTGGGAAGAGAGTTTCAGAGCCTGGGGACACCTACTGAGAAGGCCCTCTCTGGTGTTCCTACCAGATGTTCCTGTAAAAGGGGTGGGGGGTGGGACAGAGACAAGGGTCTCCCTGACAGATCTCTAAGAATGGGCTGCTTCATAAGAGAAAATACAGTACTCCAAATACCTTGTACCTGAGCCATATGGGGCTTTAAAGGTCAAAAGCAGCACTTTGAAGTGTGCCCCAAAATGGACCACCCACTATAGCAGTTGCAACAAGGGAATTGTATGTTTCCTGTAGCCAGCCTCAGCTAGTGATCTGGATGAAACTCTTTGGACCAGTTGGAGTTTTTGAACACTCTTCAAAGATAGCCCCCCATTATAATAATCCAACTGGGATATAACAAAGGCATGTGATTCTGTGGCCAGGTCTGATATCTGAAGAAATAGGCACAGCTGGAGCAAAAAGTTTAACTGTTCAAAGGCACTCCCAGATGATGCCGAAACTTTAATTCTAGAAGTACAACCAAAGCCCCTTCTACACTGTCATATAAAATTCAGATTATCTGCTTTGAACTTGATTATATGGCAGTGTAGACTTGTATAATCCACTTTAAAGCAGATAATGTGGATTATCTGCTTTGGTATAGAAGGGGCTCAAGCTGCAGACCTGAGTTTTCAGGATGGTGGGAGGGATTGCCTCATCTATCACAAGGTGAATCCCTGCTTCCTGCCTTTTGATTGAATAGACTGAATCCCTGTTCTCTGATCTGCTTTTCTAGAAGCATGCACTAACATGCTTGATTATAGTAAGATAAGATTTTATTTTTTTAAATTACAGTTCTGGTTTACGTTTAGGTACCCTTTGCTTTCTTTATAAAAAAAAACCCCAGCTTTTGGAAGAGGACTATTGCTGGAGAATAATTTTAGGGGCCAGTTTTCTGCAGAGCATAACTTCTCAGTCTCTCAATTTTAGGGAGGGACGTTCCAGTGCTTCCACAAAAGGAGATTATCAACGGATTGGTGATGTCATGCTGAAAAACATGCATATACTAAAGGTATGGAAATAGAAAACTCTCATATTCTGGTCTATATTTCTATTTAGGAATGATACCAGTTGACAAAATTGTCAAAAGACTGTTCCATCTTCTAGTGTGTCCAGAGGAACATCGTTAATCTTCACAGTCTAATTTAGTTGCCAGTCAATAATCATCAATGTATCTCTTGAGTTCTCAAGCTAAAAAAAAATCTGAGATTTGTAGGGAGTCCTTTGCCATATATATGGCAAAGAATACATATCTGCATTGCTACAGGTTTGCTTTAAAAATAAAAACAAAAACCAAAGAAGAACGGACATAGTCCAGATTTGCAGGTTTTTAAGATTGGATCAAAAATTGTATCTAATTGGGAGTATTGTCTATAAAAATATTAAACAAAAATGTGTGTAAACATTTTTATATCTCCACTTACAAATTTATCTTATCTCATAGGAGCTTACCAGCTACCTGCAGAAGCATGATGAAGTCTTGACAGAATTAGAGAAAGCAACTAAACGTCTTAAGAAACTGGAAATGGTTTATAAAGAGTTTGAACTCCAGAAAGTTTGTTATTTGCCACTCAACACTTTCCTTCTCAAACCCATCCAGAGGTTAATGCACTACAAACTGATCCTGGGGAGGCTTTGCAAACACTACACGCCAGATCACCGGGACTATGCGGAATGCCGGAGTAAGTAATTAGTCGCAAAGCTTTTAGCTGATTTTAAAATTTTCATTTTCTGTTACTAGTTGACAACACATGCGCTGTCTTGGTGGCAATTGTATTCTTTATTTAACTAACTAGCTGAGGACCCGGCGGTGCCCGGGTTATTTGAGGAAGGCATTGTGTGCCAAGGTTGGTTCCTATTAGATGTTTATGTGGCTTGCAGTGGTCTCAGGAACTTAGTGATGGTACTGCAAGTCCCATTGGCCATGGTCCATCCCTCCTCCAAACAACACCAGAATGTAGAGTGGGTCATGGGGTGTGTGTGTGTCACATTTGGTCTTGATCATTTTCTGGATGAGTTGCAGTGGTCTCTGGAAGTGAGGAAAGGTACTGAAGTCCCATCATCCATGGTCCCCCGTTCTCCAAACTGCACCAGGATGTAGAGTGGGTCATGGGGGCTCTGTGTACCAAGTGTGGTTTTGATCTGTCATTGGGTGAGGGTGGCAGCGGTCTCAGAAAGTGAGTGAAGGTACTGCAACTCCCATCATTCATGGTCCGTCCCACTCAAAACTGCACCAGGATATAGAGTGGGCCATGGGTACTCTGTGGGCCAAGTTTGGGCCTGGTTTCTGATTTGTAGGGGCTGCAATGTTCTGTGGGAATTGAATTGTGTGAAGGTATTGCAAATCCCATCAGTTGTGAGCCATCCTGCCGTAAACCGCAGCAGGTTTGTATAGTGGGCCATTGGACCTCTGTGTGCCAAGTTTGGTCCTGATTCATCATTGGTGTGGGCCACAGTGCTTTTAAGTACTGCAAGTCCCATCTTCCATGGTCCATCCTCCCTCAAACTGCACCAGGATGTAGGGTGCACCTTGGGGGGGGGGGGGTCTGTATGCCAAGTTTGGTCTTGTCCTGTCATTGTTGGGGGCCTAGTCAGGAAAATCAAGTTGAGGAAGCCTAACAATATCCCATGAGCTGAGACCTAGTCAGGAAAATCAAGGTAAGGAAGCCTAGCTGTCAATTTTGGGCCTGGTCTGTGATTTATAGGGGCTACAGTGTTGTTTGGGAAGTGAATGATGTGAAGATACTGGGAATCCCATCATTCGTGGTCCATCCTGCCCTAAACCACACCAGGTTGTGAAGTGGGCCATTGGTCCCTTGTTTGCCAAGTTTGGTCCTGAGCCATCATTGCAAGGTTGGTTACTGTCAATTCAGGCCATACACAATGTCCCATGAGCTGAGGCATAGTTGGGAAAATCAAGTTAAATGAAGCCTTACTGTCAATTCATGCCTTAAATAGTTTTCCATTATGTGAGGCCTAGTCAAGAAAATCAAGTTAATGAAACCTTATTGTTAATTTTGGGCGTAGTCTGTGATTTGTAGGGGTTGCATTGTTTTTTGTGAAGTGTATTGGGTGAAGGTACTGAACATTCCATTTTCAACGGAAAAAACTGTCAACTGGTTAACTTCAACTCCAGCCATTTATATCTGCCTCAGGCCCTTTCCTTTCCTCTCTGTGCTGCCTAGGAGTGTTGGAATGTTGGGTGGCTGGCCAATCAGACTCATTTATGCAAATAATCCCACAGTGGCGACCAATCAAAAAGCTGCCACATATTCCTCCGCACCTCCCGCCGCACCTCCCGCCGCAAACACTGACTTTTATTATATACATAGATAGATAGATAGATAGATAGATAGATAGATAGATTTATAATGTTTCATTCTCTTTGACCTCTGAATTTTCAGAAGAAACCAAACAAACATATTATAAACTATTACGAGGTTTTTGGGGTTTGTCTCAGGATCTCACAATTGAGTCTTAAAATCTACATTTTCAGCTTTAAAACTGCTTTTGCTAACATCCTTTTATTTGGTGTTTGCATAGTGGGACATTTACTTTGTGGCTGATTCACACGTTAATTAATTTATCTCAACAGGTCAATACATAAGTGAGCACATTAGCAGCTTCATTGGAAAGTATTAAGTTTGGAGCAAACATGAATTGATGTTGTGTGCCTTTTTATCATATACCGTTTATACATTTTACAGACAAATCGACAAGAGCAATAATAATAATAATAATAATAATAATAATGTCTGTATACCCCACCACCATCTCCCCAAAGGGACTTGGGGCAGCTCATAGAAGTACTCCAAGTGCTGAATAAGCAACAATAATACATATATACACAGAGACATAAATAAAAAATGGCAATGCACATAAAATCTCAACTAATAAAATTGTAAGAATTGTAAAAATTAAAATAATTATAAAATTCTCTAAAACAAAGTAGAACCTGGAAATAATGCTGGCTATCTGCAGTAACATGGCCCTCTGTTGAATATAGTCAACTGCTCCCTTGAGCAAGGAGCTTTTCCAGAGGAGTTGAAAAGAGGCGGTGGTAACTCCATTGCTGAAGAAGCCAGGGTTAGACCCCGCGGCTCCCTCCAATTACCGCCCAGTGTCCAATCTACCGTACCTGGGCAAGGTAATTGAGAGGGCAGCAATGGAGCAGCTGCAGACATTCCTGGATGACGCATCCTGGCTAGACCCCTTCCAGTCCGGCTTCCGTTCTGGGCATGGGACAGAGACCGTCCTGGTCTCCATCACAGACCTACTCCGTTGCCAGCTGGACCAAGGCGGATCGGCGCTGCTTGTGTTATTGGACCTCACGGCAGCGTTTGATACTGTCGATTACCAACTTTGGACACACCGCCTGGCGGTGGCGGGGGAGACAGCCCTCAACTGGCTGTCCTCCTTCCTCCAAAACTGCCTGCAGCGAGTGAAGTGGGGAGGGGTGGTTTCCGAGGGCTCGCTCTTACAATGTGGAGTCCCTCAGGGAGCCATTCTCTCCCCGCTGTTATTTAACATCTACATGCAACCACTCGCCCAACTGGTATGGAGTTTCGGGCTGGAATGTCATCAGTACGCTGATGACACCCAGCTCGTTCTGAGGATGGACGCCGGGGCGGAATCTGTACCCAATAATTTCCAACTTTGCCTAGAAGCCGTAACTGGATGGCTGCGAGCCAGTATGTTGAAGGTGAACCCGGCGAAGACGGAGATCTTGTGGCTGGGCCGCCCGGGGGAGGGGGGGAGATCCAGCTGCCGACATTTGACGGCGTGGCACTGTGCCCGCAGTCCATAGTTAAGAGCCTTGGGGTCCGGCTGGACCCCCAGCTGTCTATGGAGGCAGAAATTGTTTGTGCCTGCAAGACAAGTTTCTTCTTCGTGTGGTCTGTGAAATGCACACAAATGGGTTTACTCCCGCACATGCGCCAGAATCTCAGACATACTAGCTAAAATTAAAGATTTACATAAGCCCCTCCCACTCCCCGCCCCCCCCCCCTCACCCCCGGATTGAGCTACCTCTTCAGTTCCTTTTCCGCCTAGCCAGCGAAAGGATCTCAGACTGCTAGCTCCTCGCTAAAGACCACGGATTGCCTCGACTATCAGATAAGATATCTTCCCTCTCTTTTAAAAAGTGCTCAGATTGTGGAGCAACTTTGCCCCAAGAGGATAAACATGCAAAATGTCTCATCTGTTTGGGAGAAGCGCATATCCCCCAGACTTGTAAAATTTGCAGATCTTTTTCTACTAGAGCTCTAAAGAGCAGGATTCCAGACTTAAAGCTGCTCTTTTCGAGCAGTCTATAACTTCCACAGGGACCGGGCTCTCTCATTCCATGAGCCAGCCCTCCCTGCCATCTATCCCTCAAAATCCCACTCCTCTAAGTGCCTCGACGGATAGTGCCATTCGCGAGTTGGCCTCTGACTCTGCCATTGAGCCACTGCGAAAAAAGAAACAAAAAGCCTCTAAACATGCCCTTCGGTCCAAGGACAAGCCAAAAGAGGTTATGGCACAAAAACAGCCAAGGCTCCTGGCCAGCCCTGCACCTCCCAGTCCTTGCATGCCCTTGTTAGCAGCAGAGACGCTGCAACTTTTTGAGGGCGATAATGATCTTTCAGGAGTGGAAGATCCCCCCCAACTCCTTCCCATGCACCTTCTCTCCTCCGTCACCGAGGGAGACCTCCCTCCCCTCCACCTCCTCCTCCTTCTCCGCCGCACGCCCAGGTCCCCCCCCCTTCCCCGGAGACCGAGGCGCTTCTCCACGAGGAGGCCTGCACCACGCGGTCTCCCTCTCCTTCGCGGCGACCGAGCGCACCGTTTTTCCCGCCGCAGCGCGCAGATGCGCGCCCTTCCCTGCAGCACCACGCGGCAGCGCGGCTCTCCCCACCTCGTGCAGCTTGTTCCCGGTCTCGGAGCCCTCTTAAAGAGGCGCCCGGTAACCGAGACCACTCCTGGGAACACCCTTACGGGTACCCTCATGGCTACCCTCCTCCTTACCCCCCTTTCCCTACTATCAACCTAAATATCCTCCTGAGCCCATTCATTCCCGGATCCATATCGGTATCCGTGGCCCCTCCTCCTATCCTTTGGCATCCGTGGCACCCCTCCAGCCCCCAGCCCCTCCCTGCTCAAGCCCATGCCTCGACGGTTGCTCCTCCTGCCCAATCCCCCCCTCACCCCCCAGATGACGATGCAGATTTGGAGTCCTCTTCAGATGTCACCCCTATACCTCCTTTGCCTGAACCTGAGACTGATCCTCAGCAGGCAGAAGAATATAAAAAGTTTTCTGCACTATTAATCAGGCTGGCCAGATCCCTTGGCATACAGCCCCCACAATCTGATGATGTGGTCCAAGACCCTTATTTTACTTCTGCTGAACAACAAACACAGCAGTCTACCATATTGCCTACTATACCTTATCTGGTCAAACTCCTAAAAATTTCTGGAGTTGCCCCTGCTACCGTCCCAAGCACGTCTAAGCGGGCAGAAAACCTTTATCGAATTGACCTGTCCACCACCCCCTGGTTGGCTAGACTTCCTAAAGTTAATTCGATTGTGACTGATGCTCAGCCTAAGCCAATCCAAAATAACCAAGCTGCTCCTTCTGATAAAGAAAATAGAAAACTTGATGCTATGGCCAGAAAATTTTATGCCTCAGCATGCCTCTCAGGCAGAATGGCTCATTATGGCGTTTATATGAGCGTCTATCAATCATACCTGTGGAACAAGATAGGCCCATATCTGGACCTGCTTCCCGCATCTGATCAACCCATGGCTAAGGCTTTCCACCAAGAAGCCCTCACCCTGGCCACCCTACGAAAGGACTTGGTCAAACATGGTGCAGATACCTCAGGCAAACTGATCGCAGGTTCAGTTGCCCTTAGGAGACATGCTTGGTTGAGATCCGCAGCATTGTCGTCCAATCAACGTTCCTTGATAGAGAATCTACCTATGGACGAAGCTGGTCTATTCAATCCTGAAACAGACTCACAATTGGAACACTCTCATAAAATGAAACAGACCTTAAATAAATATGGCCAACACTCCAGTCAACCTTATCAACCCTACAGGCAACGTTGGCGCCCTTACTATTACCATCAGTCCTTTCACGGATACTACAACTCCGCTCCGTATAGAGGAGGACAGTGACCGCAGTTCCCTTCACAGGGATACAAGTGTCCAGGTGTTCTATTCAGGGGTCAGTATCGAGGTGGTAGATCCTCAGACAATAGAAGGCGCCGTTTCTAGGCTGTTCCTTGACAGGCTTCAGCCCTTTCTCTCAATCTGGCAGTCCATCACCACGGATAAGTGGGTATTGGACATTGTCTATCGAGGTTATGCCATAGAGTTTGATTCCCTTCCACCTCCAGGGAAACCTCTCTCTACCCAGACTTCCCCTGCTTTACTAAAAGAAATTGACTCCCTCCTTCTTAAAGGAGCCATTTCCCCTACCCCATCCCACCAAATTCAATTTTGCTTTTATTCCAGATATTTCCTTGTAGATAAAAGGGATGGTGGTCTCCGGCCCATTTTGGACCTCCGGGAAATTAACCAATTCATCAAACCACGCAAATTTAGGATGGTCACTCTCCCCTCCATCCTCCCTTTCATCCCGAAGGGAGCTTGGATGGCTACTGTTGACCTTAAAGACGCCTACTTCCATATTTCCATTAGACAATCCCACAGGAAGTACCTCACCTTCATGGTTGACGATACTCCATATTTCTTTAATGTCCTTCCTTCGGCCTCTCCACAGCCCCAAGGACTTTCACTAAGTGTATGGCGGTCGTCGCCTCCCACCTTCGCCAGCAGGGCATCACTGTGTTCCCTTACCTGGACGACTGGCTTTTCTGCTCTGGGTCATGTGACCAATTGTCATCCGATATCAATTATACTTTATCTCTTTTACAGAGCCTGGGACTTGTTGTCAATCTGGAAAAGTCTCATCTCTCACCTTCCCGGACCGTACAGTTCATAGGTGCAGTCATAGACTCCGTATCCCAGAGGGCCTACCTCCCAGAAGACCGCTTCCTCAATTTATGCCATTCTATCCAGGCTGTCCAAACTCACCGCCGATGTTCTGCCTGGACCATCCAATCTATCCTTGGCCATATGTCTTCCACCACGAACGTTACCGCGTTCGCCCGCCTCCGCCCCCTCCAAACCTGGTTCCTCTCAGTGTTCCAGCCAGGGCTGGACAGCCAAACCATGATTCTCCACCCCCCCCCCCCCACCCAGGTTCTCCAATCCCTCTCATGGTGGACAAACAGGTCCAATGTATGCTCGGGCCTTCCCTTCTCTCCTCCTCAGCCGTCTCTGTCACTAACGACAGACGCTTCATCCACGGGGTGGGGCGCTCACCTTCAAGACCTGACCATCAGCGGTCGCTGGTCCCCCTCCGAAAGGAGGCTCCATATCAACGCACTAGAACTCATAGCGGTAGAAAAAGCCCTCCGGTCATTTGTGACCCTAATCTCCAACCGCATCATCCAAGTCCTCACGGACAACACCTCAGTAAAATACTACATCAACAAACAGGGGGGCACCCGCTCCCCCACTCTTCTCTCTATATCCCTCCGGATATGGGAATGGTGCATTCACCACAACACTTTCCTCCTCGCTGTTCACCTTCCAGGTCTACAGAACACTCTGGCCGACTCACTGAGCAGGACTCCGTCCACCACTCACGAGTGGCAGCTCAACACCCGCCACTTTCTCTCACTGATCAGACGCTGGGGCACTCCTCAGATAGATCTATTTGCCTCACACCTCAACACTCACTGCCTCATATACTGTGCGAGACTCCACCCTCTCGCATCCCCAGACTGTCTAGGAGACGCATTCCTCTATCAGTGGTCCCTGGGTCTCCTCTACGCCTTTCTCCCCCTTCCACTCCTGCCCAGAGTGGTCGCAAAGCTGCTTTCCGACAACTCGGATTGCATCCTGCTAGCCCCATGGTGGCCCCGTCAGCCGTGGTTCACGCCCCTTCTCCAGGCCTCCCAGGGAGACTTCCTCCGTCTTCCCTTAGACCCCGACCTCCTCTCCATTCAACAGGGTCTCATCCTACACCCAGACCTCCCATCTCTCCACCTTACAGCGTGGAGGATCAGGCCTTGTCCCACCTCTCCGACCCTGTCCGCCTCATAATTCAGGCAGCTCAAAAGGTTTCCACCAGGAAGGCATACACCTACAAGTGGGACAAATTCCGTAAATTTGTTCAGCCACTTGGCCATTTGCCACAGTCGGCCCCTACGTCTGTTGTGTTAGATTTCCTTATTGACCTTTCCACTAAAGGTTTTTCCCTTTCTTCCATCAAATGCTACTTAGCATCCCTCTCCTGGTACAGGAAAAAAAATTGGCGTCCCGTCCCTTTTTCAAGATCCCCTAGTGGGCATGTTTTTACAGGGATACAAAAAGTCTTTTCCCCCGGTTTCTCCTCCTCCTCCATCTTGGAGTTTAGAACTGGTCCTCTCCCAACTTTCTAAACCCCCCTTTGAACCCATGTCAACATGTCATATTTCCCATCTCTCCTGGAAAACGGCCTTTCTCGTGGCCATTACCTCAGCCAGAAGGGCTAGTGAAATTACAGCACTCCGTTCTGATCCCCCGTTCATTCGATTCCATGAAGACAAAGTGGTCCTCCGGACGGATGTCACTTTTCTTCCTAAAGTCGTTTCTCATTTCCATATGACCCAGGACATTGTCCTTCCGGCCTTTTTTCCTAATCCCTCATCTCCCCTGGAGATTGCCCTTCACTCCCTTGATGTTAAAAGGGCCTTGTCCTTCTATTTACATAGGACAGCCTCCTATAGAAAATCCCCTAAGTTGTTTCTTAAATATAGGGAAGATTCCCGAGGACTTCCCCTTACCTCTCAGCGTTTGGCTTCTTGGATAGTCCTGGCAATCCGATTGGCCTATCAGTTAGCCCATAAGGAATTACCTGTTGGTGTTAAAGCCCATTCCACAAGGGCAGTTTCAACATCCCAAGCGTTTTTGCGGGGTGTTCCTGTTGACCAAATTTGCAAGGCTGCTACCTGGGTGAACCCCTCGACGTTTGCAGCACATTACAAGCTCGACGTTCTCACGAAGAAGGATGCATCCTTTGGCAGAGCCGTCCTGTTTTCCTGTGTGGCATGACCCACCTCCAGGTACATAAGCTTGTTAAGTCACCCATTTGTGTGCATTTCACAGACCACACAAAGAAGAAGGTTAGGTTGCTTACCTGTAACCGTGTTTCTTCGAGTGTAGGTCTGTGAAATTCACACGGAACCCACCCGTCCTCCCCTCTTTGTCATGCCTCGTTCTGCTGCTGTCTGGCGGCAAGGAACTAAAGGGGTAGCTCAATCCGGGGGTGAGGGGGGGCGGGGAGTGGGAGGGGCTTATGTAAATCTTTAATTTTAGCTAGTATGTCCGAGATTCTGGCACATGCGCGGGAGTAAACCCATTTGTGTGAATTTCACAGACCTACACTCGAAGAAACACGGTTACAGGTAAGCAACCTAACCTTTTACCACCTGCGGCAAGCAAAACGTCTGGCTCCCTATCTCTCCCGTTGCGACCTGGCTACGGTGGTCCAAGCCACGGTCATCTCAAGGCTCGATTGCTGTAACGCGCTGTACATTGGCCTACCTTTGTCGGCGATCCGGAAACTCAAACTGGTGCAGAACGCGGCAGCCCTCCTGCTGTTGGGAGCCATCAGATCATCCCATATAACACCTCTCCTGCGCGAACTGCACTGGTTGCCAATTGAATTCCGGATCTCCTTCAAAGTGTTAGTCTTGACTTTCAAGGCCTTATATGGTTTGGGGCCAGTGTACTTAAGAGAGCGTCTTACCCCATACGTACCCAGAAGATCACATACTTGAGATCCCAGGACTGAAAACCTACAGGCTGTCCAGCACACGGCAGAGGGCATTCTCGGTGGCTGCCCCGGTTCTGTGGAACTCGCTGCCGGCCAGGACCTGAGCCCTGCGGGACCTGATGGCCTTCCGCAGGTCATGTAAGACCTGGCTGTTCAGGCAGGCATTTGGCCTGACCGGTGCTTGAACTGCCAATCCCTAGCCGTGCTGCCACTGCTACTTGAATCAGCTTGTCTGATTAGTGTGTTTTTAGGTGATTCTGTGTTTGTAGCCGACCATGATGTCATGGTATTTTAGGGTGTTTTTAGGATGTTTTTAGAATGTTTTTAGGATGTTTTATCTTGATGTGTTTTATATGCCTGGAAACCGCCCTGAGCCTCGGGGAGGTCGGTTTAGCAAATTGAAATAATAAATAAATAAATAAAATAACAAAGTGCGGAGTGACACAATCAGTGGATCATCAAGTAGACCATAGATTACACAGGGTCAAAGACCTATCTGAAGAGCCATGTTTTTAAACTCGCCCAAAAGGCTTGAAGAGTGGGGGCTAATCTAACATCTTTAGGGAGGGTATTCCAGAGCCAGAGTGCCATTACCGAGAGGCCCTTTCTCTCGTCCCCACCAACCATACTTGAGACGGTGGTGGGACCAAGAGAAGGGCCTCCCTGGCAGATCTCAGTGCCCACGCAGGTTCATAGAAGGAGATGCAGTCTCAAAGATAGGTTGGACCCCAAGCGTATAGGGATTTATGGAGTTCACAGGCAGTTGCAAACATTAAGAAAATGTAAATACTTTATTCCTATGTGGTTAAATTGTTGTAATGCATCATAGCAATGAAGATCTGGTATCATTCTTATAGATATTGTGCTTTTATTACATTTGCATGTGTATTTTGCAAATGTAATAAAAGATGCAAAACAGAATGCCAGTGCTCAAAATGTTGCATTTCTTCCTCCTGCATTCAGCATACATTGTAAGAGGGGTAAGGTGAGAAATCAATGCAGAGCATAAGCTTTTCTGTGTGGAAAAAATGGCCAGCCTCAGGATCTCTGTAACCATGAACAACCTAACCACTGTTCTGTTCTGCTGTTAACTTTAATCATCCTCTAAAAATGCAACACAACAATTTGAAAACCTGTGCTTTCAACGCAAGGTGTAAAACTGTTAATGCAAACAGGTGATTTTTCAGAATTCATTTGTGCACTGCTGTGGCACAAAATAGAAACAACTCATGACTCTCCCTCAAGAGGGTATGGACAAGTTTGTTATGTTAGACCAGGCTTGGGCCAACTTGGGCCCTCCAGGTGTTTTGGACTTCAACTCTCACAATTCCTAACAGCTGGTGGGAGTTGAACTCCAAAACACCCGAAGGGCCAAAATTTGCCCATGACTAAAGTAAATGATATATTTATTCCGACCAGGCCAGACTATCTACACAATTATCATTCACATTTCCTTTATAGTAGGAAAAACATTGATGCATTCCTTTAGTTTGGAGAGTAAGCCAAATAAGGCTACTAAATATTGTGCTCATTGAAATTTACTGTAAAGCGTTTGCGGAATGCAGAAGTGTGTATTTTCATTCTTTGGTTCTTAAGCAAGAATTAGTGAAATATGATCCATCCAGTGAATTGCTATCTGCATGTGATGTGAGTTAACAGTAGGTCTTTAAAAATATTCCACCATAAATATTCCACCAAGAGGTTGTGAGCACAAATGAACTGGAGATTGAAACATTCAGCCCAGTATACCTAGAGTTGTTTCAGGTGTCCCTTAAGAGCTTAATAAACCCCTTGGGATTTTTCTTTCATTTTCAAAATAAAATCCCCTCTAAAATTTGTTGGAGTTCCAAAACTGGATCATCTTGGGTTTGGGAATTGTTATTTGAGAAATAAAAGCCAAAGTGCACTAAACTAGTTGTGTGGAGTTTATTTTGGCTCTACAGTGCCTCCTAATTTTTTTGGTCTTTTGTTAGTTCTTATTTTCTTAGGTGCCTCTTTCTTTTCTCTCATAGTTTTATCAATAATAATACCCCTCTCATTCAGAGAAATCTGTAGCGACAACCTTTTAAGTTCTTCCCTTGTTGCAAATCCATGGAAACTATACATGCAGTTTTCTATTCTCCAATCTTGTTCTATAGGTGTTTTTAAAGCTATATGCTCACAGGTTTCATGATCATGCCTTGTTTGACAGAGGAGAGTGGCATAAAAGCCACACTATCACAGCCTCCAAAATCGTTATGACAAATGTGAAAATTATTGTCAGTAACTAGCCAACTGCTAAATTGAAAAGTTTGACTTACTTTTACTGACATTTGTTTATATCACCTGAACACATTGCCACCCACATAAGTCTTATATTTAAATAAGGCTTATGTAGGTGTAAAGTAATCTACCCTCAAAATTTAACTGAAATGTTAGTTAACGTAGAAATACATTTTGGATATGCAAGTGGTAACTACTGAGTAAATATATCATGTCATATATAAGTCTAAAAGTTTTAGTCAAACTTTGATCTCAAAACCTGTGTCACCTTATTGCAGAGATCACTGTAAATACTGTAGCTTAACTTTTATTTTTAAAGGGGAACAATTCCTTTTTCTAAGCATAATAGGAAAAGGTAAGAGCTTCATCTCTACTGGGAGAACTCCAAACACCAACCCTCCTCTATTTTCTCCACTGTAATTCCCTCTTCTGGACTTTTTGAATGCCATAATAGCAGGAAAATAGCAGTGGGGGCCTTAAGCATCTGACCCCATGAGGGGATGCTAGTTCCCTTCTCTGTAGAATAAACTATGACTTATCCATAGGTCCCATTAAAATCCATAATTTGGCCTCAAAACCAACCCTTGACTACTAATACATGAGGTCAACTTATACACAAGTGTGTATGGTAATTTTTCTCAGTGAATATTTCATATCTTGAATAAGTAGATATGACCTTAATTCAGGATAATATCTTACCTCTTTTTACATTTGTACAATATTTTAGGTTCAGTCAGTGCTGCTGTGATCTGTTGAGTTTGTGTGTTTTATGTTTTGTCATCCTCTTCTGCAGGTGCGTTGAAGGAAATCACAGAAATGACATCACGACTTCAAAACAGCCTGATCCGCTTGGAAAATTTCCAGAAGCTGACAGAGTTACAGCATGACCTCCTTGGCATTGACAATCTTGTAGCAGCTGGCAGAGTAAGAAATTCTTTTTCAATTTGGGTTTAAGCTTTGAACAACGTTACTGAACTTCCCTATTATTATTGATTTTGCTTATTGGATTCCAGCATAGCATGATAGCTTTAGGAATTTCATTGCGGTACTTTAGAGCTATCAAAAAACTACCCAATGCTAGCCAAAAATGCATTTCATCATTGAAAAATGTGTATCATGTTTTGCCAGCATGGATTTAGAAACCTACTATGAAATCTGGTTGTTTGAAGTGTCGTTATTTTATTGTTTCACTGTTTCAATCATGTCAGTCCACACAGGTGACAAGAATCAGCATAATACTCTGTGGTCTTTCTGCATAGATGGAATCCTAGTCGCTGTTTCATTACAGGTGTAGGCCACATTTATTTATATATTTATATATAAATAAATGTGGCCTACACCTGTGTCACATCAATAAAGAAAATATTAGTCACATTATCTATGATGAGTTTAGTCCTTGCTTGATGAAGTCTTGCAATATTAAATCGTCATACTCTGTTGACACATGGCCTTTTAAAACTTACCATCACAGAACTGTTTCAGGTCAACATCTTTTTGTGACTTAGAATGGTATAAGTGTTGCAAAAAGAGGCATCCTATATATCCTTTTGGAGTCACCTTAGATATGCAATGGCAACCAGACACAGCTGGGCACATCTTCCTCAGCAACTCATGGGCTGCATGAATGTATCATCCACATCCTGTTTTACCCCAAGGAGGAAGGAGTGCCCTGGAGGGCTACAGTAGTTCTTCCTTCCACATATGCACAACAATGAAGAACCATTAAATCTGACTTTCCTTATAAACTATCCTGAAAAAAGCATGATAGAAACAAACAAGGAAACACTGAGAAAATAAAATATTATGTATCATTTTTGCACAGGAATTTATCCGGGAAGGCTGCTTATACAAGTTAACAAAAAAGGGTTTACAGCAAAGGATGTTCTTTCTGGTGAGTTTACTCTTTCTTCAAGATTGTGATTCATGATGTTGCTACCTTCTTACAAGTGAGGGTTAGTATTTTTGAAAGTCAGATTCCTGTAGATTCTCTCCTATACTGTGCTTATGAGGACAGGGTTGCGCACCGAGACTGTGGCGCAGTTGGCTGGGTGTCAGCTGCATTAAGATCACTATTGACCGAAACGCCATGAGTTCGAAGCCAGCTTGCGTCAGTGGTGGTACAGATTCATTTTGCCACTGAATTTTATAGAACATGGATGTAAGCATGGATTTTGAATTAAGCAGTGAAAGAAAAGTAATGTACAAATAAAGTGATAATGATGGGAGAGGTTTGTGCATATATCTAGAGCTGTAGTTCCCAAACTTCAGGTTTCCAAATGTTTTAAGCTTCATCTCCCAGAATGCCTGATTGTTGGTTGTGTCAGCTACGGCTTCTGGAAGCTTAAATCCAAAATGACTGTAGGACTAGAATTTGCGAATCACTGATGTAAAGGGTGTTGTTTTATCCTAAATTGTAACAGTATTTCTGTCCCTCAGTTTTCAGATATGTTACTATACACAAGCAAAGGGGTCACAGGAACCAATCAGTTCAAAATTCATGGCCATCTTCCTCTTCATGGGATGCTGGTAAGTGGTTTTCTGTACAGTAACCAGGTGTTAACATAATAAACTACACATCATCTTAATATGAACTTCTATTTCCATTGAACTGTAAAGTGACTGTTGCTGGTGGCTTTGAAGTTTTTCTTTTTGTGCTTATATGCATAATTGCACATGTTAAAGATAGCTGGAAAAGCAAGCACTCTTGTTTTCTGGCTTGACAACAAGACTGAACATGTTGTTTTGCTTTTCCAAGGTCAGCTGGATGTGATAATGATGTTGCTTCCACCCAAAACAGTGCATGTTCTCTCACTCTTTAATGAAGTTTTTGTGTATGTTTTTAATTTTCAGCTGATAGTGCTGGATCCTCCGGTGAGTAATAAGCCCAGTGAGCATATTGGCTAGCCTATTTACCACCTTTTGAAGTGGCAATGTAATTGTAGCTGATAGTTTTTCCCACTAGAGGCTAATTAGATGTGTCTATGCTTTCAAAAGTAGCTGATATGCAGATTTGTCACTGTTGTCAGGCTGTTACTTTCCACTCGCAATTATAGGTGTATGTCCTATTGTTCTCTGCATGTTGATACAAGTTTCTTCTGTTGCAGGTGGAAGAGAGCGAAAATGAATGGTCCGTTCCTCATTGTTTCACAATCTATTCTGCTCAGAAGACTATAGTGGTAGCAGCAAGGTAAACTTTTTCTCAACTCTTAATGATGAAAAAGTGTGTGTGGGGGGGGGGGGGGAGCATCACCACACAAGCCTCACCCCACTTCTGTTCCAGGATAAGTACAAGAAGAGATGGAGATGTTATATCTCTAAGTCTGTACCCATTTGCTTTCCATTTCTGTCTTTGCTTTCATATTATTTACCTGTTGTGTGGCTTCCAACTAAGATAGAAGAAAGATAGTGGCAGCTTGCAATCTCATTGTTAAAATACATCAGTGTGTACTGGCATATTGTGTCCTTCATCGTTAGGAAGCTTCAGGTTTCAAGAATAATACAGTAGAATCTAGCTTATCCAACATAAAACGGGCCGGCAGAACGTTGGATAAGCGAAAATATTGGATAACAGGGAGGGATTAAGGAAAAACCTATTAAACATCAAATTACATTATGATTTTACAAATTAAGCACCAAATCATCATGTTTTACAACAAACTGACAGAAAAAGTAGTTCAATACATGGTAACATTATGTAGTAATTATTCTATTTACAAATTTAGCACCAAAACATTGCAATGTATTGAAACAGCTGTGGATCCGAGCAGAAGGCAGACTGCATTGGATAATACAGAACGTTAGATGAGCAAGTTTGGATAAGTGAGACTCTACAAGTTTTTGCAGATTCCATTCTGTAGATTTTTTTAAAAAAATTATATGAAATATAAAATTATTGAGAAAAGCTTTTATGCTTGCCAGACTTTTGAATTTCCAGACTTTAGGGTCTCTGGATATTAATGTGTTAGTTCTCCTTGGACATCACTTCCCACGGTACCATGATTTAATCCTTTTCTCAGGGTACCTTGGGAAGAACTTTTTTTATGGGACTCTAGATATATAGGTATATAAAATAGATATAAAACCAAACATTTACTGAAAATAAATCAACATTTGCAATGCTTGCTAAATAGGCTGATTTTTCTTTTTGTGGAGTACAGCTGAAGTATTTTCTTTCCATAGAGTCCACTGTAAATACTGAATGTTGTTGCCAACAGATATACTATTGTCAAATTTTCATGAACATTAAGCTAAGGGGATCCACAGTTTAAGATATCCCCATCCGAGATAACTAAATACCTCACTCAATTATAAATCCCTGGATTCTTTAAGATGAAGCCACCACACAAATACAATTATATATGGGAATTACAGAAATGCTGGAATTGGTCTGAATGTTGATCAAGCAGCCTTACTTTGCTCATTAAATCACACATAGCTCTGGAAGCATCATGCTTACCCATCAATCCAATCCATTTTTTTCAGCACTCGCCTGGAAATGGGGAAGTGGATGGAAGATCTCAATATGGCCATTGAAATGGCAAAGAAAACCATTGACAAATCAGACTTGGTTCTGGAAAATTCTCTCTGCAGTCGTTCTAACAGTAAGTGGCACCTGTGATTTGTGACTCTTGGTTAATGTATGCACTCTGCATGTTTCATTGGGAAGGGGAAAAGTAAAGATCATGTAACCTATCAGTGTTCTGGCTTCATAAATTTCCATATCTACTCTGATGCTCCAGATATTTAAGGCTTGGCAAATATGAAAGCTCAATTGTTAGAAATATTTTTTCCAGTTTGTTATTGTCCTGTTCCACTCTTTGCACTGGAAAAGAGCCATCCATGTAAAACCACTGTTAACATTCAAATCTATGAAAGCCATTCAGGTTATGTGTTCTCCTGACTGGCTTCCTGACTGGCTTCTGGTATACAATACAGGCAGTATCCGGGTTATGGACAAGATAAGTTCTGTAGGTTTGTTCTTAAGATGAATTTGTATGCAAGTTGGTACATTTTATAAGTGTTACTTCAGCTAATTTTTTTGGATTTGATAACAACTCCAAAAGGTTTGTTTTTCTGTCTGTGCTCCCATTCAGAAGATTTCACTTCAGTTTTTGTCCCTGTAATAATTGGATTTTTAAAACCTTGGGCCATCGTGGAAATAGGGATTGGTGATAAAACTTCATTGGAAACACCTTTTCCCCCTGATAATTCTTGCAGGAGTGAATTTCCCTTCCAGGGGGTAGGTTTCTTCTCACTTGTTCTTAACTAGAAGTTGCATGTATGTAGATATCCATAACCCGGGGACTGCTTGTAGTCATGCAGGGGTTGTGAAACCCTGTATCCATCAACGTTCCACCTTGAGTGGGCAATGGATGCCAGGACCAGAGTAATCTATGCATATTGTTTCCTCTTTGGAGAGGAAGGATCCATGCCACTGGCTCTGCCCATGTACCACAGTCTGTTAAATGTCTGCTCCCTTCTCCTCCCTCAGGATCCTCAGATGAGGTTTCTCTAGAACAGGAGTCCGAAGAGGACATTCATTCTTCTCGTAGCTCCCTGGACAGGCAGAGCCACCACCGAGCCAACACTACCATGCATGTCTGCTGGTATCGCAACACCAGTGTCTCCATGACTGATCACAGTGTGGCCGTCGAGGTACCCAGCAGCAGCAGAGCCCATGCCCCTTCCACACGCCACTCTGTTGTCTGTCTTGGTTGCTGGTTTCTCTGCACTCCACACACTTGTGTGGTTTTCACCCCCATCTCCATCACTGCCTTCACTGATTTCACTGCCTATGTGTGTGTGTGAGAGAGAGAGAGCAAATGAGTGAGTGACTGCAAGATGTGTGAATGTATCATTTGTGTCTTATCTGCATGTTTCCATCATTTTCTCAACTAAAGGTTGCTTTGAGGAAATTGCATTAAGAAAAATCCCCACGATCTCTAAAAGAAATTGCTAAACAAAACACTAGCTGCAAAAGCCTTTTTTCAGTTTCACGTCTGTACAGTTGGATAGTCCCACTTGGCTGAACTTTGCGTATAAAAGGCTTTAGGTAATCTTTTCACATAACAAAAACTCAGAAAAACAATAGATTCGTAGCAGTTAAAGCAATTTGACACTCACGGCTGCTGTTTTAACATCAGAAAGCTAATGGAGGGAACTAACATTGGACTATGAAGCCAAACATGTGTGTTCTTGTCTGTGACTAATTCCTGTGTAATGACCCCTGCCTTCATTAAAATGTTTAATCTTCCCACTTTTTCCCCAAAGCGCTGTGATCCCTTGCACTGCTGATCTTACAACTTAACAAACCGTGGACTGTGTGGCATCTACATTTCTTGTCGCTGCTGCTGTTGCTTTTTTCATACTATTTCTTTTAACAAGCCTTTTCAAGTACTCTCCTTTCTTATTCTAATTTCTCTTTTCTTTCTCTTTCTGCACTCTCTTTTCTGCTCAGTCTTCTACTCCCTTGCTGTTTCTCCAGAGCTTCCTCCTCGCTATTTGCTGGGCCAGACTCAACGGCCCAACACAATCACCCATGTTTGCTGGTACCGGAATCAGAGCCTATCCTTGTCTGATTATCTGTGCATGATTCAGGTAAAGCTGCCTCTTCTACTCTCAATATTGATTGGAAGATCTGTGAAAACCAGGGTGAGGAAAATGTAATCGTGGAGATGCTCCTGGACTGTAATCAAACCGGACTAGTCATAGGATATGATATCTGGGGGGCTACACTTTGCCTGCCCTGGAGCACTTACTATTTAAGTGACCTCCATCACAGTGCCCACTTAAACGTGGTTCTAGCCTGCAGAAATAAGGATCCAATATAGCAAAATCTATTATAAGAACAATCCTTTCCCTTAATACACAGTACCATTTTTATCATTTAAATTAGACATGGGAATTGGGTGTCCATTTGTATGTTGTTGGATGGCAACTCTCAACTGTCTAAATATTGCTTTATATATAGATAGCCCATTTTTATACCTAGTTTAATGCATTGCACGTACTGTATCGCATAGATTTGATCGTAGTAGATGATGATCACCCTCCTCCCACCCAGTGCTCAGGTTTTAGTTTATCAGGTGTTCAATATGGCATTCTTGTTAAATTGTCTTCAGAGCTTTGCCCTCAATTACTTCTTTGACCTGCATTTGTCTTTTGTGCCTTGTTTGTCTTTCTTCTGTCTTGTCTCATTAACCAAATTCAGGCTTTCTGTATTGCTCAATAATTGTTACTCTATTGTGGGAATCAGAGGGCACACTTAAATCAAAATGAGGTGGAAGTGTTAACTAGGGTGTATATTAAGGCCTGATGTTACCAGAGGAGAAATCTGTTAGGTAATAACTAGAAGCATAATTGCTCTGCCTTTTCTCCACAGAAAAGATGTCAAATGCATGTTGTTACAGGAAAATTGATCACTCTGTTAAAAAGGAAAATAAACAGCATATGGCATTACGTTAGAACTCTTAAGAGTCTCTCTATGAGCAAATAAAATACAATTCATACTATATTTTATTCTTTGTGTAATACTTCCACAAGTCCAGATTTGAAATAGTAACATTCTGTTTCAGCTATACAGATTGGAAAAGGGGGTAACTTGCTTGGATTGTCTTAGTCCTTTCTTTTTAAATGGATGTTAATTTTGCATCCAAAGAAAACTGAGCAGATTGAAATGGACATGGTAGCTTTACTGCCTTTTAAAAATATGTTGAATGATAGCTCCATTGTGGAATCTTCATAGCAGAGAACATAAAGCTAAAGAGTTAAGAGATTACATTGCTCAAAATGATGCCATTATTTGTAAGGGGAGAGAGTTAGATTTATTTTGCTGTATCACTAATTCTAGGGGCCCCTGGTGGCGCAGCGGGTTAAACCATTGAGCTGCTGAACATGCCGACCAAAAGGTTGGTGGTTTGAATCCACGGAGTGGGATGACCTCCCGCTGTTAGCCCTAGCTTCTGCCAACCCAGTAGTTTGAAAACATGCAAATATAAGTAGATCAATACGCAACGGCGCTCCATGCAGTCATTCTGGCCACATGACTTTGGAGGTGTCTGCGGACAACGCCGGCTCTTCGGCTCAGAAATGAGATGAGCACCACCCCCCAGAGTCAGACACAACTAGATTTAATGTTAAGGGGAAACCTTTACCTTTTAAAATTACTAATTCTATAAGAGGAGTTTATCAGTAACACCCATGTTCTACCTGGTATATAGTGATCCGTAAGAGGGGGAAAGGGCTGTTCTTAAAGTATAAAATATTTTACTTAGATGACCTAGTAAATAGCACCGCCACCAGAGTTGCAGAGTTTGTCCATTTATTACACAAAAGATCTAATCATTCAAAGTTATTTGAAACAACGTGTGTCATGAGCTATTTCTCAAATTACCAAGAGTCACACCTTAGAAAGAGCAATCTGTTTTTAAATATGCTGTTCCAATAGATCTTTGTTGAACTGTAAGGGAGAAATGATCTCGGCTTCTCACACCATATTTCTCCCTATTCTATGTAGAACCAGCTGTCAGGATATCTACTGAGGAAATTCAAAAACAGTAACGGATGGCAGAAATTATGGGTGGTTTTCACAAACTTCTGCCTATTCTTCTACAAAACACACCAGGTAAAAACGTTGAGCTGTGGTTAGGATTTACCCTCATCCTGGAAATATATTCTGTCTCTTACTTTAATTTACACATGTCCCTTTATACCAAATTTGCAAGTGTAATTTTCATTTGACATGAGAGACTAACAGAAAATGATTATTGGTCATAATATGTGCATTGTGCTTTCTTTAACCGAGGAGTTAAAGCTAATGGTGCAAAGACACTTAATTTGACAAAATTCCCTGGAATACATTGTACTCATCCATAGGTCTAGGGCTTTCTCTATTGTGGGATATCCAGTTAAGTTGGTTCTTTATGATAGACAGGTGTTCGCTGGTTGAGAATAGATGGCATTTGGTATGTTGAAACAATGTGATGATGTTATATAGTTGTTTTAAATTGATGTGCTGTTTATTTGTAACTAGCTTGGGGACCCGGCCCTGCCTGGGTTATTTGAGAAGCGCAGCAGGATGTAGAGTGGGTCATGGGGGCTCTGTGTGCCAAGTTTGGTCTTGATCCATCATTATTGGGAGCTGCAGTGGTATCATGAAATTACTGAAGGTAGTGCAAGTCCCATCATCTCTGTCCCAAAAAAAAAAGTATAGTAGGATGTAGATTGGGTCATGGGGGCTCTGTGTGCTAAGTTTGGTCTGTATTGGTGAATGGATGAGGGATGCCTTGTTTTGGAAGTGAGTGAAGGTACTTCAAGTCCCATTATCCGTGGTCCGTCTCACAGTAAACTGCACCAGGCTGTAGAGTGGGTCACGAGGGCTCTGTGTGCCAGATTTGGTGTTGATCAGTCATTGGATTAGGTTTGTAGCAGGATTGGGAAGTGAGGGAAGGTACTGCAAGTCCCATCATCCATGTTCTGTCCCCCTCCAAACTTCAGTAGGATGTGGAGTGGGTCACTGGGGCTCTGTGTGCCAAGTGTGGACTTTCTCGGTGTTTGTTGGGGCCACAGTGGTCTGTGGGAACAGAGGGTGTGAAAATACTACAAATTCCATCATCCATTGTCAGTCCTCCCCCGAACCTCACCAGGACGTGAAGGCAGTCATGGGGGTTATGTGTGCCAAGTTTGGTCTCAATCGGTAATTGGATGAGGGTCGCAGCAGACTTGGGAAATGAGTAGAGGTACTTCCAAGTCCCATCATCCATGGTCCACCCTCCTCCGAACTGCACCAGGACGTAGAGTGGGTCATGGCAAGTTTGGGTTGCTGATTAGGTTTGTAGCAGTCTTGGAAAGTGTGGTCTGTCATCCATGGTCCAGTAGGATGTTGGTGGCCTGCCAGTGGTCTTTATCAGTGTTTGTTGGGGGAACCAAAGTGTTGTAAAAGTACTACAAATCCCATCATCCATTGTCAGTCCTCCCCAAACCTCACCAGAAGGCAGTCATGGGGGTTATGTATGGCAAGTTTGGTCTCGATCAGTGATTGGATGAGGGTTGCAGGGTTATGTGAGGCACCAAGTCCCATTTGGTCCACCACGTCCATCACCAGGACGTAGAGTGGGTCATGGGGGCTGTGGCCTGTGAAAGTGGTCTGTATTGGTCCATTTCCGCCTCAGTGGCCTGTGGGAACCAAAGTGTGAAAGTACTGCCACATATCCATGTCCCTGGCCAGGGCGTAAAGGGGGTTAAAGTGGCTGCCACATATCCGCCTGGCCTGTGAAAGTGGCTGCCCCATATCCGCCCCTGGCCTGAAAGTGGCTGCCACATATCCGCCCTGGCCTGTGAAAGTGGCTGCCACAATCCGCCCTTCCGCCCTCCGCATACACACAAACATTCCGTTTTATAAAGGTATACAGATTTATTTGTTTATTTGTAACAGTTGTTAAATAGTGATATAGTCACCAGCTAAATGAGGAAATTTGCTGTTCCCAGGATGATTATCCCTTGGCGAGTTTGCCACTCCTTGGCTATGCAGTCAGCATCCCTGTGGAGGCAGATGGCATCCAGAAGGATTATGTCTTCAAGCTGCAGTTTAAGTCTCATGTGTATTTCTTCAGGGCTGAAAGCAAGTACACCTTTGAAAGGTAATGTGCTCCATGGACCCGATTTGTGAGGGTTATTTTGTTCACTGCCTGGTAATCCATTTTTAAAACTCTATAGAATATGAATGAAGTTCTGTTTTTTTCTTGCCATTTTTACATTTATTCATAAGCAAAGTGGTTGATGAACTCAAATGATGTCTCAAACATGCATGAACTTCATGCAAAAACAGTTCATACAGAGATGTTCCATGTTCACTATTTGCAGTGTACAACCCAGGTGAATCAGGGATGATTTTGAGGCAGGCATATGGAAAGATGGTGTAGAAATACTCCCCCGATCTTTTCTCAATTTTTTAAAGGAGGGAATACTTTGGGAAATCGGGGAAGGGCTATACTATTTTACCTATTCTTACTAGCACATAGAGACATCAACAGAACTAATCCAACAAACCTCCTTTATGTTGGGTCTTACTGAGGATAGAGTCAGCTGACACAGCATGCCTTATATATGAAAAGGATGTAAACTAAGGATCTTCACATGATGGTCTGTCATACAACAAAGATTCTTGGGAAGAATTTGATTGCCCTGCCAGACTTGAAGCGTGTGCTTCATAAATACGCTACTGTGCAAGTTCAATAATAAGTAGTTTGTTTGCCTACTGGTACTTTCTGGGCTGAGTGAAACTGCAAGACTGCATGATGTCTGCAGAAAACCAGGGGAGATTTTAAAAATGGGTCCCTGATGGAACCGTTTCCCTTTATTCTATGACATCTTTGTTGGAGTGATCTGGTTCATACTTTATACCTTTGATCCTCCAGATGTTTTGGACTTCAGCTCCCACAATTCCTAACAGCTGGATTTCTGGGAGTTGAAGTCCAAACACTCAGAGGACCAAAAGTTGAACTGTTTTACACTAAGCAATAGAAATGAAGGAATATTGCAGGTTTCCTAGCTTATTAAATTAGTCCCCACTCTCTCAAGTTTTTCGAACAAATCTGAAAACATGGCTCTTCAAACAGGCTTTTGACCTTGTTTAGGAATCTTTAATGATTATTCCCAAGGACTTGGTATCATTTCACCTTAGCACTTTATGGAACAGATATTAATGAGTTTACCTTATATCTGCAGCATTTTATTGCATTTTTGACTAGTAGGATTTTATGATGTTATATTATTATTGCTATTGTGTTATTTGATTATGCACTTGTTGTATTTTGTATGTTTGCACTATTGAGTACTTTGTGAGCCACCCCGAGTCCCTTTGGGGAGATGGTGGCAGGGTATAAATAAAGTTTTATTATTATAACTATTGATAAGAGTCATTCTCATTTTAATATTCCACGTCCATCATATTAAAAAAATGAATGTTTATTGTATCAAAAAGCTTTAAGTAGAAAGGTTTAATATTTTCACCTAGCTTGCTCGAATATTAATTGGCATGCAGCTCAACCCTTGAGTGTTGTGTTTTTTTTTTCTCATCAGGTGGATGGAAGTGATAAAGAGAGCCACAAGTTCTCCTGGAAGATCTAGTCTCCACATTCCAAAGGATGAAAAAGAAAAGATCACAAACTGAAAGCAGAGCTGGGCCTCTGTTAATTGTTCATTTTTTGTAGCATGGCAGAATTGGAGGCAGGAGCCTGAGAGCAATATAAAGAGAAACCTCCAGTTACTATTGTGGCCAAGTTAGTTGCCTCATGGAAATTGTTGTTGTTGTTGTTTGCAGTTACCCAAAGAGAATTTCAAAAACTCAGTTCATGGAAGAATTATGGTTAATGAATTTGTATATGGTGTAGAACTTTAAAACAAATAGCATTTGGAAATATTGTCTGGATGATTGTAAAGTCTGATGGCTTTCAAGTCGCTAAACAATCCTTGTGCCATGTGTTATTGAAGGCTTTAGTGGCTGGAATCTCTGGGTTGCTGTGAGTTTTCCAGGCTGTATGGCCATGTTCCAGAAGCATTCTCTCCTGACATTTCACCTGTATCTATGGCAGGCATCCTCAGAGGTTGTGAGGTCTGTTGGAAATTAGGCAAGGGAGGTTTATATATCTGGAATGTCCAGGGTGGGAGAAAGAGCCCTTGTCTGTTGGAGGCAAGTGTGAATGTTGTAATCAAGGTGAATATTGCTAATCAAGGTGATTAATTACAACATTCACACCTGCCTCAAGCGCACAAGAGTTTTCTCCCACCTTGGACGTTCCACAGATATATAAACCTCACTAGCCTAGTTTCCAATAAGGATCCCTGCCATAGATGTGGGCGAAATGTCAGGAGATAATGCTTTCGGAATATAGCCATACAGCCCGGAAAACTCACAACAGCTCAATCCTTGTGCAACTTGTTCTGTCAGCCAGACATGCCTTGTATGCTGCCACCAGCATTCGCATTAATATAAAAAGTTGCATGTCCTACTTATTGTAGAATAAAGTATTCTGAAAGCAGTTAGGTAGCAACTTTCACCCTTCTTATTTTCCCAAAGCAGACAAAAACACTGTTCTACAATTAACATGGCTTATCTAAACCAGTTATTACACCTCTGCAAGGCACAGATAAATGAAATTTCTAGTCATACCAATATCTCCTGTGACTTAGGGCAGTGGCACCAAGTATGCTGGCAAACTCTATACTGAGTTTTGCTTAGTAAAGATGTGAAACCTTCCATGGTATGGATCAACCGTCATTTTTTAAAAAAGACAGCTGCATGAGCCCATGAAAAAGAAATCCAGGCTCTACATTAGGACAATAATTTTATTAGGATGGTGTTGCCCTTGGATTGTAGTGGAAAGTAGTTTGCTGGTCTGATGATGGATGGTGATAAATCAAAGTTTATTTAACATGTTATATTGAACAACAATGTGGTGATGGGTAGTGTATTTTAAAGGAAACAGGCTGGGGTGAAAAAGTATTTATATATTTAACATTGCTTTTTGTCATAATGGGAAACTAAGGGAGAGATGGTAAACATTTGTACCTAGTCCCTTCATTACTCTTAAAATTCATATAAAACATTGTGTGAGGCTGAATTGTGAACGTTGTGTGAACCTTCTAGGTAAAAGGTTAAGGTACCCACACAGACCCTAAAGGGAAGACAGTGTTTTCTGGTCAATATCTTCATTGGTAAGCTGCAAAGTGCTAAAGACTTTTATTATAATGGTCATTCAGTGTAAGTTAAATGTATTTTTTTATTTATTAGTGTCTGTTTTTTGGAAATAAAACTATTGTAGATCTTTATGGATGGTTGTCTTGCGATTGTAATAACCCATTGAGACTATTTAATTTCAAAAAAGTGCTCCACTCTCTCAGAAATATCTGCCCACATTCGTTTTATTCTGCCTTATTCCTAAGGTAACTCTTCTCTAGTGCAGTCCTAAGAGGTCGTGACAAATTCTCTTTAGAGCTGCAAGTGTGTCATGAGTGATCTGCAATTGGATCCAGGTTCATATCCTGAGCAAAATGTCATTCTTGGGAAGAGGTGTGTGTGTGTGTGTGTGTGTGTGTGTGTGTATATATGTATGTATATATATGTGTGTGTGTGTGTGTGTGTATATATATATATATATATATATATATATATATGTATATATGAGCCCTGTAGCAGACACCATTGGCCTTTAATCAGTGGAACTGAAATATTAAGTCAAACCAAACGTTCTGTTCCTGTTCCTTAGAGCAGTGTTTCTCAACCATCCTAATGTCGCGACCCCTTAATACAGTTCTTCATGTTGTAGTGACCTCCAACCATAAAACTATTTTTGTTACTACTTTATAACTGTAATTTTGCTACTGTTATGGATCGTAATGTAAAATCTGATGCAGGATGTATTTTCATTCACTGGACCAAATTTGGCACAAATACCTGATTCGCCCAAATTTGAATACTGGTGGGGTTGGGGAGGGGTTGATTTTGTCATTTGGGAGTTGTAGTTGCTGGGATTCATAGTTCACCAACAATTAAAAAGCATTCTGAACTCTGCCAAGGATGGAATTAAACCAAACTTGGCACACAGAACTCCCATGACCAACAGACAATACTAGAAGGGTTTGGTGGGCACTGACCTTGAGTTTTGGAGTTGTAGTTCACCTACATCCAGAAAGCACTGTGGAATCAAACAATGATGGATCAGGACCAAACTTGGCACAGATACTCAATATGCCCAAATGTGAACACTGGTGGAGTTTGTGTAAAATAGACCTTGACATTTGGGAGCTGTAGTTGCTGGGATTTATCGTTCACCTACAATCAGAAGATTCTGAACCCCACCAATAGAATTGGGTTTCCCACACTGAACCCCCATGCCTTGAAGGCACAAGCCTCCCTCCAACCTCGCATGCTCTCCCTTGCCCGTACATGTGCACCACGCTGCTCTCTCCTCCCCGCTTCGAGTCTCAGAAACAACCATCCCCTTGGCTGAGAGGCCAGCCAGTCACAGCAGAGGAGGGTTCTTGGTGGGAGGACTTGCCCACCAAAAGGAAGAGGACAGGCAAAGAGTGATCTTCAACCTTCTCTGCCCAAGGCGTTCCTAAGACCATCAGAAATATGTTTTCTGATGGTCTTTGGTGAACCCTATTGAGACCTGCCTCACAACCCCCACTGGGGTCCCGACCCCCAGGTTGAGAAATGCTGCCTTAGAGGAATCTTTTCTTCCCTTGTATTCTTGTGTTCATGCATAAATAAGCACAGTGTCATACTTTTACTTGACAAGTTAATTTTATTGGAAGTGGCAGATCCCTTTCAACTTCTTATTTAAAAATTAAGCCTTTGTTGCTCTATTGGAGATCCTTTTGAAAACATTCTGGTGATACTGTATAATGTCGATAGGTACCTTTTAAGAATAGCACAAGGTAGCAACTTCTTGCTTTCCTTTTTTACCAAATCCCCATCTGTTCCTGGAGATAATGGTAAAGGAAAATGGGTCTTCATCTTCTGTCTGTGTTGCTCTCTTCAGTTATCCATTAGCCAGACTGGGAAGAACAGTTAAAATTCTTAAAGCTACTATTCCAGCATATTCTAAAAATACCACAAATACAATCTTTGCCATTAATGATCCCCGTACTATAAATTGAAGATATACCCAAACGTCTTCCTTTCACCCATAATTAAACGGCCATAGGTTTTTTCTCAGAGCCAGTCCTCAAAGCGGTTGTTCGTCACTACATGACTACACTTTTAGGAACTGACATTTCAAAATGGCCACCTTCTATATGTGTGACTGCTCTGGCTCTATTGTATTACTGCTGGAGAGGAAAAACTAGTTAGAACCTGATATGCTCACGATACCAATTCTGAGCCAGAACAACAGGTAAGAGCTGTTAGGAACTTCACTAATAGTACTGTTCAAGTTTAAATTGAAACAAAAAGTTTTGGGGGAAAATAACCCACAGAATATATTTGGGGAATGTCAGCTAGGACTTTTCCCAGCTGTTGGCACCACACATTTTTCAATTAATTGAAAATCTCAAACCAGATTTAATACAATCACAAACCTCTGCAAAACGAAGACGTCATGTAAACCCTCACTCCTTCACTAAATTGGAGGAGCAGTTACGCATTCAGTTGTCCTCCGTTTTTGAAAAGTACATAATGCTCTGCCAAAAATGTTTGAACTCAGTGAGTGTTCATACATAAGATATAAAGTAGCAGCAAAAGGCCTTGGTAGGATAGGAGAACACCTATTCCAAGCTGTTGTCAGTGAAACGCCGGCCAGTGCAGAGTACAGCAGCAGTCAAACCTACCGCACAAAAGGAACATGTAGACTGACGGGAGGAGGCAAACTGCTAGCCCAATCTTCTCTTAGCTAAGGAGGAACGCATTACAAGGTTTTCTTGATTAGCACCAGCATGCCTGGCCATCCCTCTGCATGGGGACAGTCCTTCCTCGCTTACCAATCTGCTCATTTATACATTACCTCTGGCAAGAGCAAGGGAAACATTACCACAGTCCTACTTCCCTTTTGGAATGTGTTTGCTTATGAATTTCCATTTTCCAGCAGTCAGGATTTTGCTATTGAAACAAGTTCTGACCTGAGAAAAATTGGACACAATGAAAAACCTCCATGAAATACACTGTAGAACAGTCTGTAAAGTAATCCACGATCATTCGCGTGGTGAATCCCATCTTGGGTGGTCATGAAAACACACACATACAAAGGCTCTGAAATGTCTGGGAATCCATAGCACAATGTTAACATCCAACAGCAGAGATGGTGATGGATTCAAGACACAGTTTGTATGGAGCTGGGGCGGGGGGATGCCACCCTTCCTCCTACAAGCGACAAAGAGTGGACTCTTCAGCGTGCCGAAGTCAAGTGGTTCCTGCTGTGTGAGAACCTGAGGGAGAGAGCAAGAAGATTTTGCTAGCTTCACAACAAACACAGAGCTATCATAATTTTTTCAGATACAACTAGAAAAACATCAAATAACATGGGTTGTTGTAGGTTTTTCAGGCTGTATGACCATGTTCTAGAAGCATTCTCTCCTTATGTTTCGCCTGCATCTGTGGCAGGCATCCTCAGAGGTTTTGGGGTCCTGCCACAGATGCAGGCAGGAGAGAATGCTTTAGGAGAGAATGCTTCTAGAACATGGCCATACAGCCCGAAAAACCTACAACAACCCAGTGAGTCCCCAGTATAGATTTAGATTTCTCTATTTCATCCATCCACTAATTAAAGGATTAAAATTACTACCATATGACTTTAAGAGAGAGCCTGGGGTTCAAAATATGCAGCTATACATTGCCTCCAAGCAAACAGCAGCATTACAAGAATATACACTAGGAAAGATGTAGAACTAGTTTCGTTACAGCCGCACCCTACTCCAAAAGTAAATCTCTTCAATTAGCAGACATAAACCCTTTTACCTTTGCACTCGCTCCACCATATGTGCAATTAATTTGTCAGAGATTCCTGGACAAGATTCTTCAGCTAAGCCAAAGGCATTCTCCAGTTCCTCCATGGCTCCTACATTCCCTCCAGTCTGCTTATGCTTGTCTTTGAGCTGCCAAGAAGTTAATTAGCAAATTGTTTGAAACATCAGGAAAAAGTAGGAGTAACATAAAATTACTGTTTTACTTGAGGTGAACAGCATTAACTGGCACTGTGATAAAGTAGTACAATAACATGAGAACAGAGACAAGTCTAATAAAATCTAAGAGTGCAGAACTAAGCACAATTTACCTGTCATTATTGAAACTTATTTACAGAGACAAGCACTTAGGAAGAGACCGTAAGCTCTCGCTTCTCTTAGCCTCATGGATTCTGGAAAACCTTGCTAGGTTAAGTATTTGAATTGTTCTCCAACATATGGGTTGATAGAATAGCTATTACCCCCCTTGTGTCAGGAGTGACTTGAGAAACTGCAAGTTGCTTCTGGTGTGAGAGAATTGGCCATCTGCAAGGACATTGCCCAGGGGACACCTAGATGTTTGATGTTTTACCATCCTTGTGGGAGGCTTCTCTCCTGTCCCCGCATGGGAAGCTGGAGCTGACAAGAGAGAACTCAACCCACTCTCCCCAGATTCGAACCGCTGACCTATCGGTCAGCAAGTCCTGCCAGCACAATGGTTTAACCCATTGTGCCACTGGAGGCTCCAGCTGTTATTCATGAGAAACAGCATAGTGCTTTACAAAAAGTGTGATTTCTGCACACTACTTAGTAAAATTCAAAGTAATAGCTGGAGAAGCTAATAATTAGACACATATAGGGATTAAAGAGTTATTTTTTTGACATATTTGTCATACAAATAATTTTAACACTCATTTACTCCTTGCTTCACCCTTACTCAGCATGTCGTACATTATAGGCTAAAATCATGGTCAAACATTTTGAAACCAAATTTAACATCACTACTCTTACGCAAAAGATTAAATGCAATACTTGGAAGCTTTGGGCCATACATTTTGAGCAACCTGTGTACACAGAAGTGCAAACAGGGCACATACATGAGGGAATGCAAAGCTGATCAACCTTGCTCCACTGAAAAATGACTCCATCCGCTGTGCAAACTAAGTCACTTTGACCTGTCCTCACAGAGCCCGGATTGTAATCCAAGGATCAACCAAATTGCCCTTTGCTGAGCTCAGGCTACCTCCCACGTTGTCAGGATGTAGAACAGGACATGTCTTAATAATAATACTCTGAGGAAACATGATCTATTCTAGGCCCCCTGGCGGAAGAAAATGAGTTCTGCTCAATTACAGAGAGCTCTTGTCTCGTCTAGGCTGTAGCCACACAACCCTTCGGGCTTCAATCCATTATGTAAATTGTTTGATACTGGCTGCTTAATTTAGTTTTTACCTGTCTCATTGGGAAAAGAGTTCCAGTAAGACTCCCATATCCATCAGGATACACTCGAAGACACACACATATATACCTCGTGGCTACCCCAAACTACAGATAATAGCAAACTATATATTGGCTGTACTTGGGCTGGAAAGATACCATAGAATTGCAATATTTTTGGAGTGTGGGTAAGTGAAATGATAGATATTGAGCCTTTGGATAAGGGGGTCGTACTATACTTCATACTACAATCAATATGTCACATTCTAGAAGACTAGTGAAGGAACAAGCAAAGTCCAGTGAATAATAGAGAATTCCACTTTACATCACAGATATGGATACATAAAGTGGGAAATTATGGAAATTTGCTTGAAAGCATTCATTTACATGCATAAACATCCAACATAATAAATGCAAAGCTGATCAGCTCCAAATGTTGGACACTGAAAAATGACTCCATCAGGCTAATAACAAATATAAATTTCTATAATTCAATATTGACCTGCACCTGGGAGAGAGCCCGGATATTGCTAATCCAAGGATCCAACCAAATTCCCTTTGCTGAGCTCAATAGGCTAAATCCACAGTTGTCAGGATAGGCTACAAAGTTCCTGAGATGCTGCAAAGGTTCCACTAAGGTGAAAATCAATACGTAGATGGGATTTAAGGTAAAATGTTGTCCAGGTAAATGGGAAGGTATCACAGGAAAATCCCAGGGCGGGAGAAAATGAGTTCTGCTCATGTAGATGAGCTTTTGCCGACGGTCTAGGCTGCAGTGGGTCACCCTACTTCACTGAAGCGGGGTTAAGATGGTCAATCTTTTTGTAAACTGGCTGCCTTTAATTTAGTTTTTACCTGTCTCATTGGGAAAGAGTTCCAGTAAGACTCCCATATCCAAACGTCTTCCGTCGAAGACAAACACATCTATACGCTCATGTATTGTCTACCCCAAACTACAGATAATAGCAAACTATATATTGGCTGTACTTGGGCTGGAATTCTTACCATAGAATTGCACTAGAGAATACTGCAGTAAAGAATATTTTTGGAGTGTGGGTAAGTGAAATGATAGATATTGAGCCTTTGGAGAAGGGGGTCTCACTATACTGTGATTTACAATCAATATGTCACATTCTAGAAGAATAGTGAAGGAACAAGCAAAGTCCAGTGAATAATAGAGAATTCTACTTTACATCACAGATATGGATACATAAAGTGGGAAATTATGGAAATTTGCTTGAAAGCATTCATTTACATGCATAAACATCCAACATAATACTCTACATTTCTTACTTCCTTAGCTCCAAATGTTGGACACTCAAGAAGAGCCAAAGTAGGCCCGATGAAGCAATTATATATATTCAAGTATGCGCCTATGCAGAGAATGATTATGGAAGGAGCATTTCTTGTTTAAACAAAAAGACATGCCTCCTCCTCGCATTACACATGTGAATAGATCGTAAATGGAGGGGTTTTTTTTGTTTCAGAAGCAACTTGAGAAACTGCAAGTCGTTTCAGGTGTGAGAGAATTGGCCATCTGCAAGGACTTTGCCCAGGGGACACCCAGTTGTTTTACAATCTAGTGGGAGGCTTCTCTCATGTCCCTGCATGAGAGGCTGGAGCTGACAGACAGGAGCTCACCCTGCTCCAGTGATTTGAATCGCTGACCTTTTGGTCAGCAGTCCTGCCAGCACAAGGGTTTAACCCATTTTGCAACCAGGGGCTCCTATGGAAAGGTGATTGACCATGTGACATAAAACTTGGATTCAATTTGGTTGGTGGTCTTAGTCATCTGTATTCATATGGGGGCAGCACAGAAGAAGAGGGAGAAGGAGCAGCAGCTGCTGCTGTAGTATCACCATTTCTGTCCAAAAGTGATAAGGCACTGGTAACTATGAGCAAGCACATCACTATGGAATCACATACACATCATCTATTCTCAAATTTTGATCACATTATTTCTGAACACAAAGCCTTAAACCTCTCAACCAATCTCTTCAGATGTTCGAGGGGGGGGGGGAGTCAAACCCTGCCACTGCCTCACCTCTCCAAAGACAGGGCGAACCAGAGTAGAGAGAGACTGAGATCGTGGCTGCCGTTTGATGGGTTCAGCAGGCTAGAAAAGAAAAACAAGAAGGTTGCCAGTCAATGTTTGCCTGTGCAGCCCTGTCAATCTGCTGTTTTCTCCATAACCACAAAAATGCTTTGTACTGGCAAGCAACATGAAACTGCTTGCCATAGCAGGAAGAGGAGGGGGAAAAAGAATAAATGGGGAAAACATGCATTTAAACCTCCTTTCTGCTTTAGAAGAGGAGCTTAAAGGGAAAGTATAGCACCGGCAGGAACAGTGACATTGATGCCAGGGGTTCAGTCTTGGTATAAAGTTTATTGGAAGCCACATTGCCACTCTTGGGGGGAAATGCTATATTCCTGTTGTATTGCTAAGTCAAGGCTGGGGCACTTGCAGCTCTTAAGATCTTGGTGGTTAAGCCCCTCATCAGCCACATCAAGGAGGACAAGAGTCATAGTTTGTCACCTTTAGAGCAGTAGGCTCCCTTGGCCTGCTCAGTGCAAAGAACATAAAAACAAAAGTCACCCCAAAAACAAAACAAAGCAAACACACATGCCAAAATAAGCTACGTTCAACTGCTATAATATCAGGACCATAACATAAATGCTGTGATGGTTTAGAGCAGTGTTTCCCAACCAGTGTGCCGTGAGCGATCATCAGGTGTGCCGTGGGGAAATTGGCAGCCTTTCCCCTCCTAGCAGCTCTTTCTCCCTCTTTCCCTCCCCAAAGATCCTCCCCGAGGCAAAGGAAGGGCTCTGCCGAATCCCAGGGCCAGGCCCGTCTTGAGGAAGCCTTCAGGAGCCTCAACTCAGCATGGCTCCAGCTCCCACTCAGGGCTGCTTCAGCCTCCCGATGCTCCCATACGTTTCATAGATCTGTGGGGCCTCTTTCTCTGCCTCACTCCTCCCTCCGCAAAAGCAGAGCACTGGATGGAAGTGATTGAGTTGGCGTTTTTGCGTTGGATTGGATTTCACGCGAGAAGAGTCAAAGCGGAAGCTCCACGTCGGTGAATTGGGCAGTGAGCAAACCTGGGAGCATTGGGAGGCTGAAGCATTCACAGGTTTCCAAGAAACAAATTGAGCCTCTCCACTTGGAAATGTTTTTTTTTAAACTGTTTTACTGGATTTTTCGAGAGTTGCCTCCCTCCCCCCCAATAGTTAACTGGAAGCAAGTTTCACTCAGGGTGAAATTTCACAAGGGTCTGGAGAACAAGCCCTATGAGGAGTGGCTTGAAGAGCTGGGCATGTTTAGCCTGAAGAAGAGAAGGCTGAGAGAAAACATGATAGCCATGTATAAGTATGTGAGAGGAAGTCATATATATATTGTGTTCATCGAAACAGGCCCAGGTTTCACACTGAGTGTATAAATACATTTAAAAACATATTAACTATATGTATTACTGTGGTAGAGTGTCATTTTGGTTGGTGGTGTGCCCCAGGATTTTGTAAATGTAAAAAATGTGCCGCGGCTCAAAAAAGGTTGAAGGTTGAAAAACACTGGTTTAGAGAACTGTTCCTCAACTGCTCTGAACATCAAACTGACCTTCTGGGACCCATGATGAGACAGTCCTTTGTGCAACTTGTTCAGCGAATTGGGGCGAATGGTTGGTGGGAAAGTCCACATGGGCCCTTGGTCCCGTTCATCCGCATCGCCATCACTAGAAATAGAGAGGTGCGAAGTCGGCTCATATCCAAAGACAATGCCAAGTAGAGGAAACCATGCATAGAGGAAGATTTGGGGATAAGATTCCCAGGATTGCTACTGTGCCTAGCTTGGTCCCTCTTTCTTACCATTAGTTCAGCGTCTGCCATTTCCTTTCGGAATAGAGTTCCTAAACCACTTTCTATCCATGTTACAAATCATAGAACTCCAATTTTCTCTAATAGATGCCCAACTCACTCCATGGAACTTCCTTAAATTCCTATGTTTCTTCCCTCTCTTCTTCTGATGGAAGCAAATGGTAAATTATTATTATTATTATTATTGGGTTGCTGTGTGTTTTCCGGGATGTATGGCCATGTTCGAGGAGCATTCTCTCCTGAATTTTTGCCCACATCTATGGCAGGCATTCTCAAAGGTGGTGGATTATGTTAGAAACTAGGCAAGTGGGGTTTTTATATATATGTCCAGGGTGGGAAAAGAACTCTTGTCTGCTGAGGCAAGTGTTAATGTTGCAATTGACCACCTTGATTAGCACTGAAAGGCCTTTTGAGCTTCAACGCCTGTCTGCTTCCTGTCTGGGGGAATCCTTTGTTGGGAGGTGTTTGTCCTTGTGGGAAAAATGTTAGAAGAGAATGTTTCTGGAACATGGCCATACAGCCCGGAAAACTCACAGCAACCCAGTAATTCCAGCCATGAAAACCTTCAACGACACATTATAATCATTACTTTATTTGCCTGGCGCCTTTTCTCTTAAGAGACAGCCAAAGTGGCAAACATTGCTAAAAACAATGCAATAAATCATATATTCACCACCTTTGCCACACAAAATAGTTATTAGAATAAGCAGATCTTCCTCAACAGCATCCCAAATAGTGTTGTTATATGAGGGGCTGATGGTTAGAGAGAATAGGAATGAGGAAAAATACATACATGTCTGAGTCATCGGAGCTGGAATCCTCACCATGGCCCTCGGACTTCCAGCGCTTGTACCGATCAATGAGCTCCATGAGAAAGGATGTTTTTTTGGTGTAACGTGTAATAAATTTGTGCTTTAGCAGTTCCTTTGCAGTGGGCCTCTGTGAAGCAGAGGAGACAAGACATGGTTTGCTTGCGGACTCCCCAAAGCCTCTCTTATGGGGAGACTTCTCATTTTGAAAATAAAACTGGCCTGCCTTGGTCCCTCTTTGGTTCAACTCCACTAACACAAAACATTAAGGCTTCTTAACCTGGCAGTTGCCAAATAACTTAACCGTCAGGAGGTCTCTGAGCCAACACTCAGGGCTCTTATATTTATAAGGAGAAGCAAGAACGCCACTTACAAATCGAGGGTCCTTGTTAAGGCACGCCTCCACAAATTCCTTAAAGGGCTTACTGTGGTGTCCCTCTAAAGTTGGAGGAGGGTTTTTGGGAATCAGGAAGAGAACTCTCATCGGATGCAGGTCGGAATTCGGAGGCTCTCCCTTTGCTAGTTCAATAGCCGTAATGCCAAGGGACCAAATATCTGCCTGGAAACAGAAGGAAAAAATATGCTCAGAACACATTGTCTCAGTATTGAACATGGCCATAAACTTCAGCTTTCATCTCAGTTCATAATGAAAAAATACAGAGAAAAATCACTCAGTCAGCCTAATTTGTTTGACTTCTATGTGCAAGTGAATGACAAACGTGTGGTCATCATATTGCCACCTCTCTGATCTGGGTCTAAAAGAAAATTACTTAGAATGAGAAATAATTTATGATAGACAGTTACACAAGATCACAACGACGTGTGGTTTGGCACGAAGCATCTTCACTGAGCCAAAAATTTCTTTTAAAAAGGCAACTTCGAATTGTTGGATCATAAAATGAGAAAATTACAAGAAGGAATGGAGAATAATTCAACACATTCAAACTCTCTTTTTGTTTATTATTAAGCAGGCCTTGCTGGCTCTTACGACTGGATCTACAGTGCCAAGTAATCCAGATGATCAAAGATGGCTCTACACTGGATCTTCACTGACATATAAGGCTGGATCTACACTACCATATAATCCAGATGATCAAATCAGATAATCCACATTACCTGCTTTGAACTAGATTATATGAGTATACACTGCCATATAATCCAGTTCAAAGCAGATAATCTCGATTTTGCATGGCAGTGAAGACGAGGTCTTAGACTGAAATCTTGCAGCCTACAGAAAAAGTTTTATTTATTCGCATTTCTGCATCACCACTCCCAAAGTGGCTCGGGGTGACTTACAGCGAGTAACGGTAAAAGCACAATAAAAACACAGCAAAATACAAGTACTGAATAAAATCACAGTAAAATAACTCAACCGGGCTAAGCACAGAATTTGCACATGAGTGCCCGAGCAATCAACGACTTAAGCCCCAAAGACCTGTCGAAACAGGAAGGTTTTACACGCCTTCCGGAAGGTCATCAGGTCAGAGAGAGCCCTGACCTCGGAAGGCAGTGCATTCCACATGGTGGGGGCGATTATCGAGAAGGCCCTCCGTCTGGTAGTGGTGAGACGATACAGTTTGAAACTGGGGACCTCCAGGAGTTGAGACAACTCTGAACGTAGAGACCTAGTGGGACAATATGGGATGAGGCGGTCCCTGAGGTACACTGGCCCCAGACCATTCAAGGCCTTAAAGGTCAGAACCAACACCTTGAAAGTGATCCGGCATTCCACTAGTAACCAGTGCAGCTCACGGAGAATAGGTGTTATGTGGCTGGACATCGAAGCACCAGCCAACAGTTTCCGGATCACCAACAAAGGAAGGCCAACGTACAGAGCATTACAGTAATCCAGTCTCGAGATGACCGTGGCTTGGACCACTGTGGCTAGGTCATGTCGGGAGAGGTAGGGAGCCAGCTTCCTCGCCTGTCGAAGATGGAAAAAAGCTACTCTACTGACGGTGGAGATATGCGTCTCCATCGTCAGTTGAGAGTCTAAGGTGACACCAAGACTTTTGACTGTTGACGACGGACATAATGTCACGCCGTCCAGGGAAGGAAGCTGGATCTCCACCCCTCCCGGGCGACCCAACCACAGGATCTCCGTCTTTGCTGGATTCACCTTCACCCTACTGGCTTGCAGCCATCCAGTAACGGCCTCAAGGCTGATGGAAATTATCAGGTACGGAGTTTTGTATCTTCCATCTTCCAACAGTGATATTCTGTCAACATATCAGTACGATATTAAAGAAATGTTTATGTCTGTAGGTCAAAAGTGGAAGATCTTAACCTGTTCCTAGCAGATTTATTATTTATTTTTGGTATTTATACCCTGTCTCTTCTCTACCCCAAAAGGGGGACTCAGGATGGCTTACGTAGGCAGTAATTCAATGCTGTTACATAAAGTTAAAACAGTAACCATAAACATAACCATTAAATATTAAAATGCATAAAATACATAAAATACACAAACATTAGTTATAAACAGTACAAAATCGTAATTATCAGTATAGCCGTATCTTCGTATAAATCATCCTTATCAATCCATTTCTGCCAAATTGCTGCTTTAAGTCTGTTGACCAAAGGCCTGGTCCCACAACCACGATTTTACGTTCTTCCTGAAAGCCGGGAGAGATGGGGTCGATCGTATCTCGCTGAGATGACTAGATATGTAGTTGACCAAATTAATATAGCAAACAAAATTCAGACTGTTTTTTTTTACAGAACGAAATTAACAAGAAGATGCCCTTCTTCTGTAGTGAGTGCAGGTTAATTTTTGATCCACAAATTGTGATTAATCTCAGCAAGGTGGGAAGAGGAGTGTTTTTCATCCTGAGTGCCCATTCCCTCCTGGGTATCATTGGAAGGGGGCTAGCTGCAGAGAGAATCAAAGCCAGAATTCTGGAGGATTAAAGGGACACATTCAGTTCCTTCTCCCCCCCCCTTCCTCAATCATGCACTCATCATACACACAGTCCCAGCAAAGCAATTAGGTCTGGATGTCCACCCATTATGCTCGTTTCTCAGCGATGTACACCTGCCTGCTTCTTTGCTTGTTTGCAAAAGTGCAAACACAGCTTGGAAAATATGCGATGGGTTCTAAGCCATGAGTTGACAGTTGTTAAGCTTTTGCATCCTCTCAGCTCACCTTGAAGTCATAGGCTGATTGCTTGATGACTTCGGGTGCCATCCAGAAAGGGGTCCCAACAAAAGTGTTTCTCTTGATCTGAGTGTCTGTCAGTTGGCCGGCCACACCAAAATCAGCTAGCTTCACATCTCCTTGTTCTGAAAGTAGCACGTTGGCTGCTGTTTATAGAAGGAAAAGCACAGAAATACCGTTGAATCAATTGGGCACACAAGACGGCAAAAAAGAGTACACGCCCAATGCATTTCATTTGCAACCATTCATGGAAAAGAGACGCCATCTAACATAAGGAAGAACTTCCTGGCAGTAAGAGCTGTTTGACAGTGGAACACGCAGGCTTGGAGAGTGATGGAGTCTCTTTTCCTGGAGGTTTTTAGAGAGAAGCTGCATGGCCATCTGCCAGGGGTGCTTTGATTGTGTTCCTGCATGGCAGAATGGGGTTGGACTGGATGGCCCTTGTATTCTCTTCCAACTGTATGATTCTGTGGTTCTTTCATAGCAAGGAACCCTCAAACAGAACACAAGATGGAAGGTGGCCTGGCCGCACATGACTTATGGGCCACATGTTGCTCACTTCTGCCTTTTAACTTCACTGTATCTTATTTAGCCCCCCTCCTCTGCCATTTCCAGTTTCCTCTCCTGTTTTACATGGTTCGTTTTCTATATCATCTTGGAAATGGCACTGGCAGCATTGTGAGATCTTGACTGTGAGTCTTATTTTACTTCAGGACCTTAAAAAGTCATATATCATAAGACCATGTGCAGTCAAGGGCTTTCATGGCCGAAATCACTGAGTTGCTGTGAGATATCCAGGCTGTATGGGTCTGTAGATAGTTTGTACGTTGAGTTTCTTCATCAGCTTCCCTATGTGGTCAGTGGTTCGCTTGATATAAGGTAAGAACACTTTTCCTCTGGGTGGATCTTTGTCTTCCCCCTCGTGGCTTGTTCTTGGTCTTGTTCACCATGGAAAAAGAAAATGAAGGAAAACTGCCATTTCTAGATGTCCTAGTCATCCGCAAACCCAAACAACAATTGGGCCACACATTTTTCAGAAAACCTACTCACATGGATAGATACCTACATAAAAACTCCAACCATCACCCAAGTCAAAAAAGAACCATTAAAGCCCTAGCAGACCGTGCAAAAAGAATCTGCGAACCCCACCTCCTCCAAGGTGAACTGAACCAACTAAACTGGGTTTTACAAGCCAATGGATACTCCACCTCAGACATCAGAAGAGCTGCAAGACCAAGAATAAGCCATGAAAGTAAAGACAAAGATCTATCCAGAGGAAAAGTGTTCTTACCATACATCAAGGGAACCACTGACCGCATAGGGAAGCTGATGAGGAAACACAACATACAAACCATCTACAGACCAACTAAGAAAATCCAACAAATGCTATGATCAGCAAAGGACAAGAGGGATCCTCTCACCTCTGGAAAAGTCTACCGTATACCATGCAGTTGTACATAGGAACCACCAAACGCAGCATTGCCAAAACACGAAACAAGAAACATGAAAGGCACTGCAGACTAATTCAACCAGACATGTCAGCCATAGCAGAGCACGTGATGAACCAACCTGGACACAGCATATTATATGTGAACACAGAAATGCTGAACCACTCTAACAACTACCATGTCAGAAGCCATTCAAATCCACAAGCATGTGGACAATTTTAACAGAAAGGAGGAAACCATGAAAATGAACAAAATCTGGCTACCAGTATTTCGAAAAACCTCTAAAATCATAACAGTAAATAAACAGTAACACTCAGAAAACAGGGGAATTCCAGACAAGAAACAATCAGACAGCTAACACGTCCTAACAAAGGATCCCCAGGCAGCAATAAGGCAGGCTTTGAAGCTGCAAGGCCATCAAATGCTAATCAAGGTGGTCAATGGCAACATTCACACTTGCCTCAAACAGACAAGAGTTCTTTCTCCCACCCTGGATATTCTACAGATATATAAACCCCACTTGCCTAGTTTCCACCTCACAACCTCTGAGGATGCCAGTCACAGATGTGGGCAAAACGTCAGGAGAGAATGCTTTTGGAACATGGCTATTCAGCCTGGAAAACTCACAGAAACCCTGTCTTAGGACCTATCGGAAGCATTGATGAAGTACAGGTCCAAGCATTTTTTTAAAAATGCTTACTTGGAAGTCTGGTCATTGAAGCACCTCCTTCTATGAAGCTAAATCTAAAACCCTACTTTAGAAGAAATGCAGGATATAAATTGAATAAACCAGAATTTACCTTCATACAATTAACAGATTTGCAAGTGTAACCACAATTGTTATCATGCTTATTTCAAGTAACGTACATACATTATTTCACTACTGGTTCAAGCACCCCTACAGATTTCACAATTTGAGCAAATATTCATCCCAGGCATGCAGAGCCTGGGATTTCTTTGGGATTATGACAACTCATTATCTTATCTAGCAACTGGAAGCCAGATTTCCTCCTGTCCCCATCTCTGTTGCAGACACCAGTTTTCCTCCTTTCATAATCATACAACTTGTCCTTTAAAAAAAACTAAGGATGTTTCTGACTGTTAGGTGCAGAGATTTGCACCAAAAAGCAGACTTCATAATCACACAATTGCAGATGTCTCCACTAGATTTGTTTTTCCTGAGACTATTGCTGCAAAGCAAACCTCACGGGTCTGATGGGAGATCTGCCAGGAAAGAGAGGGGTGTGTTTTGTGAGCCTGACCTTTGATGTCTCTGTGGATTTTCCTCTCGCAATGAAGGTAGTCCAAACCCTTGAGAATTTCTCGCAGGATGGTGGCAATGTAGGTCTCTTCCAAGGGACCAGGCTTGAGCTGCAAGAAAAGGTAGAACGAAAGATGGCTAAGGGATGGCTGAGCTGACACTGGGAATGAAAAATCTTCTCAAAACGTTGTCTAATCTCGTTCTCCTGCTTAATAACACTTTTATCTGGATGTGTAAAATAATCATTGTTAGTAGGGCAGAGGAAAAAGAGAAGAGACAGAAGAATGCAATAGCCGTCAATACCACATGTATGAATTTCCAACTGAGCTTGAATTGCTAAACAACACCGAGATGTTCCTTCATAACCAAATTGGAAAAACTGTATTTTGTTGCACAGTGTGAGGAATCTGTCTGAGATGGCAGTTCCACACTAGGACTGAAGACTACGTTTCCTGGAACCAAGGCTGCCTTCACTTCAATTCTGTGTTACAGGCTGAAAGTCAGCATTGTTCAGGCAATCCCCGGGTTACAAACAACATAGGTTCTGTAAGTTCGTTCTTAAGTTGAATTTGTATGTTAGTCAGAACAGGTAGATTTTTAAGTGTTACTCCAGACACACACACACACACACACACATAAATATAAGAGCTTTCGATAGCATAGGGAAGGGTTAATACCCCTGTGGAGTTTGTTTTGCGTTCTATGCCCCAGTTCAGAAGATTTCACCTCAATTTCTGTCCCTGTAACAATTGGATATTGGAAATTTTGTGCTGTTGCTGAAACAAGGATTGGTGATAAAGCTTCAGTGGAGACACCTTTTCTCCATGATAACTCTTATAAAATTGAATATCCCTTCCTAGGGGTAGATTTCCTCTCACTTCGTGTTGTCTCACCCCGTTTGTAACTAGGAATCCGATTTAAGTCAGATGTTTGTAATTTGGGGACTGCATGTATCAGAAAGGAAAAGAGATACTGTCAGCTCAGCTCTCCACATTTATGGGGATTAAGGGTACAGGACCTCCTGGAAAGTGGAGAAGCCATAAATGCCTTTAGAGCAGGCATGGGAAAACTTTGTCCCTCAAGGTGTTTTGGACTTCAACTCCCAGAATTCCTAACAGCCTACCTAGAGGGACAAAGTTTGCCCGTCCCTGCTCTAGATACCCCCGGCAACCATATTTCACACACACAAAAAGTACCCATATTTGTAGGGTAGATGGGCCTGGTTGCATGTGTGTTACATTGCTCACTTACACATTCGGAAACAAGAGGATGGAACGAGGGGGTGGAGAAGACCCATTGCATGCACCCTCTCTCTTCCTGTCCTATCCTTCTCCACCTCCTGCATATGCAAGTGAGAAAATACTCATGCACTCCCTCCTCCTGTCCAATCTCCTTCTTTCCTTCCATCCATACAAGTGAGAAAACACAAATGCACCCTCGTCCCATCCTATTCCCTTTACACATTCCTCCCTTGCCCAAGTGAGTGAGCCAACGCACAATTTCTCCCTCTGTCCCAACTCCTCTACTTCCCGCCTCTGTGAGTGAGCAAACATGCCTGTTTGTCCTCATCATCCAATTTCCTCCCAACTTTCTACTTGTGCAAGACAATGAATGTGTGTGTCCTCCTCCCCTCCCATCTCCTTCCCCCATGTGAGTGAATGCACACATACGTGCTGCCCCATCCCTTTCCTCCTTCCATCCACACGACGAAATGTCCCCATGAACAGGCCCAGTCATCCTATTAACTCTATTTCCATGTAGAAACATTGAGGTCTTTGGTAAATATGGTGTAGGGCAGCAATGTGGGCAACAGCAAATACAGCAATCCGCAAATAATCAAATCTGAAAATGCTTAACCCACAAATATGAAGGGCAGACAGTACGTACTAGATCCAGTGCTGAGCCTCCTCCCAAGTACTCCATGATTATCCAGAGTTTGGTGCCCTGTGAGTTGAACAAAGAGAAATATTTGTTGTTTTAAAGAAAATCTTTACTGAAACATAACCAACAAAGAATGCATCTCTGATCCAGCGCAACAAAGAACACTGAACTGCTATTTCCTGACGATTCAAATAAGAAATGGACAACTCATAGGACAACAATTATAATAACATATATTTCCCAAAATCAACAAGTAAGGGGGAGCAAGAAGATTGAATCTTTTGTTTATATAACTGATAAATTTGCACCAAATCTCTAAGAATGTATTGTTAAAAGGTCTTGATTATCTTTAATAACTGCCATTTTTTCAGTACATTTTTCCATCAGCAAGACTGCAAAAATGACAAGGGAAAAAGGCCTTTCCAATTATGTGCAATATCTAAATATTCTGCCAAACATACAATTTATTCTTTATGAAACATAAATTCATTTGTATGAAAGAAATAGAGATTCTAACACTGGTGATAAAGAAATGGTTTGTGATGTAATTTTGCTGATTTTACTGTGAGTACCAAATTCCAGAAATGAAATACTTATGGGTGTCATATACAGTGGGTGGCAAGACCACATTGATGCCAACTATTCCCATCTGAGCCTTTAGAATATATTTTCAGTTTTATGAGTGTAAAATACCACAGATTTATTCATTCTATGCAGTGCTCTTTCATATTTGAGAACAGGGCTTTCATTAGTCCTTATGAACCAGCTAGAGCGTTCAGATTCACCTGGGAAGTCCTGCTCTCAGTCCCACCCTCTTCACAAGCACAACTGGTGGGGATGAGAGACAGGGCCTTCTCAGTGGTGGCCCCTCTGCTATTGAACTCCCTCCCCGATGATGTTAGATTTCCCCTCTCCCTCCTGGTATTCAGGAAAAAGTTAAGTCCTAGCTCTGGAATAAGACTTTTGGGAAATAGGGCAATAGTACAATACAAAATTGACATGAACACAGCAGCATGAAGGACGGCCACTGATTTAGAGCAATGTTTTTATCAGTTTTAACAGTTTTATTGTATTTATATTGTCTTATTTCCTCTTTTTTATACAGATTCTGAATTTCACTTAGATTAGAGAAATGTCAAATGAGCTAAATATTAGGCTTGTGCATTTCGGCTGAACCTTGATCTTTTTCTGCTGGCCGGATTTTGGTAGACCCCCGTATCTGTTTTTGTGCACCTCCTGAAAACGGGCGCACAGCCGGATAGCTGTGTTTGGACCTCAGTCGAAAAATGTGGCTAGATCCAGCCCACTGGTGGCAATTGGAAACTTCCAAGGCTCCCCTTTCCGTTCCTTGGATCCTTTCCTTTTTTTTCCCTTCATGGGAGCCTGGGTTTCAGCGACGGGGTAAGGAAGCCAACACAGCTTGTGTAAGACATGTCATGGCATTCTTCTATTCCAATTGGCCCAACATGCAAGGCTCACAAGGAAACCCCATGCGAGTAGCACGCAGCAGCCTTTTTGGTGCCACGTGATGCCGAATAGGAGAGATGGAGCCGTAACACGAAAGAACTTGACGGCTTGAACCTTGCCATTACAGCCATCCAAGCAAGCCGAATAAACCAGATTGGCCAAACTGAACCGACCATGCACAAGCCTACTAAATATATCTTTACTGAAAGTGATGTTGGCTGCATAAAGATATCTGAAAATGTTCTTTCAACATGATCACTGCTTCTTACTTACCGACACACTGATGTGTTTGTTACAAAATGCATGAGAAGGAGAAGCTGATGAAATTCCTAATGAGGACTGTAGGAAGATCATCAAAGTGCACAGAAACTATAAATTAACTTCTTTTCCACTTTCATCCCTAAACATGCTTTCCCTGAAAAACTCACATGCTAAACTAGAACAAGCAAGCAATCAAGTAGCATATTCCGTATTTTCCCATTTTGGTAAATCAATTACAACCCAAGCATGCCATCCAGGCAACCTCTGGAGCTTTCCTTACCTTCAAGTAGGAACCGTAGTAGCGGGTGATATAGGGACTGTCGCACTGGCTAAGCACTGTTATCTCTTGCTGGATGTCCTCAATCTCATCTTCAGCCTCCTCAAGGTCAATGATCTTGATCGCTACCACCTCCTTGGTGCGGTTATCAATTCCTTTGTACACCTCTCCAAAAGACCCTTTACCGATCCTTTCCAACTTCGTGAAGAGTTCCTCTGGATCAACCCGAGAGTGCTGGGTCAGCAGGAAAAAGTACATTGGGAACAAAAGTGGAGAGGAAACACAAGATTTCATTTAATCCTCAATGCTTTCCATAGTAATACAAGCGTTTTAGTGACAGAATGCCAAAGCCTCATTATTTAATAATCCCCAAAAGCACACAATTGTTGAACTACACTCAGCACAAAGGAGGGGTAGGGAAGATTTGGCTTTCCAGATGTTTTAAACCACTGATTCTCAAAGTGAGTGGTACCACCCCCTTGTGGGCGGTGAAGCGATCCTAGAGGGTGGTAGGAGGCTCAGGGGAATTTGGGGGGCGGTGAACCCCTTTAAGGGGGCGGTGAATGATTGGCCATTTAAGAGGGGTCACGTGGCCCTCTTCTTTGGCCCCACCCCCTTTGCTTTGACCCCCACATGCAGTGCAGTGCGAAGGCTGCAGTTCAAAGGCCTCCACGTCCTCCGGCGGAGCCTCCCCGCCACTGCGGAAGAAAGCACAGCCTTCCCCGGTGGAGATGGCAGAGGGAGCAGGAGAGCCCGGGGCTTCCGCGGGGAGAGCAGGCTTTGCTTCTTCGTCCCCTCAGAGCCCTCTCTGGTGGCGGCATGCTTTAATTATGTTATTTGTAACAATGAAAATACATCCTGCATATTAGATATTTGCATTAGAATTCGTAAGAGTAGCAAAATTATTTATGAAGTAGCAATGAAAATATGGTTGGGGGTCACTACAACATGAGGAATCTTATTTAGGGGTCACGGCATTAGAAAGGTTGAGAACCATTGCATCAATACATATATCTTTCTGTTTGATTGCTATTAAATTTAAAAAATAATAATTTCTAGGGGGGCGGTGAGTAATTTTTTTTCTAGAAAGGGGGCGGTAGGCCAAAAAAGTTTGGGAACCACTGTTTTAAACAATAACTCCCACAGCCCCTTATTATTGACCACGCTGAGTGGGCCTTATGGGACTTGTAGGCCAAAATGTTGGTGGGCGGAATGGTCCTACATAGAGTAAGTGCACAAAAGAGACTCAATAAAGTGTGCCTTTCAATAAAGTATGGATGAATGTATGCAATTTGCTTTAAAGGGTGATTTCTAATCAAATCAGATTAGAAAGGAGTTTTGGAACATTGCACTATGTAACAACATTCAATTTTTTTCTGTTACTGACTTGAAAGTGTTATTTCCTGTTTAATTATGCTGTATTTACTTTAAAAGTAGTTGTTATACTCCAGAAACTTTGTTTTTGTTGAACTGGTTGAGAGTCTATGAGATATTCATTGAAAAACTATAGTAAAAATGTGCTGCAGGATGTCCCACAAAAACATGGATTTTTTTTTTGCAGTTTAATAAACTTTTCCCATGTTTTATGATAGAACCAATTAGGAAATAACATTTATAACCCAGGAACAAAAATCGTGTTACAATCAGTTATTAGTCATGACGAACTTGCCATGTTCGGAGGTAAGACACTCTGAATACCAGTTGTGTTATGTTAGTGTGAAAATCCACACTCTCAGAAGCAGCATGCTGAATCAGATGATCAGCCTATTCCTCTGATTAGGGTTGATCTGCAGAACTAGAGTTGTAGGATGAGCATGGTTAGTATGACAGCTCTTCTTTTGCAGGTCGACCCTAAGCTGATTCTCATACAAACATGACACCAGTTTTAACTACGTCTCTTAACTATAGAAATATTCCAATGGCTTGCCATTTTATTCAATGTTTGGGCAACAGGGAAGACTTGGATAGATTTTTGTGGGAAATTGCAATTTAGTTGCAAACTCACAGATCCACTTCCATGAGAATCACACACTTAAGACCTCCCTTGAAATGTGGTCTCTCTGCCAATGTAGTAACACAGGTTCAAGGATAGAGTAGGCTCCACCACACAAGACACAAAGGCTTCTTTTGACAACATGACACATTTTTTCTTGCATTTTTATATATACTTTCCACTTGAACCTGAAGCCCATTCTATAAACTAAGAAGATACAATTTCCAAAATACAATTTCCATCCTGGAACGACCAAACATTTACATTTATCCCAAGTTTACTTTTAGAACAAGATCGAATTTTCCTGTCGTTCCACTGTTATATTTGTCTGAAGAAATGATAAGTTGTGACAATTTGGCTTGATCAGCACTTTTGAACAGAGTTTACCAGAGCAAAGGTTTCCAGGAAATCACCAGTGTTTAACATTGAACCAATTACACCTGGTCACTGAAGGGAAGGAGAGAAAAAAACAAACATGTATGGCTATTTGCACCTCCTCTAACAAGAAGCTCTGATCTGCGGCAAAAACCATTATATTTTGGAATATACGCTTTCAGATGCTAAAAGGAAGATTTCTAATTTTTAGAACTAAGACATGCAAGTTGATCATTCATACAGTACATCTACATCAGGCATGGGCAAACTTCGGCCCTCCAGGTGTTTTGGGCTTCAACTCCCACAATTCCTAACAGCCTATTGGAGGGCCAAAGTTTGCCCATGCCTGATCTTCACTGAAGAATTAACGATGTTTGATACCTACCCACTTTAACTGCATAGGCTCAATGCTATGGGTACATGGGAGTTCTAGTTTTGCAAGGTCTCTATCCTTCCAAGCCTAAGAGAGCTGGTACCTCACCAAACTACAATTCCCATGATTCCAGAGCATCGATTGAGTCATCACAATTAAGTTGGCATCAAACTGCATTAATTCTACAGCGCAGAATTAATGGCGGTCCAGCCATTGACAGAAGAGACAGATGCTCCAGTATACCTGACTATGAGAACTGGAAAAGCACCATCCTTTAGTGCAGTGGTTTGACCAGGGACCACTTTGACCAGAGACCACTCTCCAACATTAGTATCAAAAGGGTTATGAATCAGATTCAGTTTGGTTATTTGTGGTGTTGATTGCATTGGACAGACCACATTAGCTCTACTTTCTGATACAGAACATATGCCATCCAGTAGTCGCCATCTGCTCGTCCACAGAAAACCATATTTAATATGCTTCAGCACTATAAGAAGGTTTCGCGAGACCAGTTACTCTCGTTGCAACGGTGTACTAATGGTGAGGCCGCAGACCATATTTTAGTTCTTGTGGACCACTGGTGGTCGATGGAACACAGGTTGGGAACCACTGCTTTACTGACACCAGTATTTCTTCAACTGTAAGACGCTCCCTAATTTCAGTACCACTACCAATAACAAAAAACACACGAGATACACCTGCAATTCTAATACGCATCTCATTTTTAGATATGCTTACATAAGAAAAAATGTGTCTTACAACTGAAGAAATATAGTAGTTTTTGAGTTGCTTCACCTAGATTTGCCAAAGGGCCCATGAGAACAGCAGTAGGAGTGAGAACATGACAGGGACAAGGAGAGGCTTTCACATCCACCCCAATGTTTCTCTTCACTGTCCTACCACCAAGATAATCTGCTGCGAATCACACCCATGAGATCATTTGATCAAAAAGAACACATTTTAAAGAGCAGAATGACATCAAAGTATGCAAATTAGCTTTCTCAATAATTTATACTCCTGTTGCAACAGTATTTTTGGAGAAGGGGAAGAGTACAGATTATTATAGACACACCTCTGTATATATAAATTTCCTGCACCTGGCATGTGCACAACTGTGAAAAGCTATGGTATAAACTCAACCATAAAAGCATCAATCATAGCCACACCTATTTTGGTTCCTGATCTACCTGAGATTTGAATCCCCGGCAAAGAAAAAGTCCCATGTTGTGAATAATTAAACTGATAAGTTACCATTAAGAAATGTTTGGACATGGTACAATAGATAAACAGCCTCTCCTACAATGACGCAAGGACCATTTGTGCCTACTGATACACTGTGGGTGCTACCATATTGTAGAATTAATGCAGTTTGACACCACTTTAACTGCCATAGCTCAATGCTACTGAATCATAGGGGTTGTGGTTTTGCAATGCCTTTAGCCTTCTCTGCCAAAGAGTGCCAGAGCCTCACCAAACCACAAAGCTGATGGTTCCGTAGCATTGAGCCATGGCAGTTACAGTAGCATCAAACTGCATTTATGCTACAAAGTAGATGTGCCCTTCAATACAGTTCTCTCTAGAAAAGAAGAAGGCTAATAAAATGTTCTCACATCTCTACAGAAGCACCCAAACAACCAAAGACCTCTCAACAAATCCATGTCAGAGCAAGAGTGGGAAAAGAACAAGAGTGACGAAACTGAAGCACAAAATTAGGAGAGGGAAAAGAGCCAACTTCTTACATTATTAAGAAGACAGCAGAACCTAAGGACATTATGAAAGAAAAATTGAGAGGAAAAAAAGGAGATGGACATGTATTGTGAGTGTTAGCCACCTTGAGTCCCCTCAAGAAGAAATAATAATAATAATCCAATACAAAAACCATTATAATGATCTTGTTTGCTGTGCACTAATCTTGTGTTTGAAATAATAATAATAATAATAATAATATAGACAAAGCACTAGAACTTGATAATCATGGAATCTTAAAGCGTTTGAAGAGATCCATCCAGTCCAACTCCATTCTGCCATAGATCAAAGTACAATCTAAGCCAGGCCTGGGTAAACTTCGGCCCTCCAGGTGTTTTGGACTCCAACTTTCACAATTCCTAACAGCCGGCAGGCTGTTAGGAATTGTGGAAGTTGGAGTCCAAAACACCTGGAGGGCCGAAGTTTACCCAGGCCTGATCTAAGCCCTCCAGACAGATGGCCATCCAGCTTCTACGTCAGTGATTCTCAACCTGTGGGTTCCCAGATGTTTTAGCCTTCAACTCGCAGAAATGCCAACAGCTGGTAAACTGGATGGGATTTCTGGGTGTTTAAGCCAAAACACCTGGGGACTCACAGGTTGAGAACCACTGCTATAACATAATAACAACAAGAAGAAGAATGTATTTCTATACTGTCTCTCTCCCTGTAGGGATTCAGGGTGATTTACATACATATAAAACTGGCAAACATTCAATGCCATGCTAAAAATCACATAATGATAAATATAAAGATTAATAAACTTATTACCAGAAAAGAATTCAGGTTGATATAATAAAAAATACCAATACATAAATAAAACATACTTACATTAATAAAACATAATTGCACAGAAACATGTATTCTACAACAGTAAACTACTAGAATTTAAGAGGTGCCTAACGTCAATGATAACTTAAGTATAGGCTGTAGCAACCGTGCTAACCATAGCAGTCATAAAGTGGTAAGTTCTAGTCCTCCTCCTCTCCATCCTCGTTCTGAGAAGGAGACTCCAACACACTCCAGGGCAGCGTATTCCACTGCTGAACAGCTCTTACCATCACGAATTTCTTCCTAATATTCTGGTGGAATCTCTTTTCCTGCTTCATGAGTCCTTTGTTTTGTGCCCTCTTCTCTATGTTGGCAGAAAACAAGTTTGCTCCCTCATCATTGCGAAATCTTTTCAAATGCTTAAACATGGCTCTAATGTCCCCTCTCAGATGCCTTTTCTCCAGGAAAACATTCCCAGCTTCCTAAGCCACTCCTCATAAGACTTGGTGTCTTATGACCTTTGATCGTTTGGGCCGCTTTTCTCTGGATACGTTCCAACTTATCCATATCCTTCTTGAATTGCGGTGCTCAGAACTGTGTTATTCCAGGTGAGGTCAGACCAAAGCAAAATAGAGCGGAACTATGACTTTCCTTGCTTTAGACACTATACTCCTATTGACGCAGTCTAGGATCCTGCAAATGGAGAATATGTCTACATCTGACAAGAGCCTTTAAAAAAGCTCTGTTCAGCAGTGATTTCAACACTTCTGTCTCAGTGTCTCAACACTACCTACCTGAAAAATGATGCTTTTAGGTTCCTTCTAAAATCCAGGTTATTGCTAACCCCTCGCCCTTACTACAAACCCTATGGTGGCAAAAAAAACCCCCAAACAAACAGAAGAATGAGAGGATACATTATGTAGTGTGGTAGTTAAAATTAAAATAATATTTCACGCAATAACAAAGCTTTCAAATTCCATCCTTCACTAGTCAATTCTACTCCTGAAAATTAAAAAAATGCAAGATTCCCAGGATTGACACAGATCAATACTGTATACCCCAGGAATTGATTCCAAATGGACCCATCCTTTTACTGTATGTGCATAACTGTCTGTTTCCCTGCCTTTCGTAGGACTGCACCAAAAAGCCTTCCACCAAGTTGTCTTTGTGAGTCAATTAAAATGGTAAGACAAGTACACAGCCTGCAAAAATATAACGCTATCCTTTTCTGAGATTCACAACACTCCTTCAAAGCCATGTTTCTCCTTCTTCAAGGTGAGTTAAGAATAAAGTCTTTTACCTACTATGATGATGATGATTATCATAGAATCACAGAGTTGGAAGAGACCTCGTGGGCCATCCAGTCCAACTCCTGCCAAGAAACAGGAAAATCGCATTCAAAGCACCCCCAGCCAGTCTCTGTTTAAAAGCCTCCAAAGAAGGAGCTTCCACCACAGCCCAAGGTAGAGTTCCACTGCTGAACAGTTCTCACAGTCAGGAAAATCTTCCTAATGTTTAGGTGGAATCTCCTTTCCTGTAGTTCGAAGCCATTGTTCTGCGTCAAAGTTTCCAGGGCAGCGGAAAACAAGCTTGTTCCCTCCTCCCTATGACTTCCCCTCACATCTTGATACATGGCCATCATGTCTCCTTTCAGCCTTCTCTTCTGCAGGCTAAACATGCCCAGCTCTTTAAGCCGCTCCTCATAGAACTTGTTTTCAAGACCCTTGATCATTTTAGTTGCCTTTCTCTGGACACATTCCAGCTTGTCGACATCTCCCTTAAATTGCAGTGTCCAGAAAGGGTCACAGTATTCCAGGTATGGTCCCGCTTTCTTCTCTTAAAAGAAACTCAAAGTGGCCAACAATGTTAAAACAATGGACAATTTAAACCCTACAGCATAATAATACTAAGACAGAGTGAAACAGTGAAGTAATAAAATATTAAAACAAATAAAACACGACATAGTAATCCCTGGTTCATTCTTAACTTTGTAGTTTCCTTTGTTTACTCTTTATAACTTTATCAGATTTCTAGCTGATTTTGATGAAATAAATCCAATCTCTCACAAGTATAAAATTCTAAAAGAGAAATCCTAAAATTAAATTCATTAAATTCTCAGTGGGAACACAAAACTGCACCACATTTTTTCCTCCTTGAACTGACACATATCTACTATTTTTTTTGCTGGTTAGATGTTGGCTCTCCAAGCATATGTAAATATAAAAGCCATTAGTAAACATCTTTGGAGCTTGTAACCTGAAATTGCCTGCCATGTTTATTTTTGAGATAGCCTCTGTTCATATCAACCTGAAACTGAGGAATGTTCATCTACTACTGCCTCCCTGGTGGCACAGCAGGTTAAACCGCTAAGCTGCTGACCCTGCTGACAGAAAGGTTGGCAGTTCAAATCCGGGGAGCAGGGTGAGCTCCCGCTGTTAGAGCCAGCTCCTGCCAACCTAGCAGTTCAAAAACATGCAAATGTGAGTAGATCAATAAGTACTGCTTCTGTGGGAAGGTAACGGCGCCCCATGCAGTCATGCTGGCCACATGACCTTGGAGATGTCTATGGACAACACTGGCTCTTAGAAATGGAGTACCACCCCCCAGAGTCGGACATGATTTGACTTAATGTCAGGGGAAACCTTTACCTTTATCATCTACTATTATGCTAAAAGGAGTCTGATTCTTAACTGATTTAGCTTTCCTGTTCTTCTGCAAAGAGGCTAAGACTCTAAGAAACTCTTAATTCTGATTTGCTCAAGAATTATAACGAGCCGATCTACAGAACTGACAAAACCAGATCAAAAGAACTGGAATCATCTGGTACAATATTTAATCTTCTAACAGGGGGATGCTTCAGAACTATCCAAATGCTTAAAACACTAAAAATAAATGAAGGTGACTTTCCAACAGATCTCAGAGCCATAATGAACTGCACATTTTCAGAAAACGGGAAGGTTGCAGAAACAAAGAGAAGCTGGCGGGGCTATCACAAGGAAATATATTGGATTAAGTAAATGTATGAACTACAGACAGTCCCTGAGTTACAGACATTTGACTTGCAAATGACTCCTAGTTAAGAATGGGGGGTGAGACAACAGGAAGTGAGAGAAATCTACTCCTAAGAAGGGAAATTCACTCCTGGAAGAGTAACTACGGGGAAAAGGTGTCTACCGAAGCTTTATAACCAATCTTTGTTTCACAACAAGCCAAATTTTACAAAATCCAAAGATCACAGGGACAGAAAGTGAGGTGAAATCTTCTGAACAGTGGAACAGACAGTAAAACAAACAACACAGGAGTGTTAACCCTGTCAGCGTTGTAAACTCATAGTAGCAACAAACCCTTCCCTGCGCTATTCAAAGCTGATAGATAGATAGATAGATAGATAGATAGATAGATAGATAGATAGATAGGCTGGAGTTAAAAATTCAACTTAAGAACCAGATGGATCCAATTATAAGGGACTAAAGGAGGCCCAGTACTGACCGATGTCAACTTAGTAATTTAATTAAGACCGGAAGATCAACTGTTCCCCAGACTTCTTTTGTATCACTGTCCACTGCACTGAAAAAAGTCAATTTTTCCACAATGACTTATCTTTTTGACATAATTTTAGGGCATCAAGTATGTGGTTTGTGTGTAGGACTATGACTGGGAGACTAGAGTTCAAATCCCCACTGGATTCAGATAAACTGCATTATAGGAGTCTACACTGACCCTATAATCCAGATTGAAACTTCACGATATGGCAGTGTAGATGAGGCCAGAGTAATAGACTATCAAAAGCACACTATAAACTTAATTACGACAGGAAGATCAACTGTTCCCTGGATTTCTTCTGAACTAAAGAAATGTCCCTTTTTTCACACTTGGTTCCCTTTTCTGCATATTTTTTTGGATGTGGTTTGAGTGTAGGACTAGGACTCGCAGGTCTCATCCACACCACCATATAATCCAGTTCAAAGAAGATAATCCAGATTCAGAAACTAGATTATATGGCAATGTAGATGGAACCTCAGAGACCAGATTGCAAATCCACACTTGGTCATGGAAACCCACTGTGGGTGACTTTGGGCAAGTCACACTCTCTCAGCCTCAGAGGAAGGCAAGAACAAACCTTCTCTGAACATACCCTACCAAGAAAACCCTATGATAGGTACATCATAGGCCCCTTTCACACAGGTGTGGTAGTAGTAATATTTCGTGGGTAGTCTGCTATGAACTGAAATATATGGCAGTATGGACTCGGATAACCCAGTTCAAAGCAGATATTGTGGGATATTCTGGTTTATATGGCTGTGTGGAAGTGCCGATAGAGCTGCTATAAATCAGAAATAATATTAAGGCTCACAACAGCAATGTATCCATGTGTGCTTATATATGTCCCTCCACACACTTGATGGCAAGAGGGGGATGATATCTGCACAATTCCAATTTTAAAAGAGGTGATCCAAAGATGGCATTATCCGGAGAATGCATTAGCTTCAAGTACAATGGCTTAAATGGGAGATGGACATAGTTCGCATGCATGTTGGCCAAGCTCTCATGTATTGCATTCATTTGGGTGCTTCTGTTAATTTGATTATATCAGTGGTTCTCAACCTTTTTTTTGACTAAGACCACTTTGACCAGGGACCACTCTCCAACATTAGTACCAAAAGGGTTACAAATTGGTTTTTGGTCAACTTTAGATTTGGTTTGGTTATTTGGGGTGCTGATTCAGAAAAGTGCATTGAATAAACATCAGCTCTAGTTTCAGATAAGGAACATATGCCATACAAAGGTCACCACCTGCTCACCAACAGAAAACCATCTTAAATAATCTAGAGCTGATGTGGTAGTAATAATCTTCCATGGGTAGTCAGCCTCTCCCCTCCCAACATCCCTGTTGTCTCGCCACTATAAGAGAGTTTTGCGAGACCAGTCGCTCTTGTTGCCATGTGGTTTCAAGGCAACAGTGTAGTAATGGTGAGGACGTGGACCATATTTTCATTCTTATGGACCACAGGTTGCGAACCATTGGCTTATATAGTTCTTGCTTACCTGGTTGGCAAATTCCCTCAGGTGAGCCATGGCTGCAGATTGGCAAAAGACCCATGCACCAGTCCTCTCAAACAGAAGAGGGTTTTCTCTCTCTTTTTGGGATCACTTAAACTATGAACAAAACATAGGAGGGAAAATACGATTGAATCACGATGAATGGCTCTTTTTAAAATCACCACCATAAAAGATAAAAGAGCTGTTTTGAAGAGAGAAAAAGCAGAGTAATAATAATAATAATGATAGACAACTAATACTTCCAATGGGCTACTTCCATCCTGGGACTAATACAAACTTCTGCATCAGAAAACATCTCACACCGAACAATGACAACAGTATTATTCTACTATAATTGCCACAGCAACATCCTATGGAATAACACGCTTTATTATTATTATTATTATTATTATGAATGACATTTATATCCTGCCCTTCTCACCCCAAAGGGAACTCAGAGCGGCTTACAAGTTATATGTACATACAATGTATTATATTAGCACAGCACAATATTAGTATTATATATTACTATATTGTACTATACCATTATACTGTAATATGATTAGTAATATTACATGTTATATGAAATATAAAATTATTATAGTGTATTATGATTAGTATTATGTTGTATTACATGATATTGTTATCAATATTATATGTGTATACAATATATTATAATATTAGCACAGCACAATATTAGTATTATATATTACTATATTGTACTATAGGGACCCCCGGTGGCGCAGTGGGTTAAAGCGCTGAGCTGCTGAGCTTGTTGACTGAAAGCTCACAGGTTCGAATCCAGGGAAAGGTGTGAGCTTCCTCTGTCAGCCCCAGCTTCTGCCAACCTAGCAGTTCGAAAACATGCAAATGTGAGTAGATCAATATGTACCCTTCCGGCAGGAAGGTAATGGCACTCCATGCAGTCAGGCTGGCCACATGGACAATGTCTACGGACAACACCCACTCTTTGGCTTAGAAATGGAGATGAGCACCAACCCCCAGAGCTGGACACGACTGGACTTCATGTGAGGGGAAAACCTTTACCTATATTGTACTATACCACTATACTGTAATATTATTAGTAATATTACATGTAAGATGAAATATATGATTATATTGTATTATTATTATATTGTATTACATGATAATATTATCAATATTATATGTGTATACAATATATATTAGCACAGCACAATATTAGTCTTATACATTACTATATTGTACTATACCACTATACAGTAATATTATTAGTAATATCACATGAAATATAAAATATATAATTATTATATCATATTATTATTAGTATTCTAGTGTCTCTTTCAGCATTACTTCATGAACGAAGATTCTTAGGAAGGACTCATCCCACGCTTTTTACAGGCACGTTGATGACTAAAAAGGCCAATCTGAGATAGGCAAGTTTGGTTGCAGAAAGCACAGCAGAAAGTCTCCTTGGGTGATGTTGTTTCCAAGTTGCGGTTCTTTCTGCGTTGTCATTTCTCTTCGAGACCCATTCGGCGTGTCTTCTTGAAAGAGGCCACAGCATTGTGGATAGTGCATCTCCATGCCTCCCGATGTGAGGCCAGGGTGGACCATTGTTGATCAATCTGGCCGAGCCTGAGATGTTTCAGGCAGCCCTTATATCTCTTTTTGGGGGCGCCTCTCTTGCGCTGACCCGTGGCGAGTTCACCATAGAGTATCTTTGGGAGGCGGTGGTCCTCCATCCTAGAGATGTGCCCAGCGCAGCTGTGTTCTCAATAGCATGGCCTCAATGCTGGTGATCCCTGCTTGCTCAAGGATCCCTGCTTCCTCTCCATTGGCGCCCCCTTGCAGTGGGGGAGAGGCTTGCATACCCTGATGAAGTTGTGAGCTATGCTGGCAGTGGCATAATAGCCACCGGTAGGGCCTTCCATGCCAGACAGGTCACAACCGAAGGGTCTGACAAAGAGCGTCAAAGGGCAGGATGGGCTCTATAGCCCAGGGGTGCTCACACTTTTTCAGCATGCGAGCTACTCTTAAAGCAACCAAGTCCAAAAGATCTACCTGCCGCCGCCGCGCGCTCCCGCCACCACGCGTGCTCCTGCTGCTGTTTTCCACCTGTGCAGCGCTTCTTCCGCCTGTGGGGCATTGCAGGAAGGAGAAAGCACGAGTTGGGGCATCCAGAGGGAGCCCCCGCAGGCGAAAGAAGCACCGCGAGAGTGGAAGCCAGCAGCAGGAGCGCGTGTGCGCGCAGGGTGTTCGCACGCATGGCAGGAGCACCCCATCTGGCTGGTGAGGCCCGAAGATCACCTTTGCAGATCAGGTTTCTGCAAAGGCAAATCATGTCTTACTAACTTGATAGAATTCTTTGAGGGTGTAAATAAACACATAGACAAAGGGGACCCAGTCGATATTGTTTACCTTGACTTTCAAAAGGCTTTTGACAAAAGTCCTCACCAAAGTCTCCTAAATAAGCTCTTCAGCCATGGAATCAGGGGACAGGTCTTGTCCTGGATTGGAACCTGGCTAAACTGTAGGAAACAAAGGGTGGTAATAAACGGACATTTCTCTGGGTGGAAAGAGGTGAGAAGTGGCGTACCCCAAGGTTCAGTTTTAGGACCGTTACTTTTTAATTTATTCATAAATGATCTGGATGTAGAAGTAAATTGTGAGGTAGCAAAGTTTGCAGATGACACTAAACTGTTCAGGGTAGTTAAAAATGAAACTGACTGTAAAGAGCTCCAGAAAGATCTCTCGAAATTGAGTGAATGGGCAACAAAGTGGCAAATGCATTTTAACCTAAACAAGTGTAAAGTCATGCACATCTGGGCAAGAACCCCAACTACACCTATCAACTGATGGGATCAAAGCTTTCTGAGACAAACCAGGAAAGGGATCTTGGGGTTTTGGTGGACAGCTCAATGAAGATGTCAACCCAGTGCGCTGCAGCAGTGAAGAAAGCAAATTCTATGCTTGGCATGATCAGGAAGGGAATCGAAAATAGGTCAGCAAATGTTGTATTGCCTCTCTACAAATCTATGGTGGGGCCACATCTGGAGTACTGTGTACAATTCTGGTCACCGCACCTCAAAGAAGGATATAACGGAACTGGAAAAGGTACAAAGAAGGGCAACAAAAATGATCCAAGGGATGGAGCAGCTCCCTTATGAAATCAGGTTGCAACGCCTTGGTCTTTTCAGCCTTGAAAAGACGGCGTTTAAGAGGTGACTTGATCGAAGTGTATAAAATCATGCATGGGATAGAAAAGGTGAATAAAGAAAAATTATTTTCTCTGTCACACAACACTAGGACTAGGGGGCACTCCCTAAAGCTCCAAGGTAGGAAAGTTAGGACTAATAAAGGGAAATATTTCTTCACCCAGAGGGTCATTGGGTTATGGAACTCACTTCCAGAGGAGGTTGTGACAGCGGTCAGCCTGGACAGCTTCAAGGCAGGATTAGACAGATTCATGGATACCAAGGGAATCAGTAGTTACTGAAATGGACATCCAAGTGCCACCTCTGTGTTGATGGAGGCAGGCAGGATTTTCCCGGGTACTGGTTGTGGGGGTCGGGAGCAGGCGAGGGTTTTGCCCTCCCTTCTGCTCGAGATCCCCGTGTACAACTGGTGGGCCACTGTGTGATACAGAATGCTGGACTAGATGGGCTGAGGTCCGATTCAGCATGGCTCTTCTTATGTTCTTATGTTCTTATCACCTGGAAGAGGGCCGAAGATCTACTAGTAGCTCCCGAGCTACCTAATGAGCACCCTGGTGTATACAATATATTATAATATTAACAAAACACAATATTAGTATTATATATTACTATATTGATGCTGCTGGACGGGAGGGGCTCTGGAGATAATCTTGCACTGCAGAACCGTGGGGGTGCGTCTACACTGGACAATTAATGCGGTTTGGGACCACCACTTTTAACCGCCACGGCTCAATGCAATGGAATCATGGAAATTCGCAGTTTTGGCAGAGAAATACCTCGCGCAACTACAACTCCCACGATTCCGTACCATTGAGCCGTGGAAGTTCAACTGGGGTCAAACTGTAGATCAGGCCTGGGCCAACTTGGGCCCTCCAGGTGATTTGGACTTCTCACCACACAATTCCTAACAGCCGGTACGGCTGTTAGGAATTGTGGGAGTTGAAGTCCAAATCACCTGGAGGGCCCAAGTTGGCCCAGGCCTGCTGTAGTTGCATCCTGAATTAGCACAAGAGTTTTAGCCTTATAGATATATTGATACAATATACATAAGATGTTATCTTTTGTGGTTATATATATAATAATAATAATAGTAGTAGTAATAATAATAATACATTTCTGCTGAACACACTGCACCATAATGGCAATAGAATCTATTGGTCGTCCCCTCTCTTAGTCAGATGGTATCGCCCACAGAGGTTCGAATCCCCCATTGCAGTGACGCAATGGGCCTGCCCCACCTCAGAGAGAGAGAGAGAGACTGAGAGAGAGAGCGCGCGCGCTCCACCCAGCCCCTTGGAGACACCTTGCCATGGCAACGGCTGCTGCTGCTGCTGCTGTCCCGCCACCCTCCCTCCGCGCGGAGCCAGCCACCCGCGTTCCATTTGCCCTTCTTCCCCTCTCACCTGCGCCCCGCTCTTCCGTCCCGTCCATCCCTCCCTCCGCTCTCGACCAGCCCAGGATACTGAGAGAACTCAGGGAACAGCAACGGCGGCAGGCAAAGAGGGAGGGGGGAGGGAGCGGGAGCGCAAACAGACATGCGCAGGACAATATCACAGAATGAGGCCTTCTGGGAAAGGTAGTTCTTCTCTCCCCAGCTTCCGTAGGGAGGTAGCGGAGCAGGGACTGCAACAACCGGAATGCATTGCGACAATCCGCGGCCAGCATATATTAGACGCGGAGGTGCCTGGGAAAGAGAGTCTGTGAGGAGACACAAACAGAGGCACAGCTCCTATCTATCCTCTCTCAAGGAATGCTTCTTCCAGGCCACAATGCATCTATAGTAGGCCTGGGCTAACTTGGGCCCTCCCTCCTGGTGTTTTGGACTTCAACTCCCATAATTCCTAACAGCCTCAGGCCCTTTCCTTTTCCCCCTTAGGAATTGTGGGAGTTGAAGTCCAAAACGCCAGGAGGGAGGGCCCAAGTTAGGTCAGGCCTATGGAAGTCAGCCTGAAGAAAATGGAAGTCCTCTACCAGCCCGCACCACAGGAAGAACACCATCATCCCCACGTCAGCATAGGCACATCTGTGCTTAAATCCGTTCAGCAGTTCGCCTACCTGGGAAGCATCATCTCTTCAGACGCCAAGATTGACAAAGAGATAGCTCACAGATTATCAAAGGCATAGAGTGCAATCAGAAGACTTCACAAAATAGTCTGGAGCAACAAGAACCTGAGGCAAAGTACCAAAATCAGTGTGTACAGAGCTATCGTACTGTAGCAGCAAATTAGGGAGTTATGGAACTCCGAGTGGCAAATTTACTCTTACCAAGGC
>JARBWK010000010.1:57410202-57519008 GCA_030556195.1 Anolis apletophallus
AGTGGGAATAAATTGTACCCTTCCGGCAGGAAGGCATGGCACTCCATGCAGTCAGGCTGGCCACATGGGACAATGTCTACGGACAACACCCACTCTTTGGCTTAGAAATGGAGATGAGCACCAACCCCCAGAGCTGGACACGACTGGACTTCATGTGAGGGGAAAACCTTTACCTATATTGTACTATACCACTATACTGTAATATTATTAGTAATATTACATGTAAGATGAAATATATGATTATATTGTATTATTATTATATTGTATTACATGATAATATTATCAATATTATATGTGTATATTAATATATATTAGCACAGCACAATATTAGTCTTATACATTACTATATTGTACTATACCACTATACAGTAATATTATTAGTAATATCACATGAAATATAAAATATATAATTATTATATCATATTATTATTATTAGTATTCTAGTGTCTCTTTCAGCATTACTTCATGAACGAAGATTCTTAGGAAGGACTCATCCCACGCTTTTTACAGGCACGTTGATGACTAAAAGGCCAATCTGAGATAGGCAAGTTTGTTGCAGAAAGCACAGCAGAAAGTCTCCTTGGGTGATGTTGTTTCCAAGTTGCGGTTCTTTCTGCGTTGTCATTTCTCTTCGAGACCCATTCGGCGTGTCTTCTTGAAAGAGGCCGCAGCATTGTGGATAGTGCATCTCCATGCCTCCCGATGTGAGGCCAGGGTGGACCATTGTTGATCAATCTGGCCGAGCCTGAGATGTTTCAGGCAGCCCTTATATCTCTTTTGGGGGGCGCCTCTCTTGCGCTGACCCGTGGCGAGTTCACCATAGAGTATCTTTGGGAGGCGGTGGTCCTCCATCCTAGAGATGTGCCCTGCCCAGCGCAGCTGTGTTCTCAATAGCATGGCCTCAATGCTGGTGATCCCTGCTTGCTCAAGGATCCCTGCTTCCTCTCCATTGGCGCCCCCTTGCAGTGGGGGAGAGGCTTGCATACCCTGATGAAGTTGTGAGCTATGCTGGCGGTGGCATAATAGCCACCCGGTAGGCCTTCCATGCCAGACAGGTCACAACCGAAGGGTCTGACAAGAGCGTCAAAGGGCAGGATGGGCTCTATAGCCCAGGGGTGCTCACACTTTTTCAGCATGCGAGCTACTCTTAAAGCAACCAAGTCCAAAAGATCTACCTGCCGCCGCCGCGCGCTCCCGCCACCACGCGTGCTCCTGCTGCTGTTTTCCACCTGTGCAGCGCTTCTTCTGCCTGTGGGGCATTGCAGGAAGGAGAAAGCACGAGTTGGGGCATCCAGAGGGAGCGCTCCGACCTGCCCGTCTCGCCGGCAGCTGAGGCTGCACAGCTGCTTCTGGATGAGAGAGAGAGGCAGGGCGCTCCCTCCAGAGGCCCCGCCTCATGCTTCCTTCTTCCTGCAATGCCCGCAGGCTTAAGGCGAAGCACCGCGAGAGCGGAAGCCAGCAGCAGGAGCGTGCGTGCGCGCAGGGTGTTCGCGCGCATGGCAAGAGCGCCCCATCCGGCTGGTGAGGCCCGAAGATCACCTTTGCAGATCAGGTTTCTGCAAAGGCAAATCATGTCTTACTAACTTGATAGAATTCTTTGAGGGTGTAAATAAACACATAGATAAAGGGGACCCAGTCGATATTGTTTACCTTGACTTTCAAAAGGCTTTTGACAAAGTCCCTCACCAAAGGCTCCTAAATAAGCTCTTCAGCCATGGAATCAGGGGACAGGTCTTGTCCTGGATTGGAACCTGGCTAAACTATAGGAAACAAAGGGTGGTAATAAACGGACATTTCTCTGGGTGGAAAGAGGTGAGAAGTGGCGTACCCCAAGGTTCAGTTTTGGGTCCGTTACTTTTAATTTATTCATAAATGATCTGGATGTAAGTAAATTGTGAGGTAGCAAAGTTTGCAGATGACACTAAACTGTTCAGGGTAGTTAAAAATGAATCTGATTGTAAAGAGCTCCAGAAAGATCTCTCGAAATTGAGTGAATGGGCAACAAAGTGGCAAATGCATTTTAACCTAAACAAGTGTAAAGTCATGCACATCGGGGCAAAGAACCCCAACTACACCTACCAATTGATGGGATCAAAGCTTTCTGAGACAAACCAGGAAAGGGATCTTGGGGTTTTGGTGGACAGCTCAATGAAGATGTCAACCCAGTGCGCAGCAGCATGAAAAAAGCAAATTCTATGCTTGGCATGATCAGGCAGGGAATCAAAAAATAGGTCGGCAAATGTTGTATTGCCTCTCTACATATCTATGGTGAGACCACATCTGGAGTACTGTGTACAATTCTGGTCACCGCACCTCAAGAAGGAGGCCCGGCTGATGGAGACCCGACGGAGAGCCTTCTCCGTGATGGCCCCTATGATCTGGAACACCCTCCCGCCTGCTCTCAGGGCCACATCGGCCCCTACCAGATTCCTGGCTGACCTGAAAACCTGGCTTTTTGCCAGGCGTTTGGGGTTTGACCGGACATTTGGAGACTGAGCCATTCTGGCACTGTGCACTCATGGTTTTAAATTGATATATCTGGGGTTTTTAAATGATGTAAGTCGCCCGGAGCACCAGTGGTGGAGGGCGACTCACAAATAAAGTTATTATTATTATTATTATTATATAACGGAACTGGAAAAGGTACAAAGAAGGGCAACAAAAATGATCCAAGGGATGGAGCAGCTCCCTTGTGAAATCAGGTTGCAACGCCTTGGTCTTTTCAGCCTTGAAAGACGGCGTTTAAGAGGTGACTTGATCGAAGTGTATAAAATCATGCATGGGATAGAAAAGGTGAATAAAGAAAAAATATTCTCTCTGTCACACAACACTAGGACTAGGGGGCACTCCCTGAAGCTCCAAGGTAGGAAAGTTAGGACTAATAAAGGGAAATATTTCTTCACCCAGAGGGTCATTGGGTTATGGAACTCACTTCCAGAGGAGGTTGTGACAGCGGTCAGCCTGGACAGCTTCAAGGCAGGATTAGACAGATTCATGGATACCAAGGGAATCAGTAGCTACTGAAACGGACATCCAAGTGCCACCTCTGTGTTGATGGAGGCAGGCAGGATTTTCCCCGGGTACTGGTTGTGGGGGGTCGGGAGCAGGTGAGGGTTTTGCCCTCCCTTCTGCTCGAGATCCCTGTGTACAACTAGTGGGCCACTGTGTGACACAGAATGCTGGACTAGATGGGCTGAGGTCCGATTCAGCATGGCTCTTCTTATGTTCTTATGTTCTTATCACCTGGAAGAGGGCCGAAGATCTACTAGTAGCTCCAGAGCTACCTAATGAGCACCCCTGGTGTATACAATATATTATAATATTAACAAAACACAATATTAGTATTATATATCACTATATTGATGCTGCTGGACGGGAGGGGCTCTGGAGATAATCTCGCACTGCGGAACCGTGGGGGTGCGTCTACACTGGACAATTAATGCGGTTTGGGACCACCACTTTTAACCGCCACGGCTCAATGCAATGGAATCATGGAAATTCGTAGTTTCGGCAGAGAAATACCTCGCGCAACTACAACTCCCACGATTCCGTACCATCGAGCCGTGGAAGTTCAACTGGGGTCAAACTGTAGATCAGGCCTGGGCCAACTTGGGCCCTCCAGGTGATTTGGACTTCAACTCCCACAATTCCTAACAGCCGGTACGGCTGTTAGGAATTGTGGGAGTTGAAGTCCAAATCACCTGAGGGCCCAAGTTGCTCCAGGCCCGCTGTAGTTGCATCCTGAATTAGCACAAGAGTTTTAGCCTTATAGATATATTGATACAATATACAATAGATGTTATCTTTTGTGGTTATATATAATAATAATAGTAATAATAATAATACATTTCTGCTGAACACACTGCACCATAATGGCAATAGAATCTATTGGTCGTCCCCTCTCTTAGTCAGATGGTATCGCCCACAGAGAGGTTCGAATCCCCCCCATTGCAGTGACGCAATGGGCCTGCCCCCACCTCAGAGAGAGAGAGAGAGACTGAGAGAGAGAGCGCGCGCGCGCTCCACCCAGCCCCTTGGAGACACCTTGCCATGGCAACGGCTGCTGCTGCTGCTGCTGCTGTCCCGCCATCCTCCCTCCGCGCGGAGCCAGCCACCCGCGTTCCATTTGCCCTTCTTCTCCTCTCACCTGCGCCCCGCTCTTCCGTCCCGTCCATCCCTCCCTCCGCTCTCGACCAGCCCAGGATACTGAGAGAACTCAGGGAACAGCAAGGGCGGCAGGCAAAGAGGGGAGGGGAGGCAGCGGGAGCGCAAATAGACATGCGCAGGACAATATCACAGAATGAGGCCTTCTGGGAAAGGTAGTTCTTCTCTCCCCAGCTTCCGTAGGGAGGTAGCGGAGCAGGGACTGCAACAACCGGCCTGCATTGCGACAATCCGCGGCCAGCATATATTGGACGCGGAGGTGCCTGGGAAAGAGAGTCTGTGAGGAGACACAAACAGAGGCACAGCTCCTATCTATCCTCTCTCAAGGAATGCCTCTTCCAGGCCACAATGCATCTATAGTAGGCCTGGGCTAACTTGGTGTTTTGGACTTCAACTCCCACAATTCCTAACAGCCTCAGGCCCTTTCCTTTTCCCCCTTAGGAATTGTGGGAGTCGAAGTCCAAAACACCAGGAGGGAGGGCCCAAGTTAGGTCAGGCCTATGGAAGTCAGCCTGAAGAAAATGGAAGTCCTCTACCAGCCCGCACCACAGGAAGAACACCATCATCCCCACGTCAGCATAGGCACATCTGTGCTTAAATCCGTTCAGCAGTTCGCCTACCTGGGAAGCATCATCTCTTCAGACGCCAAGATTGATAAAGAGATAGATCACAGATTATCAAAGGCATATAGTGCATTCGGAAGGCTTCACAAAAGAGTCTGGAGCAACAAGAACCTGAGGCAAAGTACCAAAATCAGTGTGTACAGAGCTATCGTACTGTCTATTCTTCTATATGGGCCTGAAACATGGGTCACCTATCGCCAACACCTACCACTCCCCGAACGCTTTCATCAGCGCTGTCTTCGCACAATCCTAAATATACACTGGACCGACTATGTGACGAATGTTGCTGTCCTTGAGCAAGCAGGGATCACCAGCATTGAGGCCATGCTATTGAGAACACAGCTGCGCTGGGCAGGACACATCTAGGATGGGGGACCACCGCCTCCCTAAGATACTACTCTATGATGAACTCGCCACGGGTCATCTATCGCCAACACCTACGACTCCTCGAACATTTTCATCAGCGCTGTCTTCACACAATCCTAAATATACACTGGACCGACTATGTGACTAATGTTGCTGACCTTGAGCAAGCAGGGATCACCAGCATTGAGGCCATGCTATTGAGACACAGCTGCACTGGGCAGGACACGTCTAGGATGGGGGACCACCGCCTCCCAAAGATACTACTCTATGATGAACTCGCCACGGGTCATCTATCGCCAACACCTACGACTCCTCGAACATTTTCATCAGCGCTGTCTTCGCACAATCCTAAATATACACTGGACCGACTATGTGACGAATGTTGCGGTCCTTGAGCAAACAGGGATCACCAGCATTGAGGCCATGCTATTGAGAACACAGCTGCACTGGGCAGGACACATCTAGGATGGAGGACCACCGCCTCCCAAAGATACTACACTATGGTGAACTCCCATGGGTCAGCGCAAGAGAAGCGCCCCCAAAAAGAGATAGAAGGACTCCCTGAAACAACATCTCAGGCTCGGCCAGATTGATCACCAACAATGGTCCACCCTGGCCTCACATCGGGAGGCATGGAGATGCACTATCCACAATGCTGCGGCCTCTTTCGAGAAGACACGCCGAATGGGTCTCAAAGAGAAACGACAACGCAGAAAGAACCGCAACTTGGAAACAACATCACCCAAGGAGACTTTCTGCTGTGCTTTCTGCAACCGAACTTGCCTATCTCAGATTGGCCTTTTCAGTCATCAACGCGCTTGTAAAAAGCGTGGGATGAGTCCTTCCTGAATCTTTGTTCGCGAAGTAATGCCGAGATATGCGACCACTTGCCAAACTAGTGCGGAGTTTTGGTCTGGAGTGTCATCAGTACGCTGATGACACCCAGCTGGTGCTGAGGATGGACGGACGGACGGACTTGGTACCCGATAATTTCCAGCTGAGCCTTGAAGCCATGACTGGTTGGCTACATGCCAGCCGGTTGAGAGTGAACCCACTGAAAACGGAGATCCTATGGCTGGCTCGCCCGGGTGTGTGTGAGCTCCGGCTGCCTACTCTGGACAGCGAGGCATTACGCCCGTCGCCCTTAGTAAAGAGTCTGGGGGTCCAATTGGAACCACTGCTGATCATGGAGGCCCAGGTCAGCAGATCCGCCTTTTTCCACCTGCGACAGGCTTGGCAGCTGGCGCCATACCTTACCAGGAATGATCTAGCTACGGTGATCCAGGCAACGGTCATCTCGAGGCTAGACTACTGTAACACCCTCTACATGGGTCTACCTTTGGCAGTTATCCGGAAACTCAAACTCGTGCAAAATGCAGCAGCTAGACTCCTGGCGGGAGTACCGGTCAGGAGCCATATCACTCCAACTCTGCAGCAAGTGTTGGTCTTGACCTTTAAGGCCCTATATGGTCTGGGGCCGGTGTACTTGAGGGACCGTCTACTCCCATATGCTCCCTTCGGTCAGAGGACCAAAACCTGTTACACGTCCCTTCCATTAGGTCCTTTCACTTGTCATCAACCAGGCAGAGAGCCTTTTCCATCATTGCACCGAGCCTGTGGAATGCCTTGCCGGCGGACGTTCAGGTGATAAACGAGCTGCCAGCCTTCTGGAAGGCGTGTAAGACAGCCCTCCTCCGGCAGGCATTTAATCTTTAAACCATGTCAATCTGTATGCGGACAGAAACATTGTTTCTACGCTTTTTAATGTTCTTATCATTTTAGTGGTATGTTACCTTGTGCATTTTGTAAACCACCCTGAGCCAATTTGGAAAGGGCGGTATATAAATTGAAACAATAAAAAATTGGGGGGTAACCCCCCCCACCCCAGGACTCTGTAAATTCATAGTTTTGCCGAGGACACCAGGCTGGAATTATCCCATAATAATCTATCTCTCCCCCTGATATCGAGCAGAATTTGGGGGTCTAGCCGTGAAGGCAGACCAGTCAGACCCACCAAAGAGGATCCGATATAGCCCTGGCAAGATAGGAAGCAGCCAATCCAATTTTCCCTGAATTTCCCCAAATAAAGATCTCACCAATTTGAAAAAAAACGCCACCGAGTTGTTTATTTCGTTCCAGATGGAGTGGATGTCAAGCCACAATCATTTGCCCAAAGCTGACATAAATCGCAAGGCAATACAGTACATACTTATAGAGAAACAGAGCTGTCAAAAATCAAATTTCCTGTCCCCCACCCCTATGCCGGCTTTAAGCTGATTGTTGCACCTCGGCCAATCAGAAAGCCAGCGCCGCTTCTGGCTCTCATTCAATGAGAGCAAAGGAGGTGGTCCAAGCAGGAAACAATGAACTAGGATGACATGATGAGTTGATTAAAATGGTTAATGTTTGTCCAAATGCCAGCGATTACTTTTTTAAAATCCTCAAGCTAGCCCTTCTATTGTCCCAAGTGAAAGAAATAAACATTTTTGGTCTGGCACAGATGCCAAACTCCAATAGTCCTTAATCCTAGATAGGGATCTCAGATAGTATCCGGTCGCTGGTTTCTGAAAAGGGAATGGAAACTAAGGGTGAGGCAGATTGGGACACATCCAAAGCTTTTCAAAGGCAGGATGTCCCCTTTGTCTCCCAGATGGCCAATGATAAAATCACCAGTGGACATATTTCCTCAAGTGGGCCAACTCCGAAGCCTGAGGAAACGTCCTTTGTTTATGGTCCATGCAAGTACTGTTTGTTAAGTCCTTGTGTTTAGAGATTACTAGTCCAAGAAGTTTCCTAAGCTGTTGGTATGCTGGGGTCACGAAAAGATGGCATTTCATATTTCATATAGGGATATAGGCAAGGGGAAAGCATATAGGAAATACATTCATATAGGAGGAAAATAGGAACCATATCTTCTCATATCAACCCATCCCACCCACCAGAGTCCATTAGGAGCCACAAATCATGAGAAAAGTCCATGGGGTTTGAAAGGTAAAAGTTTCCAAAAAGTTCCTGAAAATCCTTTAAAAGTGGGCAAAAGTTCATAAAAGTTCAAGAAAGTTCATAAGTGTGGGTTACAGGGGAATTGCCATGTGGGGCCATGGGGCCATGGGAAGAGCCTTAGATTCCCACATGGGGGATAGGGGATTATAGGATCATCCCAGCCTGGTGTTCTTGGTAAAACTATGAATTCCTTGGTTTTGAACTATCTTTTATAGAGTCCTTGGAAGGATCACTTCCGATATCACCCCCATGTGGAAACCTAAGGTTTTCCATGGCCCCATGGCCCCACATGGCAACGCCCCTGTAACCCAAACTTTATGAACTTTTTCCAACTACTATAAACTTTTGGGAACTTTCATCAACTTTTGAGGACTTTTAAGACCTTTAGGATCTTCCATGGACTTTTTGTTAGCTCCCTGTGAACTGTGAACTCTTATGAACTCTTTTTATCACCTTTTCCAAACTTATATGAACGTCAATGGACTTTGGGGGGGGCTGACGTGACTTTCCCTTAGACCCTGCATGATTCCCCATCTTTTCCTATAAATTCCTTGTATATTCCCTTGCCCCATTCCCCATACCTTATGTGCATGTATGTTTACATTTCTGAAAAATGAAGGAAAAGCCACCTTCTTCATGAATCCAGCACCTCATGGCTTCAGGGAGCGTTTCTCAATTTCCTAAGCCAGTAAATCCTTAGACAAAGGACTCAACCAGAAACTCATTGCATGAACAAGAGATAAATGGTTCTTATTCGACCAGATCTTGGAGGGCAAAGGCTAGTCCATCTGGAAAGATAAGACCTATGAGCATCTGAACCATTCAACACAAAGGGTGTCTTCCTGTCTGCGAAGAATTAGGATGTCTTCATTGTGCCAACCCAACCGGCCAAAACCAGCCTCAGTCTTCATCAATGAACCCCATACCCGGGATGGAAGGACAACAAAGGATCTAGCCCCTGAGCTAGACGAAAATGTTTTTTTTCAAAGGACTTAAATAATAGCTCTAGCCAGTTTGAGGGCTTAAGCTATCACTGACCGATTGGACATTTTAATCATTTTTATCCTGTCATCTTTTCATTTTTTTCATTGTTTCCCTGTTGCCCGCCTCCCTTCCACCTCATTGGCTGACCAGCCAAAGCAGAGCTCAGGCCACTATTGGCTCTTCTGCTGGCTTTCTGATGTTACAGCCAATCATAACAAAACCAGCTTGGAAGGGAGGGAGTGGGGTGGGCATGGGAACTTTTTAATCTGAAGGCTATAAATATTGTATCTTTTTGGCCAGTGGGCATGTCGATTTGTTGGCAGATTACTGCAATCGCCATCCTTTCCAGCTGGAATGAAATAAACATCTCGGTGGCTTTCTCTTCAACTTGGTGAGATTTATTCTGTGATAGTGGCTTCTCTTTCTCACCAGGCAACCCACAATGGCTTGGGCCGAATCCACAGCCATTCTAAATTGCTCGACATCAGGAATTGAAGTCCAAAACACCTGAAGGGCCCAAGTCTGCCCATATCTGCTGTAGATACACTCTTCTGAGGCTTGAATTATGAGACTGGACCAGGAACCCCTTGGTAGAAGAGAAATCGCATCCTGAGTCCAGCCCATATTGTTTCACCTGTATCTAAGTAGGTAAAAGTGCCTGTGTTATTGAACAAACCGCCAGCAAAGGCTTGGCTGCAGCATCTGGCTAGATTACCTAACCAGGCGGGCAGGTTCGGTGCCTATCCCCAACCTTTGTTTACGCTTCATTTGTTTTAGATAAAACCCAAAAGAATAGGTAAAGTTGCTTTGGCAAGAATGGCTGGTTCTTCGTTTACAGAAAGGGTGGGGTCCAATTGCTCAAGTGGTTGGAAGGAAATTACATGAAAATTCCCAAGAATGTCAACACTATGATAGTGCAGTACTAACTGATATAAAGTGTTCCCTCATTTTTTGCTGGGGTTATGTTCCAGGACCTCCCGCAATAAGTAAAAACAAAAAATTATTGTAATATTTATACATTATTTTAGTGATTATTCACTATTTTAAGTCTTTATAACAGGAGTGCTCACACTTTTTCAGCATGCGAGCTACTTATAACACAACCAAGTCAAAATGATCTACCTACCCACTACAAAAATGTGAAACATATAACACAATATCTGCTTTGAACTGGGTTTTCTGAGTCCACACTGCCATATAATCTGATTCAAAGCAGATAACATGGGATTTTATTCAATGGTGTGGAAAGGACCTCAGATTACCCAGGGCCCTTCCACACATCCTATTTTACAGTTGACACACACAAACCGATTTCTTACTACTGGACGAATTGCTGCCAAATTTGGTCACAAGACACCTACAAGGAGTGACCCGCCCCCCCATCATACATTCAGCCTGCCAAGCCCACGGGGCCTACCAATAATAGCCCCCTGGAACTCCCTCCCATGGACCGAGGCAACAGGCGGCCTAGGACCAAGGTCTGTGTCCCAACACCCAACCCATCCAAGGGTCTCAATCTAAGACACCGAGGGAGGGGAAGCAGACGGAGAAGAAGGAGCTTTGGTCCTAGGACTTTTTGGGGGGTAGGTTTTGGCCCGAGAAACAATACCCACAACCCGACCCGCGGGAGGCGGCCGAGAAGCAGGCCATAGGGGGCCGGAAATGAGACTGCTACCTCTAATAGATCTAAGAGGGATAGCGAGCTACGGAGGGGTAACAGGCCTCCCACCCAGGGTTCATACCCACAGCCCCCCGAGAAACCTGTGTCCATCCATCCGAAGTCACCTGGTGGGAGTCGGGGACTGCCACCAACTTCCCCTTTTCACGGGGTATGCCGAAAGCTAAATCCCTCACAGGTGCCCAGGCCTCAGATTCAGCAGGTATCCCAGTAATCTCAGGGCGGGGAGTGCACGGTAGGCGCAGGCCGAATGCAAGACCTACAGCGAGAGCCAGACAGAGTCACATCAGGACTCGACCTCGCCCTGACCTGCGACCTATTCCCAGGCACGCTGATGATAGACTTCCAGCTATCTCCCCTTCCTCTCTGGTGCTGGTAAATGCTAGATCTGTCCGGAACAAGTCCGCCACCATCAGGGAGTTCTGTGAGGATGAAAAAGCAGACCTATTCTGCGTCACCGAAACGTGGCTCCAGGATGGCGACAACACCTGCCTCCAGGAAATTCCCCCCTGACTACGTTGCCACGCACCAGAATAGGGGACGGGGGTGGGGTGGCAATACTCTCCCGCGATGGATTACACCTTAGAGCGATCCCTGTGCTGACCACCTCAGGGCTTGAAAGTGCTGGCCTGGTGTGGGAGTCCCAGGAGAGCTTGGCCGTCCTGCTGGTGTACCGTGCGCCTAGCGCACTGACAGAAAGCCTGGCGCGGCTGCTGGAGACTGTCGGAGTGGGCATTGAGGTTTCCCAGGCTTATTGTCCTGGGGGACTTCAATGTCCACGCCGACGCAGCCTCTGCTCCATCTGCAGCCACGGACCTAATCTCGACCATGGCGACATTAGGCCTCTCCCTCTGTAGCTCGGGACCCACACATTCAGCCAGGCACACCTCGACTTGGTTTTCAGCGCGGGGTTCAAGTGGACCTAGCCTCCGTAATAGAGGTTCCATGGTCGGACCACTGTGCTCTAAGGATCCGGTTGAGCAACCGCCCCCATGCAAGGGCGCCGAACGGATTTGGGTTCGCCCGAAGAGACTTATAGAACCCGAAAGGTTCCTGAATGCTCTGAGGGATCTGGAGTCTATCAGCGTCTCAGTCGATGAGCAGGTTCACTCCTGGAACACCTCTCTTGCTAGAGCTCTCGACGAGATTGCCCCCAGGCGTCCTCTCCGACCCCGCAAACATCAATCTCCTTGGTACACAGCAGATCTTAGGTCGATGAAGCGGGAGAGGAGACGACTAGAGCGCGTGTGGAGGAAACTCCGTGACAGAGCCTCAGTATCAGCTTATAAGCTATTCAAAGATGCTTATGAGCGTGCTGTCAAGGCGGCCAAAAATGTGTACTTCTCCGCCTCGATAGCGTCTGCTAGCTCACGCCCGGCCCAATTGTTCAAGGCAATTCGGTCTTTGACGACGGTCCCTACTGTCCCAAAAATAGTGATCAGGCCCTCACTGCCGGTGCTTTCCAGAGCTTCATCACAGACAAGATACTAAGCCTCCGCCGGGACCTTCCAGCCACGGTTGACACAGTAAGAGAACTTGAGACCCCGTGGCCCTCCGCCGGGCCCACCCTCGACCGGTTTCGGCCACTGGACGCAGATGCTGTTGATAAGATAGTGGCTGCAACTAGGCCTACCACCTGCTCCCTCGACCCGTGCCCCTCCTGGCTTGTTAGATCGTGCCTGGAGGGGTTACGTGGCCTCTGTTGAACATCGTAAACAGCTCCCTTGAGCAAGGAGTCTTTCCAGAGTGCTTAAAAGAGGCGGTGGTAGCTCCATTACTGAAGAAACCGTCACTAGACCGGCGGTTCCTCCAACTACCGACCAGTGTCGAACCTTTCGTACCTGGGGAAGGTAGTTGAGAGGGCAGTAACGGAGCAGTTGCAGTCCTTCTTAGATGATGCAACATGGCTAGACCCCTTCCAGTCCGGCTTCCGTTCGGGGCACGGGACGGAGACGGTTCTGGTATCCGTCACAGACCAACTCCGCTGCCAGCTCGACCAAGGCGGGTCTGCGCTGCTCGTTATTGGACCTCATGGCAGCGTTTGACACGGTCGACCACAATCTATTGGTCCACCGCCTGGCCGTGGCTGGAGTGAGGGGGACAGCCCTTAAATGGCTGACCTCCTTCGTCCACCAGCGGTCTCAGCGTGTGAGGAGGGACGAGGTGGTCTCCGAGGGCTCCCCACTACTCTGTGGAGTCCCCCAGGGGGCCATTCTCTCCCCTCTGTTATTTAACATCTACATGCAGCCGCTTGTTATGGGCTGGAGTGTCACCAGTACGCTGACGACACCCAGCTCATTCTGAGGATGGAGGGCAGGCCGGGTTCTGTCCCCGATAATTTCCAACACTGCCTCGAAGCCGTTACTGGATGGCTGCGAGCCAGTAGGTTGAGGGTGAATCCGGCGAAGACGGAGATCTTGTGGCTGGGTCGCCCGGGTGATGTTAATGTCCAGCTTCCGAGCCTAGACGGTGTGGTGTTATGCCCATCGCCTTCCGTAAAGAGCCTGGGGGTCCATTTGGACTCCCAGCTGACCATGGAGGCCCAGGTCTCTGCGGTCAGCAAGATCGCTTTTCATCTGCGACAGGCAAGGAGGCTGGCCCCCTATCTCTCCCGGAACGATCTGGCCACGGTGATCCAAGCCACAGTCATCTCAAGGCTGGATTACTGCAACGCGCTCTACGTTGGCCTTCCTCTGTCGGTGACCCGGAAGCTCAGGCTGGTGCAGAACACTGCCGCCCGGCTCCTGTCTGGCATGCCAGCTGGCGCCCACATAACACCTGTTTTGCAGGATCTGCACTGGCTGCCAATTAAGCACCGGATCGCCTTCAAAGTGTTGGTTCTTACCTTTAAGGCCTTGCACGGCCTGGGGCCAGCATACCTGAGGGACCGTCTCACTCCATATTGCCCTTCGAGATCACTACGGTCCGAGGATGCTAACTTCCTGGAGATACCATTGACAAAGTTGGCACGCCTAACATCCACTCGCCGGAGGGCATTCTCTGTCATAGCTCCCACGCTGTGGAACGCCCTCCCGGCCGAAACCAGGGCCTTGAGGGACCTGCTCCCGTTTAGATGGGCATGCAAAACCCATCTGTTCAAGCAGGCCTTTGGCGAGTAGGCCCGTGTATCTTTAAGTATGCTATTGCTGAACTGTGTTGTTGTTCCTGCTACCATTGCTATTTTAACTGTTTTTATTGTTTTTATTGTTGTTATTGTTTTGTTTTTACTGTGCCTTTGGCTCTGTGAGCCGCCGCGAGCCTCCGGGAGTCGGCGGCATAGAAGCCTGAATAAATAAATAAATAAATAAATAAATAAATAAATAAATAAATAAATGATTTTGTCGTTTGAGAGTTGTAGTTGCTCGGATTTATAGTTCACCTACAATCAAAGAGCATTCTGAACCCCACCAACAACAGAATTGGGGCAAACTTCCCACACAGAACCCCCACAACCAACAGCAAATGTTCAAGGCAGAGAGGAAAGGAAGGAAGGAATGAGGGAGGGAGGGAGGGAGGAAACAGGAAGGAAAGAAGGCAAGGCAAGAAGGAGGGGAGAAAGGAAGAATGGAAGGAAAGGAAGAAAGGAGATGAGGAGGGAAGGAAGGAATGGCTCCCATATGGGCCATAGCGATGCGGGTCACGCCGCCGCCACACTGACTGGCCGGCAGCTCCTGGGCGGTGTCGGAGCCTGCGGGGCGGGACTGAGCCTTCCTCCCGCCTTGCCTGTGATCTACCAGGATGCCCTACGCGATCTACCAGTAGATCGCGATCTTTCTAATGAGCACCCCTGCTTTATAAACTTAAAATAAAGTGAAGGAAAGGAAGGAAAGGCTCTTCAAGGCTGGAGGGAGGGAGGACTGAGGAGGGAAAGCACTTTGGAGAGCAGCGGCAGCAAAACCCACAAAACAGTGAAAATACCATGATATATATTTTAAATTAATATTTTTTGAAATCCATGAAACAGCGAGTCTGGAATAAGTGAACAACGAAGTAACAAGGGAACACTGTAAATGCTTTTATGTTTATTTGACCTTTGGCACCCTTCTGTTGAGCCCCCAGGTGGCGCAGTGGGTTAAACCACTGAGCTTCTGAACTTGCTTACCCTAAGGTCTCAGGTTTAAATCCGGGCAGCAGCATGAGCTCCCACTGTTAGGCCCAGTGTCTGCCAACCTAGCAGTTCGAAAACATGCAAATGTGGGTAGATGAATAGGTACCGCTCTGGTGGAAAGGTAACAGCGCTCCATGCAGTCATGGGAAGGTAACATTGCTTCATGCAGTCATGCCAGCCACATGACCTTGGAGGTGTCTACGGACAACGCTGGTTCTTTGGCATAGAAATGGAGATGAGTCCCAACTCCCAGAGTCAGACATGACTGGACTTAATATCAGGAAAAAAAACTTTACCTTTACCTGCCCTTCTGCTAATTGCTATAGCAGCCTCCATTCTGTATTCAACTTTTGTGTGAGAGTAAGTATTGTGTTATATACATACACACACACACACACATAGAGCTCAACAAAAAAATCTTAGTGTCTTGGTTTTTAGGCTGTCCCTGTGGTTATTTGGGACACTGGTTCAGAAAACTGCATTGGATAGACTGCATCTGCTCTAGTTTCTTCATGTATTTGATGGCTGAAAGCGAGGAGTCGAGGAGCCTTCTAATCAAGGTGAAAGAAGAAAGTGCAAAAGCTGGGTTGCAGTTAAATATCAAAAACACCAAGATGATGGCAACCAGACTGATTGATGACTGATAAAAAGAGGGAGAAAACATGGAGGCAGTGACAGACGTCGTATTTCTAGGCACAAAGATTACTACAGATGCAGACTGCAGCCAGGAAATCAGAAGACATTTACTTCTTGGGAGGAGAGCAACAACCAATCTCAATAAAATAGCTAAGAGTAGAGATATCACACTAGTAATGAAGATCCGCATAGTTATAGCAATGGCATTCCCCGTAGTAACCTATGGATGCAAGAGCTGGACCATAAGGAAGGCTGAGTGAAGGAAGATTGAAGCTTTTGAACTGTGATGCTGGAGGAAAATTCTGAGAGTGCCTTGGACCACAAGAAGATCAAACCAGTCCATACTTCAGGAAATAATGTCCAACTGCTCTCAGGAGGGAAGGGTATTAGAGGCTAAGATGAAGTACTTTGTCCACATCATGAGAAGACAGGAAAGCTTGGAGAAGATAATGATGCTAGGGAAAATGGAAGGAACAAGGAAGAGGGGTTGACCAAGAGCAATATGGTTGGATGGTATCCTTGAAGTGACTGACTTGACCTTGAAGGAGCTGGGTGTGATGATGGCCGACAGGGAGCTCTGGCATGGGCTGGTCCATGAGGTCACAAAGAATCGGAAGCGACTGAAAGAATAAACAATAAAAATCATGGTTATTTACTCCACCCTTCTCACCCCAAAGAGGACTCAGAGTGGCTTTATAGAACACACATACGGCAAATATTCAATAGCGATTATACAATAACAAGGACAGACAACACAACAGAGGTAAAGGCAGTTTTTCCCATCTTATTTCCAGAATCTTGTAGGCTGTGCTTTACTCCAGCTGTGTGTGTGTGGGGAGGGGGTTGCTGTCACTCTATCTGCCATGCCAAGGAGCTTTCCTCTAGTCAGTGTACTTAAGGGTGCCTTTACTACCTCTCCGCTAAAAGTGGTACCTATTTTATCTACTCGCATTTCTGCTTTTGACCTGAAAGGTGGTCTGGGGCTAACGACAGATGCTTAACCCTGACCTGGGCTCGAACTGTTGATCTTCCGGTCGGCAGTATTTTTCTGCAGCACAGCTGTTTAGCTTGTTGTGCTAAGCCCTGGTAAATGGCGTATGTTCTGTATCTCAAATATTAGAGCCAATGGGGGGAAGCTGGTGCCATTTTTGGAACCAGCAGGTCAAATATACCCAGAAGCAGGTCTAAAATTTTAGGTACCAAAATGTGTGTTGGACACTGTAAGACGAATGTACTGTATAACAACATTTGTTTTTCCATCTGGGACAGGAATTCTAGCACAAAAACATGTTCTTAATTACCAACAGTTGGCTTTGATGTCACTGACTCTTTGTGATGTCAACTGGATTCAACCTTTCTGATCCCACTTTTGTATTCCAAGAGTCCCCATCCTGATGGTGCCAAGTCTACAAAGCATGAATCTGCTGTGGGAGCATAGTTATGGAATACCATTAGGGGCCTGATTTATGCCAATATTGTTGGAGCCAGATTTCAAGTCCTAACCCTGACTCTCTGGTTTCCATGCGTCATCTTCCAGACAGGAGACAATGGTGCAATTTCTCCAGTTTTGGTGAGCTCAGCTCCAGGAAAGCAGAAAGGATTGCATGCAGCCCTCAACCTCAGCTAGACCAGACTCTTGCAACTATTTTGCAAACCTGAATGGAATGGTTCCTGCAACTTGTGAACACTTTCTATGTAGCTATTTCAATTAGCTTCCTCCTCCACTCCCTTTTAGAGAACAAAGCAGTATATAAATGACTATAATAATATAATAATTCTTGTGGTGCCAGGATTCACTCAATGCTTTGGTCTGCTGCATTTGCCTTCCAACTAGAAACAAGGAGACTAGAATTAATGTTCTTTATGCCTAAATAAATGAGAAGGAATAGTCCACATCTTTCACCTTGATCTTGGAACTGCCCCTTTGACTAATATTTCTGTCTTGATGTTCAAGTTTTCCGTGTATATGATGAATAAGCTGTGAGCAACTGGGATTGTACTTAATCTGGAAGACATTACCAGGAGTCTTCCCTAGGTCCCAGGTCGTGACCCAGAAACCTCCGGGCCTGCGGTGATCCTGAAGTGGCAATTCTAATGTTAAGTGAAACTATAGTTGCTTACTAAAGTATCTGGGGACTTACACAAATCAAAACGTGTGGTTTTACATAATTTTATACCATCTTTAATAGCCTCAAGGCATCAGATCTCATCAGATCTTGCAAGCCAAGCAAGCCCTGCCCTGGTTAATACTTGGATGAGAGGCCACCAATGGAATACTAGGTTCTGTAGGCTAGACTTCAGAGGAAGGAACTAGCAAAACCACCTCTGATTATTCCTTGCCTAAGAAAACTATGAAATTCATGTGGTCACCACAAGTTCACAGGTGACTTGAAGGCATATGCATATGTACAATGATTTTAACCTGTTTTTTCCAACTCATTAAATTGCTTACTATATATTTTAGCTCTTTAGATTTATTTTCATTGTTTTAACTTCATCAAGTTGGTTGTTCTGTATGTTAATATGAGATCTTTAGAAGGTGGAATATAAACATTTGAAGAAATAAGTAATACTCTGCAGATAGCATTGTGTTTGCTCATATGTGCATCATTTGTGGCAGTGACCTGCTGAAAAACTGAGTCTGGGAAATACTGGTATTAACATGTAAGTTGCTATGTAATTCCTTAAAGCTCAATAAAGCAATTCATTGTTATCACTGTTGCAAAATGAATAACTTCTCATTTGTTATTGTTTTAAGAAATGCACAGTTTGGGATTTAAACAAGACACATGCTTTCTCATACAAGGAAATACTTCTCAACTGTCTGTAAATATATATTAAGTTATTAGAAAACGTTTTTTCTAACCATTGTTACATTAGCTATAATTCATATTTATTATGTTAATTTTGAAATGTAACTTTATTTAGTCATCATTACAAAAAAAGGAAACAATTGCAGATTAACTGCATTACTTTTAACTTTGTTATATTGTAACTACAATCAAAAAGGCTCGGCGTCATAGTGGATGAAGCAACAGCTCCCCCTGTGGCCAAATCGAGCAGCCTACAGGATCAAGTGGAAGAACTGCTGAATGGCCTCTATCTGTCTGTATGTCTTGTATGTAAAAAAAAGGGGGGGCATTGAATGTTTGCTGTGTATATGCGTATTGTGATCCACCCTGAGTCCCTGTCAGGGCGGAATAGAAATACTGTAAATAAAATAAATAAATACTGTAAATATAACTAACATTTATCAAAGTTTAGAGATAATCTTACCAAAGACATTGTTTTGGTAAGGAGTCCTTCTTGAACTGACCTAAAAGGGATGATCCCTTCACTGAACCTCAAACCTAATGTTATAGTCCAGTTACACATATAGAATATGGCAAGAATTCTATGCTATTCTATACCTGGATATAGCATATTATTTGAAAACACAGAAATGCTGGACCACTCTAACAACTACCATGTCAGACAACACAGAGAAGCCATTGAAATTCACAAGCATGTGGACAATTTCAACAATGCGGCATTGAATTTTTGCTGTAGTTTGTAAGCCTCCTGAGTCCTCTTCCAGGTGAAAAGGCCAGAGTATAAATATAGTAAATAATAAATAAACAGAAAGGAGAAAACCATGAAAATGAACAAAATCTGGCTATCAGTATTACAAAAAATCTCTAAAATCAGGACAGTAAATAAAGAGCAGCACTCAAAAGGAAGGGGAACCCCAGACAAGAATCAATCAGGGCCAGCTCCCAACAAAGGATTCCTCCAGGCAGCAATCAGCCAGGCTTTGAATCTGCAAGGCCATTAAATGTTAATCAAGGTGGCCAATTGCAACATTAACACTTGCCTCAAGCAGTTCTTTCTCCCACCACGGACATTCTACAAATATAAACCTCACTTGCCTTGTTTCCAACAGACCTCACCTCTGAGGATGCCTTGTTGAAATGGATAGAGTGTATTATAGTGGTGAAATGTGAATGTGTGTGTATATATATCTGGTGCTGTGTCAGAGCAAAGATGAAATGTACACTGCTGGTGCAGAAAGGGTTAACCAGCAGGTTGTGGAGATTGGGAAGTGACGAAGGACGTTTGTGCCAGTGTGCCTCGGCGTTTTGTACAAAAGCTGTGTAATCTGTCCTTGTCTCGTGTTGGGAGTTTGTGCTGTGGATTGAGGTGGACTGTTTTGTGAGTAAAGAATTGTTTTTGTACTGACGACTCAGCATCCTGATTTATCCAAGAAGCTTCATAACATCTTCTGCTTATCACCAAGCCTACGCTGCTGGCAATAACATGCCTGCCACAGATATGGGTGAAAAGTCAGGAGATAATACTTCTACATTCTATGAGTATCTATTATGTATATTCACAACTCACTTTCAGGATTCCTTAGTGCCTCTGTGGCATAGCTAATATGTGCAATGTTACACATTGTAGACTGAAATTAAGAATCTCAGCCTGTGTTTCAAGCAAGACATTGTAGTATTGTGATCTATGTACTGGACTACAGGACCTTAGACAAGTCAGTCTCTCCTGTCTTAAAGAGAAGACAGTGGCAAAACTCTGGGGGGAAAATCCTAGCAAGAAAGTCCGAAACTAGAATCCTAATAAGTACAAAACAGCCTCATTTACAAATTTAGGTGTCAATATTCATTGCTACCGTAAGGGGGCACACAAACTATATTTTCCAAATAATAGAAGGATTTGACTGCTGAATTCTATGCTCTATACTAAATACCAAGTTTGGAGAACTGTTCATAAAATACACAAGAAAGCTTACCATGTAATAAAAAGTGCACACTGTGCTGCAAAAAGGTATGCTGATTTCTAAACAAGGCAAATAACATGTCAAGGAAGCTGTGGACTGGGAAATGAGAGTAGTATCATGTAAGTGTGTGGGGTCAGGGGTCCCTTCCACACAGCTAAATAAAATCCCAGATTATCTGCTTTGAACTAGAATATATGGCACTTAGATAACCCAGAAAAAGTTACTCAGCAAAAAGTGCAGAAGCACAGCCAACACAAAAGATAAAGAGGAAAATCTAGTGAGAGCAAGTATCTGACCTATCTGGAAACCAACAGAGATTCCAGGAAAGGAACCTCATTTAGTCCATGAACTTAAGGCTCACGGGCCAAATCTGTCTCCATGTATTCACTGTCATTTTATGTTGCCCTCCAGATGCTGGACTACAACTCCTGTTTTCCTCATCATTAGATATCATTACTAGAGCTGATGGGAGTTGTGATACTGTAATATCTGGAAGGCTGCAGTTTGTTCTGTTTAGGCAGGATGGTGAACTTTGAATTTAGATACAAGGCTTGTGGATATGATGCCTGACTTTAAAATTTCATTTCATTATTTCATGAGTTGCCCTCCACCGAAGTGCTCTGGGCGACTTACACAAGACAGAATATACAAACTTATACAAATGACATTAAAATGGTTACAATTTGAATGCTCTGCCAAAGAGCCATGTTTCAAGTGCTTGCATAAAAGATCGTAGGTCAGGCATGGTCTTATATATGGAGGTAGGGAATGCACTTTACCCTTTCCCCAATCATTACTAGGTTTCTAGAAAAACCTCAAGTCTACTTCATTTTCCCCAGACCTCTTGAGAGCTGAACCTGATGCTTCCAGATAGAAAGGAGATAGAGGCATACACAGATATATAAACCATACATAGATATATCTACATATCTATTAGGCACTTTTTAGAACCCAAAAATCGCGATTCTAAAATCAAATGGGGGGGGGGGATTTTTTTATTAGTATATTAAAGACTTACAAAAAAATTTGCAAAAAGTTCTAAAATGTAACGTAAGTATTAACAAAATTCTAAATTGGTTCTAAAGTCTGAAAAGCAGGGAAACAGTTAAAAATCAAGGGGGGAACATTCCCCTTCACCTCTGCAGTGCAATTAAGTGGAGCTGTACATGTATAACATAAATATAAGAGGTAGTAGCTACTTGCTCTCAGGACAATTGTGAAAGTGAAGTACGATCCCCCCCCTTATTATTTCCCCTTTCCCTCCTTTCTTCCTTCTCTACCCTCTTCTTTCATTCCTTCCTTTGCTCTTTGGTTCATCATCACTTCATTTCTCTTTCCTTCCTTCCCTCCCCCTTCTCTACTTCTTCCTTTGTCTCCTTCCTTCCTTTGTTCACGTTTTATTTCCCTAATAGCAATTAAACAGAAAGATATATGTATAATATATAGACTTTCTGCTGTGCTTTCTGCAACTGAACTTGCCTATCTCAGATTGGCCTCTTTAGTCATCAGCGCTTGTAAAAGCGTGGGATGAGTCCTTCCTGAATCTTCGTTCGTGAAGTAATGCCGAGAGAGAGATATGTATTAATGCAGTGGTTCCTCATGTTGTGGTGACCCCCATCCATATTTTCGTTGCTACTTCATAATTTTGTTACTCTTATGAATTCTAATGCAAATATCTAATATGCAGGATGTATTTTCATTGTTAAAAATTGACAAAAGTTAAAGCATAGGGATTAATCACAAAAACAATATGTTTGGGGAGGATGGACAACGGATGATGGGATTTGCAGTACCTTCGACGAATTCAGCTCTGACTTCCACAGCTGAGACCCCATGAATGACAGACCTGGACCAAACTTGGCACACAGACCCCCATGACCCACAGAAAATACTGGAGGGGTTTGGGAGGAATTGACAGTGATTTAGGGGAGATAACTCTGAACCCAAACAATCCTGGATCAGGACCAAACTTGGCATGAATACTCAATATGCCCAAATGTGAACGCAGATGGAGTTTGGGGAAAATAGACCTTGACATTTGGGAGTTGTAGTTGCTGGGATTTATAGTTCACCTTCAATCAAAGAGCATTCTGAACTCCACCAATGACAGAATTGGGCCAAACTGGGATCCGGGCGAGGGCGGGGGGAAAGAGGAGGGCGAAGGAGGAGGCAATCAGCTGATTGCCTCCTTCGCCCCTCTTTCCCCGCGCCTCGCGGCGCCTCGCTCACCCCCTCGCCTCTCTCTAGCCCCGATGCATGGATCGAGGCTAAAGAGAGGCAGAGAGGGGCGAGGCCTTTCTCCTCCTCTCTCGCCAGCCTGTCATTGGCGAGAGGAGAGGAGGAGGCCTCGCTCACCCCTCGCCTCTCTCTAGCCCCGATGCATGGATCGAGGCTAGAGAGAGGCAGAGAGGGGCGCGGGGGCCTTTCTCCTCCTCTCTCGCCAGCCTGCCATTGGCGAGAGAGGAGGAGGAGGCCCTCGCTCACCCCCCTTGCCTCTCTCTAGCCCTGATCCTGAGGGAGCGAGGGCCCAAGTTTGCCCAGGCTGAGAGGAAAAGGAAGAGGCCTGAGGCTGTGAGGAATGGTGGGAGTTGAAGTCCAAAACACGTACCTGGAGGGCTGAAGCTGGCCCCTGCGATGGGCCATGGCAGAGCAACGGGGAAGAGAAGGGGGGGGGAAGCCTGGAGGACTACACTTTCCAGAATGCATTGCCTACCTAGCAGCAGCGTCACTTCCAGTTCCCCATAGAAATGCGGGGAAAAGAAGAAGCTGAATGAAGGCGGGAAGGAAATGAGGGGAGAAGACAGGGAGAAGTGAGTAGTACAATAATTAATTAATTAATACTTAAGAATTTCTTACGATCATAACGCAAATTGTTGGCCTCAAGGACCGTAAAAGCAAGTCTACTTCCTGGTTCGCGGCAGCGATACGTAAAACCTCAAAAGTCCCATTACATACGAATCTCTAACGAATCCTTTTAATTTCCGTTTCATTTTTCTCATGCCTAATATCTATATATCTATAGTAGCCTTTCCGGCCATTATTATTATTAGTTTCATTTAGGATAATTACTGAAAATACTTTTGTTGTAGAGAGGAAGGGATGCTTAAAATTATGCCAAATACACTAAATAGCAACGAAGGCCTCACAATCTCTTTGGCGCTTGTCTGCATTTCACTTGTTTGTAGTCACAGTCTCCCACTCCTTAATTATATAATGAGGAATCTTAGCTTAACTTCCTCATCCCTTTCAGGAAAAAAGATGAAGCCAAGACATTCACACATCCCTGAACCATGTTGTGAAAGTTTATGGGTTGAGTGTGGTGGGCCCAACAGATGCACCAACTAATACAGAAAAAGTGACCCCCCTTTTAAAAAAATTGTTTGTTTTTGATAGTGCATTTTATAATATTAAATAAGACACAGGCTTCCTGTTTGTTGCCATGGAATTAGAAGGCGTGTTACCTGCAGTTCCCTCATGAATGCACCTTATGTTAAGTACATCCTCTGAGCAAAAAATAAATAAAATTCTGACTGACTGACTGACTGACTGACTGACTGACTGACTTTATTATTTCTGAGTCGCCCTCCACGTTAGTGCTCCGGGCGACTTACACACAACAATTCCACAATTAAAATAGAGTATTTAAAACTAGATTAAAATATTCAGTGGTTAAATTCTCCCTTGGCTGCCCAAGCTGATTTCTTTTTAGGAACAAAAGTACAAAACCCTTCTTTTGCCATTTAAGCAAAGTCTGTACATGGTTACTTTTGCACTCAATCCTGATTTCTGGATCTTCTCTTGGATTTTTATTGCTCCTTAGTAGTGTTTGGCTCCTCTCAGTTTCTTAATTTTTCAAGTCTGCTCCCTTGGCTTGTCTCTGAAATAAATAGGAATGAAATGAACTAGTTAATTCTTTGTTTTCCAGGCACCATGTATAAAACCCAAACTTATGCATTCCAGTGATGCTAAAATTGCTTGAGTAACATACTACTTTCCCACTCTCTGTGCAAACATTTTGCCCCTTTGTTGTTGTGAAGATTTTAACTATTATCACTGTGTATTTTCGCTGCCACCACTTGTGAAGACGTGAGGGTTCAAACCGTGTAATGGCCACCACTTGTGAAGATCTTCTTTCCTGTCAGAAATCCCTTTTTTACTTTCTGACGTTTAATATACTAGGAGATTTCCACAATGAGACAGAGAGGCTTGTTGGCAAAAGAACAGTAACTTGGTTTATTTTATGACAGAAGCATACTGGTTTCAAAGTTACAAGCGTAATGGTTACGAGATGTACATTCACTTAAGAAGATGTTACCAAACAAGGTTTCAATATACTAACACTAGCCAACTAGTTCTTGAATAACTTGAGCTTGACAAAGGGGGTCCTGACCATGTGGCCCTCCCACTCCCTTCTATTATCACAGCTTCCTGTTGTGAGTCAACTAGCTCCCTAGCTAGTTCTTAAACTGAGTTAAGCTAATCCCTTAACTTAAATTCTCTGACTAACTTCCACACCTGACTGCTCTAACCGACTGCTCAAAACTTACTGACTTTTAAAAACCAAACTCCTTGCCAGTGACAGTTGGCCCCACCCCTTTTCCAGCTTGGAGCAGGTTGCCATAGCAACGTTTAAGCCTTTGTTCTCATTTTAACTGATAGTAGTTTTACCCAAACCCCATCTTACCTGAGCATTATATTATATCTCTAAATAACCAGTTTTAAGGTCATAGCAACATTTTATATACATAACATTCAATACTTCCACATTTCAAAAAGGCAAAGAACACATTTCCTGAAACAGAAACATTGCCCCCACTCACATTGAAGGAGATTCATTGAGTTGCAGAAGAAACGTCAGGAGAGAATGCTACCTAAGCATAGGCATAGGCATAGAGAAGAAGGCAGAGTTACCAAGCACGTTAGGGAACAGCAGTGATTGGTTTAGAAGGGACGCCACCTCATTGGTTGTCCTGATGCATTACAATTGGTTTAGAGAAACACCATGTGCTCTTTGTTTACTAGACAGTGATTGGTCTAGGAGACATCACATGTGTTAGCCTAATGAAACACCCACTTGGCTGGTCCGTGGGAAAGCTTATCAGGAAAGTAACAATATAGGGACAATCTACGCACATAGACAAAGTTTTAATAACTGGTCAGGAAAATAAACTGCGCAGTGTCTGTTAGCCAATGAATTATTAGATTACCTAATGCATTGTTAATTGGTTAGAATCAGAAGCACATCATGAGTGTTAGCCAGTGAGATGAATGAACGGGGCGGGACTTAGATCGGCTCCATTGATTGTATAAAACTGAATGACTGGAAGGAGGGGGTGTTCTGTTCGTTGCGTCTTGTTACGCCAAAGGGCAGACCCTACAGCCGTGGATTTGGAATAAACTGTGTTTCCTGAAAAGTAACCCAGTTGTCACGTCTTCTCGTTCCTGCGCCCGCACGGATAGCAGCCTTGGAGTCAAAGGGGTAATATTTGGTAGGATTTTTCCTGCTACAACATCATCACAGTTGTATAGAACGAAGTCTTTCAGAAACTTGCCAGTCTTAAAGGAGACATTTTTACAGAATAGCAAATGTACATCGATATTAAATGTTTTATAACACAGGCAAGCTATTTATATACCATACAGTCTGCTATATGTTATTGAGAGGTATGAAACTGGGAAACTATATAGAGGGCAGAGGCTATTCCCTAGTCTCAACACTCACCTGGCTGTCCACACCAACAATAGTAATCAATAATAACTTTATTCTTATACCTCACCACCATCTCACCACCATCTATCCACAAGACATAAAAGCAAAAACAATACATAAAACAAAACACATTAAAATAAGAGCATCATAAAATACAAAAACCTAGATAAAAACACACTAAACATAAAAGTATAAAGCAGATTACATTGAAGCTCCCTCAGACAAGATTGAAAAAAAACCAATGACCAGGATTATTAAAATGGCCTGACCAAGTTATGAAAGGGCTGGAGAAGGGATGGTGCAAACAGTGTACCATAGGGTTGGTGAGTGAATGAAATGCAAAGCAGAGTACTATCTGGCTACCTAGGGACTGGATATTTGTAACTAGGGGCTAGTCGTTCCCGAATGCCATCTGTAACATCCAGGTTTTCAGATCCCTGTGAAAGGGAGGACAGTGTGGGGGCTTGCCTAACCTTCCTAGGGAGGGTGTTCCAAAGTTGAGGGGCCACCACCAAGAATGTTCCCTCTCTTGTCCCCACCAGCTGTGCTTGCGATGGTGGTGGAAGCAAAAGGAGCGCCTCCCCAGTGGATCTTAGAGCCCATGCTGGTTCATAGGGGGAGTTGCGACTACAGAGATAGGCTGGGCCTGAACCGTTTCAGCACACTCAAAATTATGGGATGTCCATTCTGGTTGCCATTTTTACAAGGTTTCTGGGTCATTTCCCTCTATTTTTGTGTTTGAGGAGAGTTCTCTGGCTTTACATGGTTAGGAGAGAAAATGCTGCATTTTCAGACAATTTTAGTCTTCTTGAATGCAAAATATTGCCTTTCAAATGAAGAAGCAATTTGTTACAGCCCCACCAAAGGTCAAGATGGAGAGTTGTATATATTGTATAATTGTTTCCCTGTTGGGTTAGGATGAAGAAAGAACAGGGGTTGTAACGAGTCAATTGCGTTCAGCTGCTTTGTTTCTTCCAGTCCGTAGGTGGCAGTCATTGCTCAACAGTCATCACCACCATGTCAGATCTTTGATGTTTGTATGATCTTTGGTTTGTGTCCTCTAGAGATCAAAACATTCAAAAGTAAATGTTATGTTTCTCTTTTTGAAAAGAAAGATCAAAACATTCAATAATAAAAAAGTAAATGACTTTTATAAATCAGAATTAAGGCAAAATGGAAAATGAAGAGAATGGGGAAGAATGGTTGTGGTTGTTGTTGTCTTCTTCCTCCACCTCGTCCTTCATATTCCAGCTTTATGCCAATGCTGACGTTTGTACATTTGTGTATATGTGTTTGTACATGTATGTGTACCCTGATGTTTGTACAACCTAATGTTCGTACATTTTTTATGCTGGTCATTGACCGTAATAAATCTTGATTGATTGAGAGTCAAGGTTGGGACTCAAGATGGCTTAACAATGTAAATTGTTACAATACAATTAAAAAGAAACAATAAGTCAATGTTAAAATAGAATTAAATTAGCAACAGTTTAAAACAAGAAAACACCCTCTTACACCCCTTTGTTTAAAGGTTATTAGTTCTAAAAGCCTGCCTCCAAAGTCTTCATTTGTCCATTGAAGGACAGCAAGGAAGGGCTATTCTAGCCTTCCTAGAGACAGAGTTCCAAAATCTTGGGGCACTTATCAAGTCGTCCCTAAACTAATAGAGAAAAATCGTAAGTTCCAAGCAACCGTAACTGAGAAAGCCATGGGACTGAAAGAAGGGCATCTCCTGAAGATCTTAGGATCTGGACAGGATCATAAAGGAAGTTATAGTCTGTCAGATAACCTAGAACAGAGGTACTCAAAGTGTGCTCCAGGGAGCCCTTGGACCTCTGCAAAGCATACTGAAAGGCTCTGCACTTTTCTCCTCCCCCAAAATCTTTTCCCCTTAATCTTCCTTGTCACACAGATCCTTTCCCTCGACTCCCTTGCTTCCAAAACTCAATTTCCCTCCCACTGCTCAGGGGATGCTCTGATTGTGCTTTTTCTGCATAGCAGAAGGGAGTTGGACTGGATGGCCCCTAAGGTTTCTGCTATTTGTTGTTGTTGCTGCTGCTGTTCTTGTTGTTACAATGGCTGGGTGGCCATCTGTTGGGGGTTCTTTGAGTGTGCAGAAGGGGGTTGGACTGAATGGCCCCTGGGATCTTCCACTGAAATCCTGTTAAGTTTATGTTAGTTTATGTTAGTTTGATATAATATGATATAATATACATTATAATAAATAATATAATATTCATCTGAACATCAGGAAGAACTTCCTGACTGTGAGAGCCGTTCAACAGTGGAACTCTCTGCCCTGGAGGCTCCTTCTTTGGAAGCTTTTAAACAGAGGCTGAATGGCCATCTGTCGGGTGCTTTGAATGCAATTTTCCTGTTTCTTGGCAGGAGGTTGGACTGGATGGCCCAACTCTATGACTCTATGATTCTATATAAATATTTATTTGGGCTCAACAAGACACTTTTGCTTCAAAAAGGAGTCAGTGGCTGAGCGTTTCATAGGTCATAACTGTAAAGGTTCTAGAGCCTGAAGTTCTAGATAATGGATAGATGTGGTGCCTCTACATTGCACTTTGCAAATTAATGCAGTTTAATGTCACGTTAACTGCCATGACTCAGTGCTTTGGAATCATGGGTGCTATAATTTGGCGAGACACCAGCGCTCTTTCGCAGAGACAGCTGTAGACCTTGTAAAACTATATTTATTTATTTATTTACTATATTTATACCCTGCCATTCTCAACTCCATAGGGGACTCAAGGCGGCTTACATAAATAGGCAACAATTAGATGCCAAAACATAAATAAAAAGGCATTAAAACAATTAGATGCCTTTAAAAAACACACACAAATAAAAACATAATTGCACTGATAAATTATTCATTTAATGCTTGGTCAAACAACCATGGTTTTAGACTTTTCCTAAAGGTCAGGAGGAAGGGGGCTGATCTAATTTCAGATGGAAAGGAGTTCCATAGCCGAGGGGCCACCACTGACAAGGCCCTGTCTCTCATCCCTACCAACTGCACCTGCGAAGGAGGCAGGATAGAGCGCAGGGCCTCCCTAGAAGATCTTCATCTCCTTGCCAGCTCATAGAGGGAGATACATTCGGACAGGTGAACTGGAACCATTGAGGACTTTACAGGCTAAAGCCAGCACTTTGAATTGTGCTCAGAAGCAGACTGGCAGCCATAGTATTGAACCATGACAGTTCAGGCAATGTCAAATTGCATTAATTGTACAGTGTAGGGCCTGTACGAAAAGTACCTTTATCCCAGGAGCTTCTACAGCAATCAGGAGGGTGGCCAGATGCCGTTCCCTGTAAACGCAGAAACAATTGCTAGAAAAGGCAAAAAAACATGAGATTTCCTGATGCGGGAATATCACAGTTTTGAGCTGAATACCCACATTTTCGAATCTTTGTGTGTCCCTGCGATCGGAAATCATGGGATTTTTTAAAATCTAGATTTGTTAGTGGATTTTAGATGTTTGTTCCTGATTGGTTGGTTTCTAAAAAGAAGGTGACAATTAAGTAGAATGTGAAAACTTTGTTTGTGCCACAAACCTTATGAAATGGAGGGCATATTTTCTCTGACCAGGAGAAAGAACTGAACTTTTGCAGTGATTCACTGCAGGGATTCTCTGCATATTCACATATCCGTATCTCAAGGGTTGTTGTTTTTAATTAAAAAACAACAACAAACACCAAAGTTTCCTGTGGAAGTCCCACGGAGGCCATCTTGAGAGCCTCTAAATCTCACAACAAAGTTTCAAGTATGGACAACAGATGCAGAAATCCCAGGACCAATAGGTCTGTATGTGGACCTTTTCTGAAGTCCCGGGATTTATTATCCATTTAAAACCCATGATTTAGTGCTGTCTGGATGCGACCGTAGATGCACCTTTAGTTTTCTTCACCAATTAACTTCAGTGATGCAGCGTATGGACTATATTAGATCACTGGAGCCTTGATACATAATTTGAGTACTGGGGGAATGACAGCAAATATTCCAACAGAACTAGATCATACACAGTAGTTCCTAGGAAGCTTTTTCCTTACAGTTCCCCTTTCATTAGATTGGTTATGCAATAAACTATCACATTTAACCAGTAATTTAACAGGACTTGTCTGTCTGTCTTGTATTGAAGCCCCATTGATTGCGCAACTGTTCAGTGACCTTTTGAAAATACCCTGAAGGCACCTGCTTGAAAAACCTATTCAGCTAGAAAAATTAATGCTGTAATTACCTAACTCCAGATTGCCAAGAACATCAGGGAGGCTGCTTTCACTGCCACTCCTTTCCCTGGGGCTGCGGCTCATGTAGACAGGCGAGGGGTGAGTCCCAAGCCGGTTCCTCATTCTCTGTTTCCCCAGTGGTTTCGCACCGTCAACGTTCCTCTTATTTCTCTCTGAAAATGTATGCACCAGTGAAGAAGTGGGAGGAAATTATTTCAGGAAGCTTTCCTGTCACGTCAATTTTTGGTAAAGCACTTTCACAGACTACCTCAAATTTAAATTACATATTTATTTTGATGTTGTGTCCTTAAATACAATTTTATGCCCCACCTTTGAACCCGTATAAAGGTTCTCAAGAAACATTTTTTAAAGACCCATTCAAAATTATCATATGTATATATGCAGGTGTGAAAATGAAGAAGATATCAACTAATAGAAGAAGAAGAAACATAAGTTCCAAAACCACTTCTAAGGTATCAGCATGCATTTGAGTCCCTTTGGGGGTAATAAAGCAGAGTATAAATAATAATAATATATTTGCTCCACACACAAATAACCATATGTGGGGGTTGCTGGGTTGCTGTGAGTTTTCTGGCTGTATGGCCATGTTCCAGAAGCGTTCTGTTATGATGTTTCGCCCACATTTATGGCAGGCATCCTCAGAGGTTGTGAGGTCTGTTGGGGACTAGGCAAGCGAGGTTTATATATCTGTGGAATGTCCAGGGTGGGAGAAAGAACTTTTGTCTGTTCGAGGCAAGTGTGAATGTTGCAATTGGCCACCTTTATTTGCATGCTTTGAAGCTGCAAGGCCATTAAATACTAAGCAAGATGGGCAATTACAACATTCAGATTTGCCTTCAACAGACAAGAGTTCTTTCTCCCACCCTAGACATTCCACAGATACCATATATAAACCTCACAACAGACCTCACAACCTCTGAGGATGCCAGCCATAAATGTGGGCAAAACATCAGAACAAAATGCTTCTGGAACACGGCCATACAGCCCGGAAAACTTGCAGCAACCCATGATTCTGGCTATGAAAGCCTTTGAGGACACATGAACCATATGTGTATTGGTTTGCTTATTCTTCCCCGCCTGGCTATTACACTATGTATTCTTCCCCGGTCTTCAATGCATTGGAGTGTCTTTGTATCTTTAAGAGATAGCAGGGGAAAGTATCCAGAGCTGGAGCTGATTTATCTGATCTATCTGGCCACATTCTTAGGAATCCTGGAGACTTTGCTCTTAATTAGTTGTGGGAATGTAGACAGCAAGCCTTTCCCCCACCAGCACTACATTCCTACACAGGACATAGGGAATGTTTTGATCATGTTATACAATGGGAACAGCTGTAACCAGCCAGAGAGAACCCCTCCTCTATTAAGTATCTTACAAATAAACAGAGTCTCTATTATGCTTTGCCTCTCTCTAAGAGGGGGGGGGGGGTCTTCATTGCACAGTGTAAATAAGAAAGGAGGAATCCTTGTGTCAATTTAGCAAGGCTTGATCAAGACATTTTGTTGCCTTGAAGCAAAGTATAGTCCCCATAGACATCTGGTGTTGTTGACTGCCTTCAAGAGGACTTTGACTTGTGGCAATACCATGAATGATAGACTTCCAAGTCACATTGTCATCAACAGCTCTGGTATGGTCTTGCAGATTCGGGCTGTGACTTCCTTGATCGAGCCTACCCATCTACAGCAATGGTTCTCAACCTATGGGTCCCAGATATTTTGGCCTACAACTCCCAGAAATCCCAGCCAGTTTACCAACTGTTAGGGTTTCTGGGAGTTGAAGGCCAAAACATCTGGGGAGCCACAGGTTGAGAACCACTGATCTACATCATGATCTTCCTTTTTTCCTACTGCCCTGTGTTTTGCCAAGCATTATTGCCCTCAGCCAATCCATTACTGATGACAGGCCTGAATTTAGAACTGAAACAACTTCCTTGGAAGTTGGGTAGAAAGGGGAAGTAGAGCTCGGTGCCACCAGGGCATTGGTGTCATCAAATTATGATGTAAAGTTGCTCTTTCTGCTTCGATTCTTTTTATTTGTCATCAAATGAAGAAGGGCCCTGCTTATCACCTTGCTCTTTCAGGGCCCCTCCACACAGCCCTATATCCAGAATATTGCAGGAAATCCCACAATATCTGTTTTGAACTGGGTTATCTGAGTCCACACTCAGATAATATGGGATTTTCTGCCTTGATATTCTGGGATGTAGGGCTGAGTGGTAGGGCCACTAGCGGCAATTAGAAGCAAAATATAATCAAAAGACAGTATTCCTGCCATATCAATGGGAGTTCAGTTCCAGATACATACAGATCATCACTGCTCATATAATGAAATGGTGTATCCATGTTCACATTGCCATCATTTAATAATCTGGGTACGACAATCCACAGTTTGTGGAAATTGCAGATCCAGAGCCCACTAATCCAGAATTCTCACTGTATGCCTCTATGATTCCTATGTCAAACAATTCCCACTTTTGAAGTCTAGCAGATTTGTGACATTTGATTTAAATGGCTGGCTGGGTGCCCTGATTTAAAATTTCTTTGCAGAACAAACTTAACAATATATTTAGCATACGATTTGTAGAGCTGCTTCCCCGAGTGATGAAAGACATATCTGTGTCATATGATGTGATTTTTCTCTCCCACATGTCTTGGATAAAGTACTGAAAGAAAAAGTGGCATTAATTTGCAAGTTTGATCCTGAGGAGTTAATTGTAGGGACTATGTATTCCTATTAATGTCTAATGTGGTATTGTTAGAGCAAGCTAACTCCTTATTTAAGTCAGGTTTTAGTAATGAATTCCAGCTAAACCTATAGCTTTCCACTCAAATACTTCTGAAGTCCACCAAATTTATAATTGGTTTTCCTTACTAAATGACGTGTCACTTTTCCAAGTCAGTTTTAAAATAATTAACAGAAAACCAATTAGTTATTTTATAAAACCATCAGGAGCATCCATAACCCTGTCGGAAAACCTGTTTCTACAAACTGTTAGGATTACATATGTCTTAACTGCACAAACAGATTTATTATTATCAGAGTTTCACATAAATAAGCACATGCTTTGCTGTAAAACAGCAAAATATTAAAAGGAAATAGCTAATGAAAACCTTTCGTTGTTTGGGAAGCTACTAATTCATGAGCCAAGTTAAATAGGGAGAACAAAATATACAGCATCTGAAAATAGGAAGCTTTTAACTAAAGGGCAATAGGCTACAACAGCTACGTAAATAGCTACAAATCAGATACAAAACACTGAAGAGGACAACACAGAAACTGTTAGAATGATTTATCATCAGGGTTCTCTGTAAAAAAAATTAACAAGAGATGACAGTTCCAGAGATCAGAGTTAACGCGGAAGCAGTCTTTGTCTCCAAACATCAATTATTGTCAGCAGATCCGTTTATTGCGTAATTTAATTTGGTTTCTTCCTGGTCATTGTTTGGGATAAGGAGGAGACCCTGGAGATGTAGGGTGATGAAGAGATCAGAGAGTAGGGATTGTTGTGAATCAGATTTATTTAGTTATATTTGCAAAGCCTAAAATAGTGCAAACAATCTCTAGGAAAATCAATTACTTTTTTCCAGAAAAATTACATACCTCCATGTTTTCAGGTATGATTTCAAATCCATGACCAATAACACGCATCACATTCATACAGTGACAGAAAAATATTCTAAGACCGTGTTAAATATGGGAAATACCAGTCATTTAGTCCAGCCTGGAAAACTGCCAAGCACATTGCTCCTCATCACCACAGTACGGTGTTTGGCCAACCTCTGACTCCGTTGCTTCCTCATTTAATGATAACAAGACCTATGTTCTACACCCCTCAACTCAATCCTTCCTTTTGTTTACTACTGTGTTAATGATTTCCATTTTCAACATGAATTCCTGTTTCCCAACTGGCACAAATTATTATGTACTTAGGCACATCAGAGTGCGGCAGCTTTCTTTTGTTTGACTGGAATGGAGAAATGTAGGCTGCCGTCATTCACACTAGGAGTTGAGAGCCATTTAAGACTTTGTTCCATGCACATTTCATCAGCATATGAGCTGGTCATCCCTAAGGAAGGCACTAAAACAATCATACATCAGTGTCAAATGCATCTAGTACATTTCCAGGCTCCTATTGGTAGGGCAAAGAGGAAGAAGGAAGAACTGTATTATTTGCCCTTCCTAACATTTTTTTAAAAATGGAAGCAATTAATATTTTTTTTAATGTATTTGAAGGCTGGAATGCCTTCACACTATATTTGATACAGTTTTATAATTCAGAAAGTGATACAGTACACAATCAATGCAAGTTACACAAGAAATATCAATTTATACAGTATATTTATTAAAGAGTTTAAGCATGATATATTTCAGGGTACAGTTGCTGTTGGGTCCTTTCTGAGCCTCCAGTGGCTTCGATATCGCAGAACTTTGAGAGAGCGGAAGATGTTTAAAAAGAAAATGAAAATAATATCTATTGCTTGGAATATCTTTGAAGGTCCAGCTCAATTGGGGAGAGGGTGCCGTGGCTTGACAACCCCATGGCTCAGTTCTATAGAATCCTGGGTGTTGTCGTTTCACAAGATCTTTAGCTCTCTCTGCCAAAGAGCGCTGATGCCTCACCAAACTAAAACTCCCATGATGCCATAGCATAGAACAGTCCTTCTCAACCCTTTAATGCCGCGACCCCTTAATACAGTTTCTCATGTTGTGGTGACCCCCAATCATAAAATTATTTTCTTTGCTATATCATACCTGTAATTTTGCTACGGTGATTAATTGTAATGTAAATATCCAATATGCAGGATATATTTTCATTCACTAAACCAAATTTGACACAAATACCTGATATACCCACATTTGAATACTGGCGGGGTTGGGGGACTGGTTTTGTCATGTGGGAGTTGTAATTGCTGGGATTTATAGTTCACCTACAATCAGAGAGCATTCTGAACTCCACCAATGGTGCGATTGAACCAAACTTGGCACACAGAACTCCCATGACCAACACTGGAAAGGTTTGGTGGGTACTGACCTTGAGTTTTGGAATTGTAGTTCATCTACATCCAGAGCACTGTGGACTCAAACAATGATGGATCTGGACCAAACATGGCATGAATATCCCAAATGTGGAAAATAGACTTGACATTTGAGAGTTGTAGTTACTGGGATTTATAGTTTACCTACAATCAAAGAGCATTCTGAACCCCAGCAACGATAGAATTGGGCCAAAATTCCCCACAGAACCCCGATGACCAACAGAAAATACGGTGTTTTCTGATGGTCTTTGACGACCACTCTGACACCCCGTTGCAACCCCTCCAGGGGTCCCAAACCCCAGATTGAGAAACATGGCAGTTAATGTGAAATCAAACTCCATTACAGATGCACACTTTGTACCACGATGAGTAGGAGGGAAGGAGGAAGCTCTTGTACAATACATTAGAACACCAGGAAAAGGTTTGCAAGTTACAGGAACTAATAAATAAAACCTTACAAGCTGTTCCTCTACTAGCTGACCTGGAGATGTCCACACAGTACTTTCTTTTGCCCTGGAGATTATCCTACCGAAACTACAAAATGTATCCCCTTGTCCTTTGGAAATGACACAGAAAAACAGAATGCTCAATGCCAGCTTCTGATATCTGGCAGCCCTATGTGCAGCCATGCACACATTAACAATCTGATGTTCATCTTTGTGAAAAGAAGAAGCACCGCTTAATTTAATTATCAAACAGAACTACCCAGTCTTCCAAATTTAATTAGATTTTCTAGGGAAAGGGCTTGTTAAGCAGAGGCAGTAACAAATGCAGGATGCGTTGGTCATAACCGTAACATATTGGAGTCTGTTTATTTTATTCCCTGTCTTTGTTAGTCTCCTCACAGCTCTTAAATTCTGTGTTTGAAGAACGCCTGCAGCCAAGGTGGCCTGATTTTCCTTTCAAACAGTTTCTCCCTGTCCTCAAGTGGCTTCTTCTTGTTGTTCTCTTCCTTCTCTTCTTTCTCCTGTTCCCCCCATTCTTTTAATGACGGCTTGCTTTGAAGTATTCTAGCACAGAGATTCTTCCCAGATCTGTTTATTAGATCTGTATCTTTTTTAAAAGCACTCAAAAGGCATGGCAAGGGATATAACATTTCTAAAAATGCTAAAACATGATGGAGTGCCGGTTTTAATAGGTGAGTGGAATTTGTTATGCTAGTAAAAGTATAAATAATAGAACACTTACTTTCTTGTTTTCTTAGGAATATCACCTGCATTATTTTAGCATGTAAAATAATTCCATTTATTGTGTAATCCTTTGAGTCTAGGTGCTTCCAGATGAGCTTGTTATGCGAGATAGATAATCCTACAGGTTGGTTCCTTGGTGTTCAAAGGGGATGGAAGCCAAAGCAACCTTTGTTTATTCTCTTCACTGTGGGAATAACAAAATATCCATCTTATCACAAAGTGGCACTTGTTTTCATTCTTCCTTTGGCTTATATTTTCATAGACTTAATTGTTACAAACTCAAAAGCATACGCTTATCATAAGGGAAGAATAACCCAGATGCAGAAAATGAGAAAGAGGAAGAAGAAATTAGGAAATACTGGATTTAACTGATACTTGGATGTGAACTTTAGCTTATGCTTCTGAACTTTCTGAACCTGCTGTACCGTAGATATTTTTATAGCCTTCATGCTCAATTCAGCCATAAAAAATCTTTTAGTACAAAAGACCATCTATCAGAGAAATAAATCCACCGAGACTGCATGTGCTCTATAAATCTATGATTGGAGTAATTGCTGATAAAATAAGGCTCTTGGATGTGTTTTATCAGTGAAGCTTGTGAAGCTTTAGAATATTTTTTGCTATACATTTTTAGAGAACATTTAGCCTGAGTGAGAGAGGATCTACCCTAGCAAACCTTTTGTATCGTTATCCCAATACCCCCATGTATAGAAAACATGATCTCACTCTTTGAATGACAAACTGTGAGCAACTGTGGTTGGTACTTTATGCATCATGCTTATCAACATAACCAGAGCTATCCCTCGGTCTTAGGTTCTGATCCGAAACCCTCAAAGCCTGAGATTATCCTGAACTGGCAACATGGAAGGAAAGTTGGGCTGTGGGTTTTCCATTGTGGAACTTTTGAATTCAGACCTGGATTTGAGGGAGTAGTACTTCTGATTGAAGATAAAAACATGAATTAATGTTTGGAGAAAGCAATCTTACACAGAACACGAACACATATTTAGCCATAATTCCATTTGAGTTCTGTGGCATTTATGCTGTCATAAGTGTTTTTCCTGCAAGTTTAATTTACTAATATATTACAGGCGTGCACTAAATACTCTCACATTTATCAGAAGTCAGACATATCTGCTCCAGTCCTCAAGAAAACTGGCTTTCATCCAAGCTATTATTAAATCTAAAAGATAACATTTTAGTGGCATATTATTTGTTGGTCAGTCATGACACATCTGTTGGCAAAACCAGAAGTAAGTGAGGTCAAAGTTTCATTTGTAAGATGTAGGATCACAGTGAACATGATTCATGCAATAACTATATGTGAATGTGAGTGTTTCCAAGTTCATGGAAATGTATGTCTGTAGGATCTGCACAAAAGCATCCCAGTTTATGTCATAGAGTTATATATGATAGACAAAGAATGAGACTCTACTGTTGCTAAAGTGGGGGAAAGTGGGTGGTGAGGGTATCTCCTTTTATATCACTTGCTTCACAACCCTAGAATCACAGCCAGATAAATTTGGATAATTTAGTCCAGTGTTTCCCAACCAGTGTGCCATGGCACACTAGTGTGCCGTGAGCAATCATCAGGTGTGCCGTGGGAAATTGCAACTTCCAATACCCTTTCTTCCCCCTCCTGCCGAACACTTTTTCTTCTCGACTCGGGCTTCCTTCTTCCCAGCCTCGCTCTACTGGCTTTGCCTCGCTTTGCTCACGCTGCCGCTTCTGCAGGAGGGGGGAGGGAGGAAGACGTGACTCGTGCGGGCGCTACTGCGCAGACTCACCCCACATCTTCCTCCCTCCCCTCCGCAGTGCTCTCTGGATATAGGTGAACTACAACTCCAAAACTCAAGGTCAATGTCCACCAAACTCTTATAGTATTTTCTCTTGGTTATGGGAGTTCTGTGTGGAAAGTTTGATTCCATTCCATCATTGGTGGAGTTCAGAATGCTCTTTGATTGCGGGTGAACTATAACTCCCAGCTGTTGAGCAAGACCTTTGTGTGTGTCTTTCTGCCATTCCTGCCAGGATATCTATGTTGTGTTCATCGAAACAGGCCCAGGTTTCTCACTGAATGTATAAATACATTTAAAAACATATTAACTATATGTATTACTGTGTTAGAGTGTCGTTTTATGTCACTTTGGTTGGTGGTGTGCCTCAGGATTTTGTAAATGTAAAAAGTGTGCCGTGGCTCAAAAAAGGTTGAAAAACACTGATTTAGTCCAATAACCAGGATGTAGTTGTGACTTCCTTGGGTAACTCTACCTAGTTTGGTGAGGAACCAGTACTCTTGGGCAGAGAACACTACTGCCTCTTCTACACTGCCCTATATCCCAGGATTCGATCCCAGATATCTACTTTAAACTGGATTATATGAGTCTCCACTGCCGGGCAATCTGGGATGAGAAGTTATTCTGGGAACAGATCCTGGGATACAGTTGCAGTGTGGAAGGGCCTAAGACATTTTAAAACTACAACTTTCATGATTCCATAGAATGCAGCCACATAATTTCAAGTGGACTCAAACTGCATTAATTCTACATAGTGTGGATACACCCCTATCTTGTGTGTTCTTCCTCAATAAGAACTTTTACCATCTCTGGTGCATATATGATCTGATTTTAATCTGTTGGGAAGTATAACAATGGTAAAATTTCCACCCTGTTTCCTAAAAGTTGTGTGGTAGTTTTGATTATTTATTAATTAATTAATTATTTCATGTACATGCTGCTTTTCTCAACCCCTAGGGCAGGGGTGGGCAATTATTTTTTCCAAGGGGCCACACGAGAGCCAAAAAATATTATGGAGGGTCGCACCTAAAGGCGGAACTACATGCTAATCTAGATTATTTATTTATTTATTCACTTACTCTATTTACTATATATTACGCATCATTAATATTAACATATTAATATACCAAGAAATATTCCTATATTATTAGTATTAATATCATAATTATATATATATATAGACATTATAATATATTGAAATTATAATATAATATAATGCTTCCTTGTAGTCCCCTTCTCTGGAGAGTTTTATGCAGAGGCTTGATGGCCATCAATCGGGGGTGCTTTGATTGTGTATCCCTGGGGGTTGGGCTGGATAGCCCTGGGGTCCCTTCCCTCTCGATGACTTCCTGTTCCTACCTTTCTAAAAACCTCCTGACAGCGAGCCTTTGAGATTTGTGACGGAAAAGGAAGAGATCAAACCCCATTGAAAGGATGGGAAACTTAGGACCAAACTTGGCACGAATCCCCAATATGCCCAAATGTGAACACTGGGGAAATTTGGGGAAAATAGACATTTGGGAGTTGGAGTTGCTGGGATGTATAGTTCACTTACTAAGGATGCTCGGCGGCAGCAGTGCCGCTTGCTCACTCCCTCCCTCCCTCCCTGGCCTCCTCCTCTTCTCCCCCCTCCCTCCCTCTCTGTCGGTCGCTCTGCTTGCCTGCCTGCCTTGCCCTCTCGCCCCGCCCGCTCGCCACTTGCCCCACCCGCCGCTTGCCTCGCCCTGCCCACTTGCCACTTGCCTCGTCCTTTCACCCGCATGCCCGCGCACCCTATCGCCCGCTCCGGCTCTCCTTGTGCCGCCGACAGCAAGGCCAGGCAGGGGAGCTGGGAGAACCGAAGTAGGCGAGAGGGCGAGCGGGCGCGCGGACGAGGCAAACGGGCGCACAGGCGAGGCGAGCGAGCGAGACGAGAGGGCGAGGGGAGCGGGCGAGAGGGCAAGGCGAGAGGGCGGGTGGTGTGTATGTTCTGTGAGTGCCGCGGGATGGCGAGCACTCCAAAGCCGCCGCTCCTCCGCCTGTCTGCCAACACAGGCCCCACAGAGCCCGCGATCGGATGGCGGCAGCGGCACCTCTTGGCCCCGCCCCCGACACCCTTCTCCCGGGCCACACAGAACCGGCTGCTGGGCCGGATATGGCCCCCGGGCCGTAGGTTGCCCACTCCTGCCCTAGGGGGATTCAAAGAGGTTTACAGCAAGTAATAGGCAAAATTCAATGCCTCACAAAATATAAAATACATCACATCACTAAAATAGCATATAACAATGAATTAAAACCAGTGAACTATAAACACCGGGCATAGATAAACATAAAACATAGAACATTTGACATTGCATTAATCCCAAAGTTCTCTTGACAGCTTCATCTTACTTCCCGAATGCCTGCTTGAAAAGCCACATTCTCAAAAGTTTCCTAAACGTCAGGAGGGAGTTCCACAGCTGTGGGGCCACCACTGTGAAGGCCCTGTCTCTCGTTCCCCCTGCGAAGGTGGTGGGACTGAGAACAGGACCTCCTCAGTGATCTTAATGATCTAACTGGTTCATAAAGGGATATACGTTCAGATAGGTAAGCTGGACCAGAACTGTTTAGGGATTTATAGGCTAAAGCCAGCACTTTGAATTGTGCTCGGTAGCAAAATGGCAGCCAGTGGAGCTGGCTCACAAGGGAGGTTATAAGCTCCCTGGCTGCTTCCTGCAGAGTTCAGGGGTTTGTACTTCAGGGAGGAGCCTTTAACAGCCTCACTAAACTATAAACTCCAGGATTCTGCAGGAGCCAGAAACCGGATTTAAAGTGAATTCATTCTCTAGTGTGATGAGATAGATGGTTGGTGTTGCTCCAGTTAGGAATCTGGGTGCCGCCATTGGACTACTTCAAGCTTCCAAACAATTTTCAAAGGCAACCCCACATATAGTACATTGTAGTAGTCTATTCAAGATGCACTGAGAGCATGGACCACCGTAACTAAGTGTGACTTTCCCAGGTACAGACGCAGCTGGCACACAACTTTTAATTGTGCAAATTCCCCTCCCCGGCTACCGCTGAAACCTGAGGTTTCAGGCTCAGCGATGAGTCCAGGAGAACTCCCAAACTGCAAACTTGTGTCTTTTTAAATATCTTGATTTTGTAAATAATAGGGTTAAAAAAAGAATTAAGTTTTAAAAAGGAGGCAGTGCAGCAGGGTCTGGAGTGTGTGCAGCTTCTAGACCTCATCTTAATTGCTGGTTGCTACTCTATAATCTAGATGTTTTTCATGTCCGTATGAAATAGCAAGGGAAATCACCTCCTTGTAATTGCCTACATGCAGTTATACATTCTCTTGTAACTGTCCCTGCCTGGTTTCCTGCTGTTCTGCAGCATGCCACGTTAAATAAGTCATCGCTTAAAATACCAAACCTAAACCAATCACCCTTTCCAACCTCGATGGAAAAGAGATTGTGTCCATCAAATCCTGTGTGGCCTTTAATGATAAAGAGCTTCTTGGGCCTATCTTGTTGGTTCACATGGTGGTAATAGCCAACAATGACACAATGCTATTCCCTCGTAGTTTATTATTGGCCTGCTTGATAGGGGAATACATCCTGACTGCCCCTGACAGTGGTCTGACTAGGCGTTTTGATTCCACTTGTAGGCAACACTACTCAGAATACTGGATCCTTATATAATAAACTAGTGGTCCCCTGCCACGCATTGCTGTGGCCAGTCTGGTAATCTGGAAAATAAAGTAATGAGAAAGTGTTGAATTCTAATATATGAAATTTATTTATGCTTGTGGGTAAACAGTATTTCTTGTTGTTTCTTTGTCAATGTTGATGTAGAGATTGTCTGGCTTGCCTACTCAAGAACATGCAACATATAATTGTCCTTCTTTAGGGGTCCCTTTTAAACCTATGATACTATATGTGTCATATATAAGTGTGTGTGGGTGTGAATCATATCTATCTATCTATCTATCTATACCTATGGCTATATTGCTCTTTGTCAAGAGGCCTTTGATTATGTTTTCTTGCCCTGGTGAGTTGGACTGGATGGCTTTAAGGCAGCATTTCTCAACCTGGAGGTTGGGACCCCGGGAGGGGGGGTGGGTGTCAGAAGGGTCATTAAAGACCATCAGAAAACACAACATTTCTCTTGGTCATGGGGGTTCTGTGTGGGAAGTTTGGGCCAATTCTATCATTGGTACGGTTCAGAATGCTCTTTGATTGCAGGTGAACTTAAAATCCCAGCAAGTACAAGTTCCAAATGTCAAGGTCCATTTTCCCCAAACTCCATCTGTGTTCATATTTGGGCATATGGAGTATTCGTGCCAAGTTTAGATCCTTTATTGTTTGAGTCCACAGTGCTCTCTGGATGTAGGTGAACTGCAACTCCAAAACTCAAAGTCAATGTCCGCCAAACCCTTCTAGTGTTTTCTGTTGGTCATGGCAGTCCTGTGTGCCAAGTTTGGCTCAATTCCATCGTTAGTAGAGTTCAGAATCTCTTTGATTGTTGGTGAACTATAAATCCCAGAAACCAAAACTCCCAAATGACAAAATCATGTTTTTAGTGATGGTCATTCCTTGGCCAAAGGAATGACCATCATTCCTTTGGCCAAGGTTTTTGAGTTATGATGTCACTCAAAACGAACAGAGAATTTTAAAATATACGTATATAGATATATACTAATTATTCTCATCTAATGTTTTTGTTGAAGGCTTTCATGGCTGGAATCCCTGGGTTGACATTCTCATCTCCTTCTAGAATTACAAATAAAATTGTAATTGTGAGAAGGACAGAGATAGGTTTGTTTTGCTGTTCTGTAAAAAATATTTTGTTTTGAGGCAACCCAATTCTGTGGAACTGTAGTATGAAGGAACGTGAATGAGGAATTTGCACCTTTGGTGGGTGGCTATTGCCGAATGCAAAGCAATGTCGCTGACAGACCTCCTACTTGTCAGTTTCTGGAACTGTTGTGCAACTTTATGTAGGTGTTTGCAGTCACAAATGGGGAAGTATGGCCTTTTGACCGTGGAGATATTGCATCTTCGTGGGCAGCAGGAAGGAGCCCAGCAAAAGTTCAGCAAAAGTTCATCAAGATCTTCAGAACAACACAAGAAGGGTGTCTGTGGGGTTCTACACTGCAATATAAAATCCAGATCATCTGCTTTGAACTAGGTTATATGGCGATGTTGACTCATATAATCCAGTGATAATTGGGATTATATGACATTGTAGAAGGGCCTGAGAAATCGTATCCAGCAGAATGTGACTGACTATAACGGTTGTTGAAAGTTTGTGAGTGTGCATATGTGGATTAACTACCTGACCACACCACAAGGCAGGATGAGATAACTAATAGCCTTATCTTGGCTTTTCTTTGCAAAAAAAGATTAGGAAGGACTCATCTCATGCTTTATACAAGTGCGTTGAGGGCTAAAAAGGTTGGATGTGTCCTTCGAGCCTGTGCAATGGATTTTTCTGGTGGAGTGCAGCATGCACAGAACTGGCCTCACCCTTTAAACTTAAGGTTCGTCTGCCGGGGTCTAGCAAGCTTAGGACAGTGGCAGCGAGGTCCTCAGGTCATAGGTTTGGTTCGAGTTTCCTTCTCTTAGATCAGGGCTGTCCAACTGCCGGCCCTGCAGGTGTTTTGGACTTCAACTCCCAGAAATCCTAGCCAGTTTACCAGCTGTTAGGATTTCTGGGATTTGAAGTCCAAAACACCTGCAGGGCCGGCAGTTGGACAGCCCTGTCTTAGATGGTTGACCTTACAGGGTTAAATGAGCACCATCTGCCCGGGTTTGAAATCAGAGTTTTCCTTCTCCTAGGATGGTTGCCAAAAGGCTAGAGAGCGCATCCTGCCCATTGATGCTCTTTGTCAGACCCTTCGGTTGTGACCTGCCTGGCATGGGAGGCCCTACCGGTGACAATTTTGCCACCACCAGCATATATCACAACTTCATTAGGGTACGCAAGCCTCTCCCCCGTGACAAGGGGGCGCCAATGGAGAGGCAATAGCCTTGTATAAGTTGTGTAAATAGACAGTTTGGTGTATTGTTTAGAGTGCTCAAGATGCCTGGTTTTTAGTGTTATGAAACCTTCTTGGTGACCTTATACATCCATCACTCTCTCAGCCTGGTCTATATCACAACACAATGGTTGTTAAGTACCAAGTGGAGTGAAAACAAATTTTTGAAAACTGCCTTGAACTCCCTGGGAGAAAGATGAATGATAAAGGTTTGTTTTCGTACACATTTCTAATAAAATAAAAACATGAAAGGGTTCAGGAATAATTTCAGAATGTTACCTGGGATGCTGAAAATATGTGGTAGGCCATTTGGAAATAGGGTGGGGGGTGGAGGCTGAATAACAGGGACTTTCTGTTCTGTTTGCAATGTTCTTCTTTAGAGCTAAGCATAAACAATGACAGTTTAAGGATTAAAATTGGGAGAGAGAAAAAAGAAGAAAATGCATGTTGGCGGGGGGTGCAGGTGGTGGTGAGCTATATTCCATTTTGGCAGCAAAATGCAGTATCAAAATACATTTGTATTATGTACTTTGTCTATATGGGGCAGCCACCGTGGTATAGTAGCTCGAGTACCATGCCCCATGCAGTCTGGCATCAAATCCCTACTCAGCCATGGAAACACAGACTACTTCATCAAACTTGAGAATGAATCCATTTTAAATCCCGTTTCTGCCTCTTGCAGAATTTTGTGGTTTGTAGTTTAGTGAGGCTGTTAAAGCCTTCTCCTTGAACTACAAACCCCTGTATTCTGCAGGAGGCAGTGACCGGATTTAAAGTGGATTCATTCTTTAGTGTGATGAGGTCCAGGGTCTTTAGCAAACTACACTCTCTCAGCCTGAGTAAAGGCAAACCTCCTCTGATAAGCCTTGCCCAGAGAGGAATCTCCACAGGCTTTTGGAAGAATGACCCCTTTGGAGATTAATTGGCATTTATACTATTTGGAATAATCAAACAAGGCATGACCTTGTTCAAGATCGCAACCTTTTGTAAAGTGTGATCTTCCTGAAAAGAGTTCAAAACCCGCATGAGTCGACCTTCTCCTTAATGGTAAATAATATCCACTAGCATTCATACAAAGGCAATTAGGTTTCTCAGCTGTTAGACTGATATAACTAGATATCTCTTTGAACTGTTAGGAATGAACCCCCGTTGGCAGAGAAAGCTGAAGATCTCTCCTCCTGTCCTTCTCTTCCTTTTTGGAAACAGATGGCAAATCCTCCCATCAAAAGCCATCCAGCCTGCTTTCTGGATGTAGGTGAACTACAACTCCAAAACTCAAGGTCAATGCCCACCAAACCCTTCCTGTATTTTCTGTTGTTCATGGGAGTTCTGTGTGCCAAGTTTGCTTCAAATCTATTGTTGGTGGAGTTCAGAATGCTCTTTGATTGTAGGTGAACTATAAATCCCAGCAACTACAACTCCCAAATGACAAAATCAATCCCCCCAACCCCACCAATGTTCAAATTTGGGTCTATCGGTTTATTTATGCCAAATGTGGTCCAGTCAGATATTTACATTATTTATTATTTATTTATTTAGAACTTTTATATCTTGTTCTTCTCTACCTCCGTGGAGGGACTCAGAACGACTAACAGCAAGAATTCAATGCATGACAATAAATACCCGTTAAAACAACATACAAATGCAATAAGTTAAAATACATATAAGTTAAAAATACAGGAAGGTTGAGAACCCTTGTTCTACAGTTTAGATATGCATGGTCTAATAGTGCAGTGTTTCTCAACCTTCCTAATGCTGCAACCCCTTAATACAGTTCCTCATGTTGTGGTGACACCCAACCACAAAATTATTTTCGTTGCTACTTCATCACTGTTGATTTTGCGACTGTTATGTAATGTAAGTATCTGATATGCGGCGGGATGATGTTCTAATTCGGGAGTTGTAGTTGCTGGGATTTATAGTTCACCTACAATCAAAGAGCATTCTGAACTCCACCAACGATGGAACTGAATCAAACGGAACACAGAACTTCCATGACCAACATAAAATACTGGAAGGGTTTGGGGGGCATTGACCTTGAGTTTTGGAGTTGTAGTTCACCTACATCCAGGGAGAAATGCGGACTCAAACAATGATGGATCTGGACCAAACTTGACACAGATGCTCAATATGCCCAAATGTGAACACTGGTGGGGTTCGGGGGGAAACAGACCTTGACATTTGGGAGTTGTAGTTGCTGGGATTTATAGTTCACCTACAATCAAAGAGCATTCTGAACTCCACCAACGATGGAACTGAATCAAACGGAACACAGAACTTCCATGACCAACATAAAATACTGGAAGGGTTTGGGGGGCATTGACCTTGAGTTTTGGAGTTGTAGTTCACCTACATCTAGGGAGAAATGCGGACTCAAACAATGATGGATCTGGACCAAACTTGACACAGATGCTCAATATGCCCAAATGTGAACACTGGTGGAGTTTGGGGGGGGACAGACCTTGACATTTGGGAGTTGTAGTTGCTGGGATGTATAGTTCACCTGCAATCAAAGAGTTCTACAGTGCAGAGATGCATTCGTGTGAAGTTATGTAAGTCACAGTGGGCATTGTGCTCTCTCTGTGTGCTCTTCTTGGGCATTCTTCTCTCTGTGTGCTCTGGCTAGGAGGCCAGCAGTGTCTCCTTAAGGGCGGGCGAGGGAGTGAGTGAGTGAGTGAGTGGGAGGCCCGGCTCCTCCTTCCTCGCGTGGGATCCCTTGCCTTACAAGGCCACAGCCAGGCGGGTCCCTCCCTCTCTCCTTCCCTCCGGAGCAGTAGTGGAGCCAGATCCAGAAGCTGCAGCAGCAGCAGCAGGAGGAGAAGGAGGAGGCAAGGCGAAGAGAAGAGCAGGCTGGAGGCGGCCAGGCAAATCATCTTCCCCGGCGCTTCTTTTCCCAGGCAGCCAGAGCGTGGAAATGCCTCAAGCAGGTAAAGAGATGGGCAACCACACTCCTCACTTTGCCCTCTTCTCTTGTTGAGGGTGCATCTAACTAACGCCTAAGATAGAAAGAATGCAGCTTGACCCCCACTTTAACTGGCATCGCTCAATGCTAGTTGGGAAGTTACAGTTTCACAAGGTCTTTGTAGCCTTTTCTGTGCAAGAGTGCCAACAATGCCTCACCAGAGTGCAACTCCCAGCATTCCATAACATTGAGCCATGTGGTGTCAAACTGCATTCATTCTCTGTCTATATATATGCATTGAGGGTGCATCTACAACAGGCCTGGGCCAACCTGGGCCCTCCCTCCAGGGGTTTTGGGCTTCAGCTCCCACCTTTCCCAACAAGCCAAGGGGAAAAAGGAAAGGGCCTGAGGCTGTTAGGAATGGTGGAAGTTGAAGTCTAAAACCCCAGCAGAGAGGGCCCAAGTTGGCCCAGGCCTGATGTGGACGCATCCTGAGGTAGCATCCTTTGGAGTAGCTTTCAATCAGTGCCCAAAGGGTAAAGTTATCTTGTTGCAAATCCTATTCAAATGGACCCTCGTTGAAGGAAGGTGTGTGTATAATGTTTATGTGTTTGAGGGTGCACCAATTATCCTTTTATTATTATTTTATTTCATGTCAGAAGCAACTTGAGAAATTGAAAGTTGCTTCTGGTGTGAGAGAATTGGCCGTCCGCAGGGATGTGGCCCAGGGATCACCCACATGTTTTATCATCCTTATGGGAGGCTTCTCTCATGTACCTGCATGGGGAGCTGGAGCTGACAGAGGGAGCTCATCCATGCTTGCTTCCCCCCCCCCCCAAATCGCCTTTGTTGGAGGGGAAAAAGGATCTTGCAAATATGTGACCATCTTGGGTTGCTGTGAGTTTTCTGGGCTGCATGGCCATGCTCCAGAAGCATTCTCTCCTGACATTTCACCCACATCTATGGCAAACATCCTCGGAAGTTGTGAGGTCTGATGGAAACTAGGCAAGGAAGGTTTATATATGTGTGGACACAGCATATTATATGATAAAACATAAATGTTGGACCACTCTGACAACCACCATGTCAGAGTACACAGTGAAGACTCTGAAACCCACAAGCATGTGGACACTTTCAACAGAAAGGGGGAAACTGAAAATGAACAAAATCTGGCTACCAGTATTTTTTTTTTAAACCCTCTAAAATCAGGACAGTAAATAAAGAGCAACACTCAGAAAACAGGGGAATTCCAGACAGGAAACAATCAGGACAAGCTAACATCTCTCAACAAAGGATTTCCCCAGGCAGGAAGCATCCAGGCTTTGAAACTGCAAGGCCATTAAATGCTAATAAGGTGGTCAGTTGCAACATTCACATTAGCCTCAAGCAGACAAGTGTTCTTTCTCCCACCCTGGACATTCCATAGATATATCTTTTTTTTTTTTTTTTTTTTTTTTAAACAAATTTTTTATTTTATTTTAACACACACACAAAAAAAACATACCAAGCACTCACAGAACATTTGCACTTCCCACCACCAACATGAGGATTGTTCCCTTTTATATATTCATTTCTTATGGAGACATTTTTTTTTTATATCTTTATCTTTATACCTTTCCATTCTATATACTATATACTATATAACATTTGTATCCTATTTCTTATGGCTTGATCTCCAGAATGCTTCATAATATGATTCTTTACCCTTGTCCATCTTTCTTCCATTTTTCTCATTCTATTTTCATTGATTTTTGAAGCATTTAATTTCCCATTCATAATTTCAAATTCCATTTGTTCCACCATATAATGATACCATTTGTTTACTGTCCATTTTGATTTATCTTTCCATCCTAATACTATTACTGCTTGTGCACATTCTATTATTGCTTCTTTTATTTCCCTATCATTTTCCGTTTTCACCATTTTTCCTATTACCGCAATTTCCTTTGTTATGATCCACTCATTTCCTAGAATTTGTTTTGCCTGATTTTGTATAGTCTGCCAAAAATGTTGTATATATTCACATTCCCACATCATGTGCATAAATCGCCCTTTCTGTTGGCATCCGTGCCAGCACTGACTACTCCCCTTTTTTTATAGTAGTATGCTAATTGACAGGGTGTACGATACCATTTATGCAGTATTTTCCTCCTCATTTCGTCGTACTTTGGTATTTCTTTTCGTCCCTATAATCTCTACCACATTTCTCATCTCTTGTTCCGTAATTTGTAGCTCCATTTCCCACATACTTTTCAAATCCCGTATTGTACCTCCATCTGCCTCTAATAGCATTATATATATATTGCTGGCCTGTGCCTTCATTCCTTCCCATTTGTCTCTTATTATCTTTTCAAAGGCGGTATCTTCACTCTTAACCATATTAATATTATCTTTTATTCTACAGTATGCACAAATTGCTCTTATCTGTAACCAATTTTCTTGTCCAAGCCATTGTTTAATTCTATCCTCACTTACCATTCCCTCTTTGTTATATAATTGTTCTACCCTCTCTATTCCCTTTTCCTTCAATATCTGGATATTTCTATTCATATTTGATTCCTTATCCTTATTAATTGTCCATACTGTTGACATTTTGGATTTTAAGCTACTTATTTTCCCTTGCCATTTTTCCACACTTGCATAGTTCCTTTCATTGGTCCTATTAATCTATCTACATTTCTTTTATCCCATTTTCTAAAAATTATTTCTTCGCAACTTACTCCATTCATTTCCTTTTCAAATCTCACCCATTTTTTATTAGTCACTTGTAGTTCTATTACTCTTTCAATTTGGAAGGCATCACTATATAGTTCTAGACATGGACATCCCCATCCTCCTTTCATTTCTTTTGCAATTATCAATTTTTTCCTTACTCTTGGTCTTTTCCCCCCTTCAACCCAATTATTTAATTTCCTATCCCATTCCTTTAATTTTGTCATCGGAGGAATTCCTGGGAGAGCCTGAAATAGGTACATCATTTTTGGAATTATCAATATTTTCAATGCCCTTATCCTAGACATTTGTCTCAAATTCTTATTCTTCCACCCACTCATTTGTTTTAACATTCTCTTCCATACCATTTTGTAATTTCCGTCTATTATTTTATCAAATGTTTTATATATCCAAATTCCCAGGTACTTCCTCTTTTTATTCCCAATTTTAATCCTGATTCCTTCCTTATCTCTAATTGTTCCTTGGGTTGTATTGATAAATAATATCTCTGATTTTTCCATATTAACTGATAGCCCTGAATCTTTTTTTAAACTCCCTCAAGATTATTTGAATTGATTTAATCATTTCCCTTGGCCTCTGTGTTAAAATTATTGCGTCATCCGCATACAAGTTCAATTTCAACTCCTCCTTCCTCCCAATCTTATACCCTTCCCATGTTTCATCCATCTTTATTTTGTATGCCCCTATATACATTTTTGATCATTTCACAGAAGTTATTCTCCAGATTTAGTTCTTTACATAATCTATGCAAATATTCATGATTTACTTTGTCAAAAGCTTTATATACATCTAACTTTAAAATTGACAATTTTCTTTTTGTTTTTGTCGCATGGCAAATCGCATTAACAACATTTCTTATTGGTTCACTAATTCTACGCCCTTTGACAAACCCATATTGGTCTTCTCCTATAATCTTTGGTAAAATAACTTCCAATCTATTTGCTATAATTTTCATGAATATCTTATAATCTTGGTTTACTAAACTAATCGGACGATATGATTCTGGGAGCTCTGGTTGTCTATCTGGCTTCAGAACTGGAATAATTTCTGAAAGTTTCCATGTTTCCGGGACAATCCCTCTCATATATACCTCATTAAACATTGCTGCCATATATGGTGCCAACTCATACATAAATGTCTTATAAAATTCCATAGATATATCAACCTCCAACACACCTCTCAACCTCTGAGGATGCCTGTCATAGATGTTGGCAAAACGTCAGGAGAGAATGCTTCTGAAACATGGCCATACGTCCTGGAAAACTCACTGCAACTCAGTAATTCCAGCCGTGAACGCCTTTGACAACAAAATGTGACAGTCTTTCTTGCAACCTATGGCCCCTTCTACGCTGTCCTATAAAATCCAGACCATCTGCTTTGAACTGGATTATTCAGCAGTGTAGACTCATATAAACCAGTTCAAAGCAGATAATGTAGATTTCTTGCTTTGAAAATCTGGATTATATGACAGTATAGAAAGGGGCCTATGTTGTGTCATATTGCAACTGATATTATCTTGTTCTTGGTCAGATTCCTCTTCCCACTCCTGCCCAGTCCTGTCTTAACTGGCTCTCTGGAGGTTCAAGCAGGGGTCTGTTTCGTCTGCATATTTAAACTGGGGCTGCCAGGGACTGGATCTGAGACTTCATCCTCTTCCCCATTGCTTTCCTCAGGACCCACAGGTTGGTTTTTCTTGGAATACTTGGGGTCTGCAAAGTGAATTATATCTCACTCCTGGGAAGAAAGAGGCTGTGTTGTGATTTTGCAAGGAATAATATTTGACAACCAGCACAAGGAATAATAACTTGGTACTTTTAGGGAAGAGTAGGGACTCACTGTCTCTTTGGCAACAAGCGGAAAAGGGTTGCTGCGAGTTTTCCAGGCTGTATGGCCATGTTCCAGAAGCATTCTCTCCTGACCTCTTTCGCCCACATCTATGGCAGGCAACCTCTGGGGATACCTGCCATAGATGTGGGCAAAACGTCAGGAGAGAATGCTTCTGGAACATGGCCATACAGCCCGGAAAACTCACAGCAACCCAGTGATTCCAGCCATGAAAGCCTTTGACAACACATCTGTTATATATTATTTTTGTGCATTGGCATATCTTAGTCCCTAACAGTTCAAAGAGATATCTAGGTATATCAGTCTAACAGCTGAGAAACCTAATTGCCTTGCATGAATGCTAGTGGATATTATTTACCACTGAGGATATCAATCCCCTCCCCGGCACTGCACACTGAAGTCTGGTTTGATTTTTTGTCAATAAAGCAGGTTTTGTGAAGACGTGCCATAGATAAAGCACAGTGAGATCCCTGCTTCTTAAGATGAATCTACATTGCAGAATTAATGCAGCTTGACATCACTTGAACCACCATGGCTCAATGCCATGGAATCGTGGGAGTTGTGGTTTTATTGGGGGGGGGGGGGGCAACAGCACTCATTGGCAGAGAAGGTTAAATATACCTTGTAGACAGCGGTGTCAGACTGCATTCCTTGGGACTGAATTGGCAATGTGGTTTGATTTGTGCATGTCTTGTTGGTGTTACTTCTGCCTGGATTTGATGTTCCTTTGTGCTTGCGTTGCAAAAAACTTGATCAGAGTGGCTGGCTCTCAATGCAACTTCCCCATTCTTACTGTTTGGTCTCATGAAAATTTATTCACCTTCTTGCTTATTTTTAAAAGGGCCTGGAGAAAAAGAGAGTTTAGAGTCGGGGAACTTCTGTTGACATCCCTGATTGTTTTTGCGGGATGTTCTCAATAGATGCTATTTGAATTCTGGTGTATATACTTCTGTTCCTGATTTTTCTTTTGTTTTCACAAGAGACGGTAAATCTGTAATTCTCATTATGCTTATGGCAAATTAAGCCCCGGTGAACAGAGAGAAGACTGGGTGTCCTTCCACGCAGCATTATATCCTAGAACAGTGTTTCTCAACCTTTTTTGAGCCGCGGCACACTTTTAACATTAAAAAAATCCGGGGGCACACCAACAACCAAAATGACACTCTAACACAGTAAAAAACGGCTGGGGGATGGTGGCCTGCTGGTAGCAGCTTCTGGGAGTGCTGAAGCTGGGGGAGGGGGAGGAGCCAGGCCATGCCATGCCCCGGCTTCAGCTCTCCCACAGCTTCTCCAGCCTTGAGGGGGCAGTGCGAGTGAGGGGCGGGAGCCATGGCGGATTGGAGGCTGGCTGGGGAAACGGCTGAAGGAGGCAGCGCCCTGGCCCTTCTTCTTTTTCTTTGCCGTCGCCCGGCCCTAACTCCTCCTCCCCCAAGCAGCAGGAGTTCGGCAGGAGGACGGGGGAAGGAAGGGGGGCAGAGAGCTTTTCTCGCAGCACAGCAGGAGGTCTGTCATGGTACACTACTGTGCCGTGTCACAGCGGTTGGGAAGCACTGTCCTAGAATACCAAGGCAAAAAATCCAACATTATCTGAGTGTAGACTCAGATAACCCTGTTCAAAGCAGCTATTGTGGGGGTTTCTGCCTTGATATTCTGGAATATAGGGCTGTGTAAAAAGGCCTTGGGTTGCTGTGAGTTTTCCAGGCTGTATGGTCATGTTCCAGAAGCATTCTCACCTGAAGTTTCGCCCACATCTATGGCAGAGGTGGTGAGGTCTATTGGAAACTAGGCAACTGAGGTGTATATATCTGTGGAATGTCCGGGGTGGGACAGTAAATAAAAATCAACATTCAAAAAATGGGAATTCCAGACAATAATCAATCAGGGCCAGCTAACACCACTTAACAAAGCCCCCAGGCAGCAAGTAGCCAGGCTTTGAAGCTGCAATGCAATTACATTCTAAATTAAGGTGACCAATTGCAACATTCACACTTGCCTCAAGCAGACAAGAGTTTTTTCTCCCTCCCTGGACACTCCACAAATATATAAAACTCACTTGTCTAGTTTCCAACAGACCTCATAACCCCAGAGGATGCCTGACATAGATGTGGGTGAAACGTCAGGAGAGAATGCTTCTGGAACATGGCGATGCAGCCTAGAAAACTCACAGCAAGCCAGTGATTCCGTCAATGAAACCCATCGACAACACAGAGAGAAGACTGACTTTGAGTAAAGCGAGCTAGGAAGTTGCTGTAAGCTACTTTCTGCAATAAAAGAAAACAGTATTTTCTAAAGTTGACATCAACTGTAGTTGATAGGTAATGAATGTTAGATATAAATCTCCCTACTCTTAATTTATTAATTTTCTTTGTCTTCTTTGTCACTAGGTAGCCAAAAACAGCACCTGCACCCAGGGAGGCACTGAACTGAAATCGTAGTGATTCACTCTCCAGCTGTCGGTTCCTCTGAAGGCATCCCTACCAAGGAATTCCTCATGCCAGCCCCACCCTCCATGTTGGGAACCAGGTGATGAAGATGGATGTACTGCGCCGCTCCTCTGTCTTTGCTGCGGAGGTGATGGAAGTATTCGACCGGACGCCCACCGACAAGGAGCTTGTGTCTCAGGCCAAGGTGCTCTGCAGAGACTTCATCCACTCCCGGCTCATGCGGGCTGGCATTGGCTGGAACAAGCCTGAACACAGCATGCCTGTTCCCGGGGGCAAGTTAGCAGAGGTATCGAACATACTTCTCAGATTAGGTAAGTGCGAAACTGCCAGAGACAGAACAATCCTCACCTTGGGTCATGGGATATATGTGCATGTGCTTGTGGTGGAGGTCCTTTGCAACTGTATCTCAAAAACGTTACCAGAATGATCAAGGGTCTGGAGAACAATCCCTACGAGGAGCGGCTTAAAGAGCTGGGCATGTTTAGTCTGAAGAAGAGAAGGCTGAGAGGAGACCTGATGAAGACCATGTATAAATATGTGAGGGGAAGTCATAGGGAGGAGGGAGCAAGCTTGTTTTCCATTACCTTGGAGACTAGGACATGGAACAATGGCTTCAAACTACAGGAAAGTAGATTCCACCTGAACATGAGGAACATGAGGAAGAACTTCCTGATTGTGAGAGCTGTTCAGTAGTGGAACTCTCTGCCCCATAGTGTGGTGGAGGCTTTTAAGCAGAGGCTGGATGGCTGTCTGTCAGGGGTGCTTTGAATGTAATTTTCCTGCTTCTTGACAGGAGGTTGGACTGGATGACCCATGAGGTCTCTTCCAACTCTTTGATTCTATGATTTTCTATTGGTTGTACTTCATTGGTTATTCTAGAACAGGGCTGTCCAACTGGCGGCCCGGGGGCAGTATACGGCCCCCAGCCCCTTCCCTACGGCCCCCTACCCTTTAAAAAAAGAAATCTGCTGTTTAAAGGGAAAAAAATTTTTTATTAATTATTTTTTAAAATATATATTTTTGCGGTGGGGAGGGGCGGGGCGGGGCAGGGAGGAGGAGCAGGCTCCCTCCTCCTCCCTCCCTCCCCCCCGCCAATCGGCGCGCTCCGTCTTTGTGAGGCGGAGATGGCGTAGGCGCCGCGGAGATGGCGCAGGCGCCGCGCAGATGGCGCAGGCGCGCGCGGAGGCGCAGGCGCCGCGGGAGATGGCGCAGGCGCCGGAGATGGGCAGGCGCGCGCAGATGGCGCAGGCGGCGCAGATGGTGCAGGCGCCTCGCCGCCCACCACCTCGCCCGCCCGCCGCCTGGATCCAGCGCGTTTGGAAAGGTAGGCCGAAGCAGGGGGCTTAAGGGGAAGATGGGGGTGGGAATATATGGTGCAGTTTAATAACAGTAATAAATGTATTTAATTTGTAAATAAGGGGAAGATGGGGTGGGAATATATGGGGCAGAAATATGATAATAACAATAATAAATGTATTTAGTTTGGAAATAAGGGGAAGATGGGGGTGGGAATATATGGGGCAGAAATATGATAATAACAATAATAAATGTATTTAATTTGTAAATAAGGGGAAGATGGGGTGGGAATATATGGGGCAGAAATATGATAATAATAATAAATGTATTTAGTTTGGAAATAAGGGGAAGATAGGGGTGGGAATATATGGGGCAGAAATATGATAATAAAATAATAAATGTATTTAGTTTGGAAATAAGGGGAAGATGGGGGTGGGAATATATGGGGCAGAAATATAATAATAATGTATTTAATTTGGAACTGAGGCTGTTTTCCCTTCCTCAATCCATCTCTCTTTGTGTGTTTCTGATATTTATTTATATTTATTTCCCTCCCATATATATTCCCTTCCTCAATCCATCTCTCTTTGTCTGTTTCTGATATTTATTTATATTTATTTCCCTCCCATATATATTCCCTTCCTCAATCCATCTCTCTTCTGATATTTATTTATATTTATATTTATTTCATTCAGTTCCATTTTTTAAATTTATTTTATAATTAATAATGCAACTAGTAATTGTAAGTAAATTGGAGCCGGGGAGGGGGAGAGCCAGTGGAGGGGACGGGCCCAGAGCTGGGGCAGAGCTGGGGAGGGGTGGAGCCGGGGGAGGGGCGGGGGTGGAGCTGGGAAAGGGGCGGAGCCGGGGACGGAGGCAGACCCTAAGGCCCCCCAAGTGATCAGTGACCAGAATTCAGGCCCCCGGACCGGTAGAAGTTGGACAGCCCTGTTCTAGAAGTCTTAGTCCAAAACAAGTAATTTTTCTGAGCACTGATTCATCTCTGCTGACTTTGGGTTTGTGTGCTCTGATTGGTGGTTCAGTTTTGCTCATGGAAAAATTATTCGAGGTGTTGTCCTGTCATTGGTACCTGGTATCAGTCCCTACAACAGGCCTTTATTGCAAGGACAGGGTACAGGTGGCTTTTGATCCAGTAGTTCCAAAGCCCCTCCAGTTCCCCAAGGAATCTCAGAATCTATGTTACGTTCACTGTAATTAGATTTTCCTTTGCTTTCAGCCTCTTGAGATTTGATTTTTTTCTTTTTTGGGTGATTTTATTCCTCTCCTACTGCTCCTGCCTTAGAGGATTACTGTTTTCCCCACCATCTCCTTTCTCCATTCTCAGTTCGCTTTTATTTCTCCTAGCTATTTTATTATCTTTCCCTCCGCCCCTCCTCTGGTCAAGATGTTGCTATGATAGTGGGTGGCAATCGTTTCAAAGGGCTAGCAAGTGTTGGTGTGAGTCTTGAAGGTGTCTCCTTGACAACTGTTACTTAATTAATCAGAGTTTGGCTAATACAATTCCATATTATTGCACCTATCTAAGCAATGCTGTTTAATGATAAAACCACCACAGAAACCTTCAGAGAACCAAACAAAGTCTTGCTAACCCTCTCCCATATTTTCTTCCTTCTATATCTAATCATAAACAACTTTATATTGAGCCGTAGGGAGAGGCAGTAATTAATTCATTATATTATATTATATTACAGGAGAGTCTTGCTTATCCAACATAAATGGGCTGACAGAACGTTGGATAAGTGAAAATGTTGGATATTAAGGAAAAGCCTATTAAACGTCAATTCATGTTATGATTTTACAAATTAAGCACCAAAACATGTTTTACCAAAAAAAAGTGATATAAAAAGCAGTTCAACACATGGTAACATTATGTAGTAATTACTGTATTTACGAATTTAGCACTAAAACATCGCAATGTATTGAAACAGCTGTGGATCCGGGTAGGAGACAGGCTGCATTGGATAATACAGAACACTGGATGAGCAAAGGTTGGATAAGTGAGACTCTACTGTATTTAAATCAGTGTTTCTTTGTCTTAGTATGGATTTATGAGAGTCAGTGTGGTGTAATGGTTTGAGTGTTGGAGAAGAATGTTTGAGACTTCCCTACTCCACTGTGGGTGACCTTAGGCCACTCACATTCTCCTAGCCTTAAAGGAAGGCAATAACTGCCATCACCACCCTGGATAAATCTTGCCAAGAACACCCCATAGCAAGGTCTCCTTAAGTTGGAAACAAAGACATGCAACACCAAGACCAACATGGATTACTGTATGTAATCAGATCTCTAGTGCAGTGGTTCTCAGCCTGTGGGTCTCCAGGTGTTTTGGTTTACCAGAAATTCCAGCCAGTTTACCAGCTGTTGGGGTTTCTGGGAGTTGAAGGCCAAAACATCTGGGGACCCACAGGTTGAGAACCACTGTGCTAGTGGATGGCTGCAAAGGAGCAGTGTAATTGTGACTACAATGTTTGTAGTCCTGCATGCCTCACCAAACTACAAATCCCAGGATTGCATATTTATTATTTATTATTTTATTATTTACATCATTTATATTCTGCTCTTCTCACCCCGCAGGGGACTCAGGGTGGATCACAATGCACATATACAGGCAAAAAATTAAATGCCACAGACATACAACATATATAGACAGACAATGAGCTACACAATTGGCCGAGAGCTCATGCCGACCCGGGCAAGCCTTGAACTCATGACCTTCTGGTCAGTAGAGATCTTATGCAGCTCCCAGCCAGCTGCGCCACATTCCCGGTGCTTTGAGTTGTGGCCATTTATTTAGAGATGGCGTCCCTCAGAGAGGAGCTCCAAGTGCAGCTCCTGAAGCAGGTTTCCCTTTTGCTTTGACTCGGCACTAAGGTTACTGTATGACACAAAGCTAATGTGCATCCCAATTTTGGCAAGGTCATTTAAGCCAAAAAAAATGTGAGCATTAGATTTGAGTAAATACAACATAACCTTCACGTCAATCAAAATAAACATACACAAATGTATGGTTAACTTATCACTGTGTATACTACTAACAGATTTGTCTGCAGTCTCCGTCTAGAGCAGTGGTTCTCAACCTTGGGTCCCCAGGTGTTTTGGCCCACAACTCTCAGAAATCCCAGCCAGTTTATGAGCTGTTACAATTTCTGGGAGTTGAAGGCCGAAGCATCTGGGAACCCACAGGTTGAGAACCACTGGTCTAGAGACTGAAGTCAGCAGCATCTCAATACCCGATTTAACCACTGGAGTTTTCTACTTCTTCCCTGATTAGACTGATTACAGTTTATGAAGGACACTTTCATACTTTGTAGTGTTTTAGTTCCTTATAGGAACACTCGGTAGTGCAATGGGTTAAACCCTTGTGCCGACAGAACTGAAGACCAGCCAGAGGTTTGAATCCAGGGAAAGTGCGGATGAGCTCCCTCTGTCAACTCCGGACATGAGAGAAGCCTCCCACAAAGGTGATAAAAACATCAAACATCCAAGAGTCCCCTGGGCAATGTCTTTGCAGACAGCTTACTCTCTCACACCAGAAGCGACTTGCAGTTTCTCAAGTCTTTCCTGATATGGAAAAAAAGTTCATTCTGAAGTGTGGTGGGGTGCACTGCTAATCCATGGACTGTCAGGGGCCACGCATCATGCTGTGTTGCTGAAATTTGGTGGTACCATAAAACCCTTCAATCAAGACAGTTTTGCTTTCAAACAAGTTGTATGTAGAACCTAGTTTTAAAATCTAATACGTAAATGCTGATTGGCTTCGTAATTTATTTATTTATGTATTTACATCATTTATATTCTGCCCTTCTCACCCCGCAGGGGACTCAGGGCGGATCACAATGCACACATACAGGCAAACATTCAATGCCATAGACACACAACATATATACACAGACAACGAGCTACACAATTGGTCGAGAGCTCACCCCGACCCGGGCAGGCCTCAAACTCATGACCTTCTGGTCAGTAGAGATCTTATGCAGCTGACTCCCAGCCAGCTGTGCCACATTCCCAGTAATAAAGTGGATATTTCTCAACGGCATTATTTTAAAGCAGAAATGCCTTGTTCAATTATGGATAGTGTGGCTTCTATACTCTTCAATTTCATAATATGGCAACAAAATGGAAGGAAATGTGGGGGGATTATTAAAACTGTCAAAACAATGTAGGAGGATGCATGCAGCCTATCCCCTAAAATAATGGAATGACTGAACTGGGAATGCGGTTTTTCCCCCGTCCCTTATAAACTTGGTTTGGGTTTGTTTGGGGGTATTTTTTTTGGTATGTCTCCTGTTTCTCAACATGTGTCACAAACAATGTTTTTGTAGCCCCTTGCAACTGGTGCAACAAGTCAGGCCTGTTTAACCTCAGTGAGAGTGGTTGGGAAACACCTGAATGCCTGGAGTCAAGTATGAACCGCAAGCAGTTAAGTCCACCAAAGTTACTTCAGTAGGCTTGGTATCGAATTCACATGCTTGAATGTATTTATTTTTCATTGGTAGAAGGACAATTATGTGGATGCATTCCAAGGCTGAGGTGCATAATTAAATAGGTGAACCCTAACATTGTGAGCCTGTCAAAGAAAACCATCTCTTAGCATTAGTTGCTTTTTGGAAGGGAGCAACACTAAATCTGTATCGAAAAGAGTATCCTAATATGTATATCCTGCACATTAGCTATTAGAAAAGCCCTTCCTGAGCAAAACTAACCCAGTTCCAGCATCAGTCTGTCCCACAGTGGTCAATGAGATGCTGCTTGGAAATCACAGAAGTTACCTCTCTTTGTTATGGTTGTTTCCTTGTTATCTTGTCTCTGAACCTGTCAGTACCTATTAGATCGCAATCTTAATAAGCAGCAATGGCACTTGCCTTTCATGAACATGGCTACTTTCATTACATCTTGCAGCAGTAAGTTTTCTAAAGAACCTAGTTGGAGTGCTTGACTAAGACTCCAGGAGGCCAGGAATCAGGTTACCCATCAGGAACCCATCGAATGACCTTGGTCAAGTGACCCCCTCTCACCCTCAGAGCAAGGCAGGGGCAAGTCGCTTATAAGTAAACAATACCAAGGAACCTCTGGGATAGGCTCACCTTAAGTCAGCATTAACTTGAAGGCACACAACAATAGCTATAAACTCCGAGGTAATTTATTTTGCCTGTCCTGGACGAGATGTGATAGTAAGGGATACTGTTGGGGAGGGGGTTGAACAAAGTCACCTCCCCTAAAAGGGACCCAGAGAATCAGGTAGGAGTGGGTTGGATCCTTTAAAGAAATCATAGGTGCATCTTTGGTCAGCATTATACAGAGTCTGGGGGAGTTGAAGAGCAGTATGTTATCTACATTCTGCTACTTAGAATCATAGAATCATATTTATGTATTTATTTACATCATTTATATTCCGCCCTTCTCACCCCGCAGGGGACTCAGGGCGGATCACAACGCACATATTCAGGCAAACATTCAATGCCATTTGACATACAACATAGACAGACACAGAGGCAATTCATTCCAGCTTTTCTGGCCACCAGGAGGCGCTGTCACATTCCTTCACTCCTTTTGTGTGTATTTCCTGGATATTTTATGGCCTCAGTTAAATTAAGCCTCCCCACTCTAGTGGTACCTAAATTTCCTATTTGACAGATGCAACTGTCTTTTGGGTTGCAAAGGCTGACAACGAGGTACACAATTGGTCGAGCTCTCACCCCGACCCGGGCAGGCCTCGAACTCATGACCTTCTGGTCAGTAGAGATCTTATGCAGCTGACACCCAGTCTGTTGCACCACATTCCTGGTGTTTGCGTCACATTCCCAGTGTTGGAACTGACCTCATGGGCCTTCCGGTCCAACCCCCTGCCAAGAAACAGGAAAATCGCATTCAAAGCACCCCCGACGGATGGCTATCCAGCCTCTGTTTAAAAGCCTCCAAAGAAGGAGCCTCCACCACAGTCCAGGGCAGAGAGTTCCACTGCTGAACAGCTCTCTCAGTTAGGAAGTTCTTCCTCATGTTCAGGTGGAATCTCCTTTTCTGTAGTTTGAAGCCATTGTTCCGCATCCAAGCTTTCTCCCTCCTCTCTATGACTTCCCCTCACATATTTATACATGACTCTCATCGTGTCTCCTCTCAGCCTTCTCTTCTTCAGGATAACCATGCCCAGCTCTTTAAGCCACTCCTCGTAGGGCTTGTTCTCCAGGTTCTTGATCATTTTAGTCGCCCTCCTTTGGTCACATTCCAGCTTGTCAACATCTTCCTTCAGTTACGGTGCCCAGTAGCCTTCGTTAAAAGTAACATATCCGGTTTACTCACAACCTTCATGAATTCAGCATACAGGTACAAAACTTGTCAATCTAGTTACAGATAGGATTTGAAGTAGTTTTCTGTGCAGATAACACAGGGCATCTTTCTTATGATCTTAACAGCCCAAAGTCTAAAGCATGTCTGTGTTATAAAATGGAGTCTGAGATCTGAATAGTCCCAGATCCAGTCACATGGTCTGTGGTCCCTCCCACAACATAGAGTTAAGAAAAACTGCATACCAATACACACATATATACACTACAGTAAGCAAACTGAATCATATACATAACAAATAACTATTATAGGAAGCTTATAGTTTCCAACAGTTCAGAGTAGCTGAATTGAATATATTGCTCAAAGTGTGGTCACATAATTTGCCACAGGCTTATATGTTTAGATTCTTTTCTGATGGTCTCTTGTATGTCATTCTTCCTTTTCACAGCAATAGTGCACCGGGAATGTGGCGCAGCTGGCTAAGTGTCAGCTGCATAAGATCTCTCTGACCAATAAATCATGAGTTCAAGGCCTGCCCGGGTCGAGGTGGGTGCTCGACCTTTAAGTGTAGCCTGCTGCCGACCTTTGCAGCCTGTCAAGAAGGAGATAAAGGTACCACATTAAGTGGGGAGGCAAATTTTGATTGAATTATGAGGCCATTAAGAAGTCCAGGAACGCCGAGGAATGCAACATGAACAACAAGGGACGTTGTGAACGCTGAGAGATGAGTGCATTAGCTCCCCTTGGTGGCCAGAGTTTGCCTCTGTTAGTCTATGTGTGTGTATTGTGGAAAACGGCAGGGATTGTCTGCTAAGTATATGCACCTGTAATCCGCTCTGAGTCCCCTTCGGGGTGAGAAGAGCAGAATATAAATAAAATGTATTATTATTATTATTATTGTGTTTTCAGGGATCAATCCACAACAACCTCAAAAGTGCTTTATAGTCTTTAGCCGTGACTTATATGGGGCAAAACCATTTCATCAGCATGGCATTTTTATTGGGAATGATCTCATGAGTCTTCTATGCATTCAATTTTTTTCAGTCTTGTCTCGTGGTGTGAACTGATGCAGAAGAGCACCCTTAAGCAAGCTTATCATATTAATCTTTAGATGAATAGATAGAAAAAAGAGGGAGGGGAGCTTTAATGCTTGAAAAATCCACAGTAAAAATAAAAAAAATTTTAAAAACCAGGACAGTTCCCTGAGCATTGTGCCATAATTTGAACTGAGCATCTTTATAACCATAAAGAGTATGGACTGTGTGACTCTCTTTCAAGCAAAGTTAAGCATTAACAGTGTTGATGTAGAACAAAGAGCAATGCATTTCCAGATTCTTTGTTACATATATAATTTCCTTTCCTCAAGTTAATTAAAGGTTGTGTATATCACTTTCCTAGTCTAATTTTACAAAAATCCTTGGAGGTTGATCAGGCCGAAACTGTGATTGGCTCAAGATAACTCAGTGAGTTTCATGGCTAAGTATATTCTGAGTGCATTAGCTCTCATTCGGAGTTTCGGAGTAAGGTGTTATCTGTACGCAGATGATGTCCAGATCTGTCACTCCTTCCCAGCTGTCACCAAGGAGGCTGTCCAGACCCTGAACCGGTGCTTGGCTGCTGTGTCGGACTGGATGAGGGCTAGCAAATTGAAACTAAATCCAGACAAGACAGAGGTCCTCCTGGTCAGTCGTAAGGCCGAACAGGGTATAGGGTTACAGCCTGTGTTGGACGGGGTTACACTCCCCCTGAAGACGCAGGTTCGCAGCTTGGGAGTGATCCTGGACTCAGCGCTGAGCCTGGAACCCCAGGTCTCAGCGGTGGCCAGGGGAGCTTTTGCACAGTTGAGACTCGTGCGCCAGCTGCGCCCGTACCTTGGGAAGTCTGATCTGGCTACGGTCGTCCACGCTCTGGTCACATCCCGAATAGATTACTGCAACGCACTCTACGTGGGGCTGCCTTTGAAGACAGTTCGGAAATTGCAATTAGTCAGCGGGCGGCAGCCAGACTACTAACGGGAGCTACATACAGGGAGCACACTACCCCCCTGTTGTGTCAGCTCCACTGGCTGCCTGTCCAATTCCGGGCTCAATTCAAAGTGCTGGTTTTGACCTTTAAAGCTCTATACGGTTCTGGCCCAGCTTACTTGTCCGAACGCATCGGCCGCTACGTCCCATCCCGTAACCTAAGATCATCCGGGAGGCCCTGCTCTCGCTCCCGCCGACCTCTCAGATGCGGTTGGTGGGGACGAGGACAGGGCCTCCTCGGTGGTGGCCCCCCGCCTGTGGAATGCGCTCCCTACGGAGATACGGTCCACCCCATCCCTCCTGACATTCAGGAAGAAGGTGAAATCCTGGCTCTGGGATCAGGCATTCCCTCACCAGCACTAGGCAGCATGTGAGACGGAATTTTAATGGGAGGGAGGAAGAGGGTCAATGTTTCTAGGGTTGAATACTGTTTTAATTGGAATGATTGTAGATGTGTTGAGGGATTGTATTTTAATGCCTTAATGTTTTAATGGGTTGTGGGGTTTGGGGTTTTACGCTGTTGATGTGGCATCGAATTGTGCCTGCTGTAAGCCGCTCTGAGTCCCCCCTCGGGGGTTGAGAAGAGCGGGGTAAAATCCTGAAATAAATAAATAAATAAATAAATAAATAAAATATTCTATATAGCAGGGGTGCTCATTACGGTGATCGGGAGCACCTAGGTGATCTTCGGCCCTCTTCCAGGTGATCTTTGGGCCTTACCAGCCGGATGGCGCACTCCTGCCATGCACGAGCACGTGTGCTCCCGCTGCCGCCTTCGCGGGGCTTCTTTTGCCAAAATGAGGCTTTAGTGGGCGGGCCCTGGCGCTCGTCTTGCCACGCATGGTGTGGTGACATTGGTTGCTGCTGATGGGGAGAGCAAGGCCAAGGCACGCGCACGGATAGGATGCGAGGCTGTGGGAAGGATGGAGGGAATGTGTGTGTGAGAGAGAGAGCCAAGGAGAGAAGAAAGAAATCCGGAGAACTTTTTCGGATCCTTTTGGCAGGCAGGAGGGCGGGCGCTGGAAGGAGAGAGGGAGGGAGAGAGAGAGAGAGGCAAAGGAGGCCGGGCAAAGTGGGGCAAAGCCAAGCAAGCCCCGCCGCAAACCCTGCTGCTGCCCTCGGGACTCCCATTCCAAGCCGAGACCTGGGCGAGCGAACTGTGTGGGGCTGCTTTCTTTCCTCGGTTGGGGGCGAGGAGGGAGGGAGGGCTCCACCGTGTTCCTGGGGCTGAACCCGAGGAGGAGGGGCTGCGGGGATGGAGACTCCACTTGCTGCTGCTTGTGCCCTCCCGCCTTCTCTCCCTCTCGCCCTCCCTTGCCCTCGAAGGAGAAAGGCGGCGAGGGCCCACGGGGGGGAAAGAAGGTGGCTCTTCAGAGCCGGCTAGGAAGAGCCTCTCTCTCTCTCTCTCTCTCTCTCTCCCCCGTGGGAATGGACTGCCACCAGTGGGAGGGGTCCTTCCTTCCTGCCGTCCACTTGGGCGTCCTTTCTGTGTGACACCCTCGAAAAGACGGAAGGGCGCCCCCCCCCCCTGCTGCATCTGTCACTTTAGGGAAGCACCTCTTCCACTCTTCCTTCTCCTGCCCAGGTAAGGAAGCCTCGAGGGGGGAGGGTGGGGGGGGAGGCTGCTGTGGGGAGGCTCCAGCCTCACGTGGGTCCCTCTCTCGGTTGAGTTTCCCAGCCCAGGCAGCAGCCAGGCGGCCCCTCTTCCCAGCCCTGTGCCTTCTGAGCCGCCACCGAAGCCATATCTGGCCAGAGCACTGGCGGGTGCGCCTATAAATACCCTCCTGCTGCATGCGTGGGAGGGGCCTGCTGTGTACGCAAGAAGCAGGACAGGATGGAGACTTCCTGCTTTGCGAAAGCATGCAGCAGGAAGGAGAAACGCAACAAAGACATTAAGAGAGAGCGCATGCGCAGGCAAGGAGGATCCCCTTCCCGGGTGTGCATGGCAGTGAGTTCATGGGCAGGCAAGAAAAAAGCCCTGCGCGGACAGAAGGCTGCAGTAGGAGCGTGCGCGCGCGTGCACCCGCACGCTCACATGCACAACAGGTGATCTTTTCAACTTGATTGTTCATATAGTAGCTCGCATGATGAAAAAGTGTGGGCACCCCTTCTCTATAGCATGGATCTTCCAAGTCCCAGACCCCATCTACATTGCCATATAATGCAGTTTTATAATGCATTATATAGTGTTATTTTTGGAAAACCAGAATCTCCATAGCCTTTTGGACACATAACCTTTTGGAAACGTGGCCTTTTGGAGATTAGTTGGCATTCACACTATTTGGAGTCGTCATAACCTTTTTGTAAAGCATGATCTTCCTGAGAAGAGCTAAAAACTCTTGAGTGAATCTTTTCTTTAGTGATATACTGTATATCCATTAGTATTGATGCAAGGCAAATTATGTTTCTCAGTTGTTAGACTGATATACCTGGTTATCTCTTTGGACTGTTAGGAACAAAGATTTATGCCAATGAACAAATATATATAGCAGATCTTCAAAACTGTTGTTTCAGTTGCCCCCAAAAATCCATTTCCCATGAAATATATTTGGTTTTAAATCATGCTCTCAAAAGACAGAAATAAAATAGTCTTCATTAAAAGTAACATAGTTGATTTGCTTACAGACTTCATGTATCGGCATACAGGTACTTTGCTTATCACTTGAAAGTTTAAACCGTACGTTCTCGAAGGCATTCTGTTGCAGTCTCTTAATGCAACCAGTCACTATACTAAATATACACACTGACTTCTAAAAATTGAGTCTCAGTCTGAGTAGTCCCAGATCTAATCACGTGGTCTGCAGTCCCTCCCACAACCTCAAACAATGTCGTGTTATGGGAAAACTGCATACCTATATACACACATACAATATAGTAAGCAATCTGAATTATAAATGTAAAATAAAGGTTTTCCCCTGACATTAAGTACAGTCATGTCCGACTCTGCAGGTTGGTGCTCACCCCCGTTTCTAAGCCGAAGAGCCAATGTTGTCTATAGACACCTCCAAGGTCATGTGGCTGGCATGACTGCATGAAGCGCTGTTACCTTCCCGCCGGAGCGGTACCTATTGATCTACTTACATTTGCATGTTTTCGAACTGCTAAGTTGGCTGAAGCTTGGGCTGAAAGCAGAAGCTCACGCCGCTCCCCAGATTCGAACCTGTGACCTTTCGATAGACAAGTTTAGCAGCGCAGCGGTTTAACCCACTGCGCCACTGGACGGTATCCAGTGCACAACAAATAACTAGTATAGAAGGCTTGTAAAAGGTTGCTATTTCCAGCAGTTATAATGGCATTGAACAGCATTATATCGGTCTATACTGCCACACCATGCAGCTGAATGCAGTTAAACTGTATTTTGAAACTACATTATGTGCCAGTGTAGATGGGGCCCCAGTGCTGCATTCCAATCACACTGGCTCTCTAAATAATATACAGCTTATGCTATACACTATTTTGTCTTTACTCCAAATGTGTTTTTCTGCTTGGAAGCAATTATCCTTGGCTTCCTCCCTTCCTTACATTTTGTCATAAGAAATGTTACATGCTCTGTAGTTAGAGAGCCTTCCCCCTTTGCAAATGGGTAATATTCCTTCTTATCAGGCCTATGCATGTATACACCATATTTCCTTTCTGCGTTATATATATGTGTCTGTGTGTGTGTGTGTGTGTATATATATATATATATATATAAATCAGATCACATGGAACAATTTGGTCTTTTGGAGAGTTAAATGTTTTCCTTGCAGGATCCTAAAAAAAAAAAAAAAAAAATTCCAAACACCAGACTGGTATTTTAACCATTTAAATAACATGCACTAAATTCAGACTGCTTGAAGGTGGATGAGATTAATTAATTCAATGAGACCGGATAGGATTAATAAATGTAGGTTCTCATATCTTATCGTCATAGTGTTAGTGTGTGCGTATCCACAAGGGAGGATAGGATGTGTATATTTTTCATAATGTTATACATATATATATATATATATATATATATATATATATATATACACACATATACATATACATATAACAATAAACTAACTCCTCCAAAAGCTGTATCAAAGAAGTAAGTAAAGCAATCAAGTTCAGTACACGGAAATGCATATGGAGCACATGATCCCACACCCCAAAATCTCTGAAAGGATAAATGTGCTTGTTGGGTGACTTGAGAACTTGCCTTCCCAAACTTCTGGTCGATGGCTGGATTTTACAGACTGACAGTGCCTCTCCTTGGTTTCACTCAGTCTCCTCTTGCTCTGCCTGGACATGCTAGAGATTGAGGCTGACAGTGTTTGTATTCAGGCATGTGTTCTGCAGCTTAACTACAGTCCTTCCCATGACCCTTGCAAAACTACTGAAGATTTCTGTGAGCTTCATGTCTCCTGAGGCTTCCCTTTGAGTGTTTCCTCATGGCAAGGAAGGCTTAAAGTTCTGGCCACTACCAAGCATTGTATGCTCACACTGATCCCACACTCCCAAATGTAGATAGAAAGCTGAGCATGGCTCTTGATGTATGATAGCTTTCCTCTATACCAGTGATTTCCAACCTGTTGTCCATGGACCACCAGTGGTCCGCAACAACTAAAATATGCTCTGCGGTCTCACTGTTACTACACCTTTGCAATGAGAGTGACAAGTCTTGCAAAGCCCTCTTATAGTGCTGAAGCTTATTAAATATGGCTTTCTGTGGGTGAGCAGATGGTGACTACTGGATGGCATATGTTCTGTATCAGAAACTAGAGCTATTGTGGTCTATCCAATGCAATTTTCTGAATCAGCACCACAAATAATCAAACCAAATCTAAAGTTGACCAAAATCTGATTCGTAACCCTTTTGGTACTAATGTTGGAGAGTGGTCCCTGGTCAAAAAAAAAAGTTTGGGAACTAGTGCTCTATACCATGCGTGGGAATGATGCACCACCAACCCTGGACAATAGGGTGACTGGTGTTGGGAATTATAGCTTGACAACATCTAGAAAGCAGCATGATTTCTACTCTTGCTCTATACCAGGGCTTCTTAAACTTTTCCCACTTGTGACCCCATTCCAGCTGAGTATATAGGTATATAAAATAGGTATAAAATCAAAACAATTCTTGATAATAAATGCACATCTAAAAGGCTTTTTAAAGAGGCTGATTTTTTATGAAGTACAGATGAAGCATTTTCTGCAGAGTCCATTGCAAACTCTGCATGTTGTTGCTAACAGATTTGTGCAAATGAGTGGCATTCAGAAAACTTTTGTTCTTGCCAATTTTTGTGACCCCAATGTTGAGCTAAGTGGATCCCATTTGGGCTTGGGACCCACAATTAAAAGGCAGTGACCCACAGACTGCATACTACTACAACCTCATTTTGTGGCCTCAAAGCTCACCATGATCTCCAAACTCCTCAGAACCTTTTCTTTAAAAAGGGAAGTCATTCCAGAAATAATAAATAGTCACTACTAGCTGGCAGTATACTTTTTATATTTCTCCATCTCACCCAGCCTCAAAAATGGGCCAAAATGAGTTGAAATGCAAAGAAGTGCAAGTCAGAGATAGACTCTTGTGGCAAAAATGCAGTGGTGTCCACTGTGATAGTAAAAATGAGCCAGCAGTACACTTCCCTCCCTCTGACCTATGTTTATGTAGGAAGGTCAGAGGATAATGTTGGAAACTGCTTGGGTTCCTTTCGGGGGAGAAAAGCGGTATATAAATGTAGTAAATCAATCAATTAATCAATCAAGGGCAGTTTTGAAGACACCTGAGATCAGAACAGTGGGAGAAAGATGCAACTGCTCATAAATTAGTCAAGCAGATCTGAAGAACCAGCAAAACAAGGACTGTTCAAGATCTTAACTTCTCCTGTCCACATTAATACAAAATAAATGGCTTTAGGCATGAAATATATTTTCTATTTTGATATCAGCTGAACAGGGAATTGAATAAGAATGTGTCCCACTAAAGTGAGTAATGAGACAGCCAAGTTTTCCACACCTTTTCAGGGATGGGAAGCATCCACCCATCCTATTGCTCCTAATCTTCTCTAAGGCCTCATAAAAGCATTGTTCTGAAAAGATTTTGGTAGTCCTGGGGCCATGTATGAGAAGAGGATGTGATGACTGATTATTTTGGACAATCTTTATCCCACCCTTCAATCTAAACATGGTTGCCAGTGTGGAACGTAATAAGAGCAATTAAACACAACAGCAGTGGCGTCACCAGGAAAGTGTGAACCTCTCTGGGTGACCCCATCAAAAAGGCCCACATCAAAATAACTGCTTATAGAATTTTTGTGGCATGTTTCAATAGAAATGTATTGGGTTTTTCAATTTAAAAAATACCTGGCCAGTTAGATATAACTATATAACATTTTATATGTGCTATATCAATATTCCTACAAGACAGCTAAAAGTCTATCGTGATTAACTGTTTGAACTTTCTGATGTACATGTGCTCCAGTCAGAGCTGTCATTAACCAATTACAATGATGCTCTGAATTATTTGTTTTCACCTGCATGTGCTACAAGCACACATTGGTACTTTTGTTGCTGCTTTTTGTAGTTCCTGATTTTGTTAGACTTGCTGGTACAATATCATGTAATGGTTTGCTAAGGGAGGAAGCCAATAGTGATGTCACCGTGAATAATTGTAGTAACTTTAAGACCATGTCAGGTGGACTTTTGGCTCAGTTTCCATGCACTGTGGAAACGGGCCACACGGGAGTTCCACAGAGACCATCACATGATGTAAAGGAACTTCAGATGGGGCTCCATGAGGCTCTCTTTCCGCAGTGCATGGAAATGAAGCCTAGAAGTCGTCTTACGGCAGTGGTTCCAAAACCTTTTTTTGACCAGGGACCACTCTTCAACATTAGTATCAAAAGGATTATGAATCGGTTTTTGGTCCATTTAGATTCAGTTTGGTTACTTGGGGTTCTGGTTCAGAAAATTGCATTGGACAGATCACATCAGCTCTGGTTTCTGATACAGAACATATGCTGTCCAGTAGTCGCCGTCTGCTCGCCCTCAGAAAACCATATTTAATAACCTAGAGCCGACGTGGTAGTAATAATCTTTCGTGGGTAGCATACTTCTCCCCTTCTGAAATCTCTGTTGCATCGGCACTATAATAATAATAATTATTATTATTTATTTATAACCCTCCCCCATCTCCCCAATGGGGACTCGGGGCGGCTCACATGAGCTAAGCCCAAACAACAAATAACAGTAAAATAAAATCAAAATATCAGTAATAAACACAACAAAAATACATGCATATAAATAAAAGCAATATAAGAGGATTTTGCGAGACCAGTCACTCTTGATGTGTGGATTTGAAGCAACGGTGTAATAATGGTGAGGCCATGGACCATATTTTCATTATTGGGGACCACTAGTGGTCCATGTACCCACAGGTTAGGAACCACTGTGTTACAGCTTAGAAGGTGTTACCCGACTCCAAGTGGCAAAAAGCAGGCGAAAGCATTAGAAAGGCATGGTAAGGCTGGCCATCCAAGAAGACAGAGAAAGACGGGAAGGAATGGAATCAGGCAATCTCCTCCCCTTTCCCTACTTTCCCCTGCTTTCCTGGCACTCATGGGATGAAGTCCTCAGTGACACTACTGACAACAGCTTTAGGAGCAGTATCTGTCAATACGAAGTTGTGCAATCGCTCTGAAGAGATAGTGTAAAATGGCTATCAAATATACATCCCCTTTATTTTGCATTAGATGCATTTCACACAGCTTTTAGTTCAGTCTTGAAAAGCTTTATTGATATTGAACTGATAGGGGTGATGATTTGCAATAGCGGTACACTAGCTTCATCATTGTCTCTGATGCCAGGTGAGTGGTCCAGCCTTTATTGAAGTTTAAGCATATCATAAGAATGTTTAAAACTTTGCTCAGGCTCCTTATTCTTTTATATTCAGAGTGTTTTATCATTTTGGTGATACACATTCATGCACAATATCACAATATATACAAATTTGCATGTAGTGCATGCCCGCTATGACTACCCCATATTTTTTTCAAATGTTTTTTGTGACCATGCTGCTTTATTCACTGTTTCAATAATTGCAGTGCTTTTAGAAAATTGTGTTTAGTCGTATGCCTAATTGAAATGCAGATTGAAAGGTAAGACGCAAACTATTAAACATCCCTTGTGTTTCATTTTCTTAGGTGATGAGCTGGAGTACATTAGGCCCAACCTTTACCGGAACATAGCGCGACAGCTGAACATTTCTCTGCACTCCGAAACAGTGGTGACAGATGCATTTCTGGCGGTGGCAACGCAGATCTTTTCTTCAGGTGTGGAAACTACCTGGTTGGCAGTCTAGGCGAGGGAAGTTAGTGAGACAAAGAAAGAGGCATAAGCAGAGGCATGTTTTGGGCTAGCTTGCAAGGCGGGGCCCATTTGGCAAACAATCTGGATTGTAAGCAGTTTGGCAGTCCGTGGTGCCGTAATGATTTAACACAAATCCATTTGTGATTTACATGTCACCAGATGAGGAGATTCGTCAACCTCTTTCCGCTTGTTTCTCTTTCTCCTACTAGGGAACTCCCTTTGATTTCAAGCTCTCCTCCCAATTAATGACTTTACCATACAAGAGGAATTAGGAAACTTTGGCTTTCCATATATTATGGAAGGCAACTCCTACATTCCTGTACAGTTGGCCTTCTAGGAGTTATTCCAACATTTCTGGTAGTTCGAAATGTGTCTGTTTGTAGCTACAGACCAATCTCTTTTATTTAGTTTTTATATATTTTCCTTTGTCTCTTTGCTTCCTAAAACTGAAGGCACTCTTAGCTTCTCCCCAGTTTCTCCTGCTCTTCAAGCAAAACCCCCGAGAACTGGAATTAGCTTGTGATCAAGGCGGGGACCACCAAACTATTTTTTAAGTATGGGGACTCCACATTGACCTGCAGGTTGTTAATCATTTTCTTTAATTACAGATACATTTCCCCAAAATGACAAGAACACAAAATATACGGCATTATAACAGCAACAAACCTATATCTTAATTTTAAAAAGAAAAGACAATCTATTAAGTTGCCAAGAAATTCCTCCCCGCATCAACCCTTTTGATGAGTACAATGTGTACTTGTCTTCACCACTAAGTACGCATAAGATAGATGCCATGCAGCTTTTCTCTTCCTGGGAGGGCTCCTTATTAAGGCAATTAATGTTTTATTAACACTAAAAGGGCTCAGTTACTAAATGTATTTCTGGAAGGGCTGAGTCGGAGTAGATCTTTGTTTTTCTCTCCAGGACATCTATTGTAATCGAACTCTCCCAGGAGTATATATAGTACATTATCATTTAGCACACATCTGACTGATGTGGCCCAATTTGCCTAATTTGGTCATGGGATTAGCCATTCCCATGCTCCTCTTTTTGGGGTCTGTGGATTTTAGGTTTTCTACTTCCTAAAGTACATTTTGAGACTATAATAGCACCATGTTTGCTTCTTGGACATTCATGGACTAGGAATAATGTCCTAGCATCTGGTTTATTTAAATACCTTCAATACTGTAAATAAAATAGATGGAGGGATTTTATGGCTATATTGCTTTGCCATTACAGAGCCCTTTCCTCATAAAGACTTGCAGACATATTTAAATCTTTTTTTAAAATCCTCTGCTTCATAAGCTTTAATTCTTAATAATTAAACAAGATATCTACAACCTCTCTAGGGCCACCTTTCACTTAATAAAAAAAACCCTGAAGTTTAGTATATGATTTTAAAGCAAAAATTAAAATTGTCAGCACTTTATGTTTTTAAGTAGCAAAGGATTTATTTTATTTTCTTGGTCTACTCTTTGCAATTTTTTTCATGTCAGGAGTGACTTGAGAAACTGCAAGACGCTTCTGATGTGAGAGAATTGGCCAGATATTTTACCATCCTGTGGGAGGCTTCTCTCATGCCCCCGAATGAGAAGCTGGAGCTGCCAGACAGAAGCTCACCCTGCTCCTCAGATTTGAACCACCGACCTTTCGGTCAGCAGTCCAGCCAGCACAAGGGTTTAACCCATTGCATCACCAGGGGTTCCTCTTTGCTAGTCAAAAAGAGAGTTTGACAGCACATGGGTGTGTGTGATCTGTAAAATGTGCCCGACATGGGAGATAATTCCTTTTGATGGGTGGTTGGATGAGCGGAGAAGCTGTTTCTTCTCAGCAAGGATGGAGACATACCCCTGCTTGGAAATAAGTTCATTTGAACACATTGGGGTTTACTCCTGAGTAGAATCCATTAAAATGTTGAGAATGGTATTGAGAGCTCCTTCAGGAAATAACAACTTAGGGAATTATTGACCAAAAAAAAAGGAAAACACCTGATGTTTTCTAAACAAAAATGCTCAGCTCCATACGACAGCTGCTCCCCTGTCCTTGAAGATGATGTTTCCGTTTCCTTTCTAGCAAGAGGGAATTTGGATTTTCCGGAACCCTTCATTTACGTGGACTGGCCTATTTTCTGTGGGACATAAGCCTGCATTTGAAGGAATTACAACTATGCATGCTACTTGAAAGAAAAAAAAATCAATGAAAGAAAATTCACAAATCTTAATTTTTGCATATTGCTCCCAAAATAGACATAGCCTTTGAGCAAACACATGTGCCTCTCCCTCTTATATGATATGCGCCTGTCTTGTAACAGTGTCATGATGTCCATTCCCAGGGCCTGAGGCTGTTAGAAATTGTGGGAGTTGAAATCCAAAACACTTGGAGGGCCCAAGTTTGCCATGCCTAAGATAGCCTAAACATGAAGGATATGTGCATTCGTTAGACTACGTGCATACCTCTGTGTCTATAAAGGAACCTGGAATAAATCCCATCAAGTTAATTTCTGAGGATCAATTTACCTCCCATTAATTGGTGTGTTGTTTTTGTTCTTATATATGTGGCATCGAATTGTTGCCTTCTGTCAGCCGCCCTGAGTCCCCCTTCAGGGGGTAGAAAAGGGCGGATCATAAATGAAATAAATAATAATAAATAAATAATAAATAATTGACCTAACCAGTTTTGGACCGAAGTGGTCCATCTGCTTGGAAATTTCCAGAAAATTAAAGATGCCCTTCTTCAGTCATTCTAAACTAACACTGTGACTTAGGTTTATTTTCCAACTTCTAGTGCAATTTTAGAAATGATGAGTACTTGCCATCTCACTTATGAGTCAAATGACTCATGTAGGATTTTTAAGATTCCCTGGATGTAGGGAGGAGAAGTGCCAAAGAGACGAGAATTTGGCAGTGTACAAGAATCCCAATGAGGTTGAACCTGCTGAAATTCCTTCCTCTGTAAAGGTCCCCAAGTCCTGTCCTCACCCCAGCAACAGAGACAGAATGTAATTCTTCTAAGAAGATGTTAGTTTCTGTTATCAAGATCCAAGTAACCGTTAGGAGGCTTAAAGTTAAGGCAAGCAAAATAAAGGCCAGCTGTTCCTGAGCCAGACATTCCACCCTTTGGGGAAAAAAATCAAGGTCAGACCATTTCCTTCCTCTAAGTATAGTCTGTGTGTGAGAACGTGTGCCTTCAAGCCGTTTGCCATTTTATAGCATCCTCATGAGTTTCATAGGATTTTTAAGGTAAGGAATACTCAAAAGTTGTTTTGTTAGATCTTTCCTTTGAAGTATATAGCCCAAAGCTTCTGGTGGTGTGGGTCTCCCATCCAAGTATTAACCCGGGGTGATCCTGCTGAGCTTCCAAGATCACACAGTGTATCAGGCAGTAGGTAAATCAATCTGAGGCAACAGGTAGTTCCCCAGATCACAATAATTTCAATTCCCATCACTCATCACAACTGGCTGTGCTGAAAAGAGTTAATGAGATGTGCTGATCAACATTTTGTGGACCACACATTTCACATAGTGTAACGTAGGTCCTGGCTACGCTGCTATATAATGCAGTTTCATAATGTCAGTGTAGATGAAGCCTTTCTTGACTTCAGGTGTAGAAATACAACCTACAGCCACAGCTACCCACAGAAACCCACCTCTCCCCCCCAAATAGTATTGTCAACTTGCATTGCAATCTAGTGCACGTAAATCTCACTGTATTCAATGCACTTACTCCTATGCGTATAAGCACAGGATTGTAGCATTAAATGTATGAAGGGGCATATAACCTTGAGAAGTTGGACATGGCCATGGTGGTCCATGCCTTGCTTACATCCCGATTGGATTATTGCAATGCATTCTATGTAGAGTTGCCTTTGAAGATGGCCCGGAAACTCCAACTGGTACAAAGCTCGGCAGCCAGGCTTCTAATTGGAGCTAATTATAGGGAGCATACAATGCCCCTACTAAAGAAGCTCCATTGGCTGCTGATAAGTTTCTAGTCCCAATTCAAGGTGTAGGTTATGACCTACAAAGTCTATCTTCGTGACCACATCTCCCCCTATGAACTGGCATGAGCTCCAAGAACTGCTAGGTAGACCCTCCTCTCACTTCCACCACCGTCACAACCACAGCTGGTGGGGACGAAGGAGAGGGCCTTCTCGGTGGTGGCCCCCCGACTTTGGAACGCCCTCTCCGGAGAGATTAGGCAAGTCCCTACACTGTCTTCTTCCCACAGGGAACTGAAAACCTGGTTGTTCCAGCAGGTTTTTGAGAATGCTTAGTCCCCAAGCCCTTCCCTTGACCTTCATCTAGGACCCTGCTCTGTACTTTATCCACCTCCCCGACTCTATGTTGCACTAGCCCTTGCCTAGCCCTTTCATAGTTGGTCATGCCCATTCTGTAATTCTGGCCATTAGTATTTTGTACCTGTCTGATGGAGTAAAATTGTGATTTTTAGTAGGAGTTTATGATTATATTTTATGATGTTTAATTTTGTTGCATGGTTTTCCTTTCTGGCAATTGAATGTTGTGCCTTATATTAGAAACCTCCCTGAGTCCTCTTGGGGAGATGGGGAAGTATATTAATAAAGTTTATTATTATTATTTATTAAAAAATATTTAGCTAAAGGGGATGGCATTTGAAACTGGCTTCAAAAGCCATGCATGCCATATTAGATAAAATGTGCTTGTAAATGCATTATATTTCTTGGTACTTGCCATATACAGTGTTCCCTCGCTACTTCGCGGTTCGCTTTTACCGGACATGCTGTTTTGCGGGTTTTGGAAAATATTAATAAAAATACTAAATATCTAATATATACGTCCAGTGGAGGCCAGGGACCCCAAAAGTGTGGCAGCCTGAGGTGCAGCGGGGGAGGCCTGCCTCCCTGGCCTCCACAGATCCCAGAAGTGCGGCGGCTTGAGGCGTGGCGGGGAAGGCCTGCCTCCCTGGCCTCCTTCTGCCTGCATGGCTCCAGAGGCTCTGCAGAGGCCAGGGATGCAGGCAGGCACCCTTGGGATGGGCCGGGAGGCGGGTAAGAAAGCGTGGGTAAGAAAATAATATATAGAAAATATGTAAAATAATGTATAAATATTAACATTAATATGGCGTCCCTACTTCACGGATTTTCACTTATTATGGGTGGACCTGGAATGGAACCCCCACGATAAGTGAGAGAACGCTGTATGTGTATGTACGGGAAAGAGAAAATAGATGTGAGTGAGCACAAAGCATTCAAATTATTTTTCCTAGTTGTTCCTTGCTTGAGTACATAGTAGGGTTGTGGTGAAATAAGGGTCATTTAAATGATTGTTTAGTAGAGGGAATTCCCAACAGATTTTGTTTGCTACCTGTTTGCATGACAAGCAACACTGGTTGGAAGAAGCTCTCCCAACTTTAAAGGAAGGCAATCACTGCTGCTATCAGCTGCCTCACTTAGCCCAACAATAGGTCCAGCCACTGTTTTAGTGGTACAGGTAGCTCTTAAAAGCAAGGGTGCAATCTCTGAGCAAGAACCTAGAAACCTGAGAGCAAAGGCCAAAGTATGGATGACTGCCCAGTACCAGCTCCACAATAACAATCTTCTTAATGTGCTACAGTTGTCTGAGCTGAGCGTTTTCTCTCTCTTATCTTTCAGTGTATGTTAAATGAATAGAATTGTGATTCAGAAACCACGCTGATGATTTTGACTAGAAAGTTCGGGGTGGCGGCAGATTTCTTCCTGTGTTTGTACTGCACATTTCGACTATTGGACTTACTTTAAAACTTCTAAGTAAAGTCTGTTTGAGCTGCTGGCTTTAGAATCTAATAAACTCTGACTCAGGTGTTTATTTAGGCTGGATAGATTTCAATAAGCTTAACCGCTCTGAAGAACACCATGCAAAAGAACAAGTGGAAAATATATTTCAAAAAGAGCTTTCCAGTTCCCATTTGGCAATGGTTGGATCTCTGTTCCTTCTCTGTGGAAGAGCAGCTACTATTGTCCAACCTTTCCAAAACACGGTGCTTTTCAGACATTTTGAACTACAAAAACCCAGCATAGCCACATTGGTTGAGGCGATATAGACTGTAACCCAACCCTAGTTGAGTGGCAAATTGAAGAGGTGAGTTGTCACTGTAAGTAATGGGCAGCACAACACTCTCAGTGTGCATGTGCCTTCAAGCCACCTGCCAACTTATGGAGGCTTCCTGAATTTTTCATCAGGTTTTCTTAGGCAAAGAATACTCAGAGGTGGTTCTGCCAGTTCCTTCCTGTTACAAATGAATAAATATCAAAGCATTTGCTTAAGTACTGTACAATGCTTTGAAATAGACATTTTACAAGAGTGGCGGTTTCATGTGTCCTGGGACAAGAAAGAGAGTGAATATTCTGTTTTGAGTCAAGGGCAAAATAAACTGTGCCTTAAACTTCCTTTTAGTGCCTTGAGGACACTTCTTCTTTTGACTGGGACCATGTTCAGGAAAACACATTATCAAGCACCTCTCAACAAAGGATTCCCCCAGGCAGCAACCAGCCAGACTTTGAAGCTGCAAGGCAATTAAATGCTAATCAAGGTGGCCATTTGCAACATTCAGACTTGCCTCAGGTTCTTTCTTCCATCTTGGATATTACACAGATATATAAACCTCACTTGCCAGACCTCACAACCTCTGAGGATGCCTGTCACAGATGTGGGTGAAACGTCAGGAGAGAATGCTTCTGGAACATGTCCAAACAGCCCGGAAAACTCACTGCAACCCAGTGATTCTGGCCATGAAAGCCTTCGACAACACAATACTGAGTAGTATTTCAAGTTATGGATTTGTTTGTGACTTGAGTATGATTTTGTGAGACTAGCAAAAAAAAATATCTTAGGATTTCCAATAAATACATTTTGGGGATGGTGCTGTATCTTAAACTTGACATGGCATGCTGGGCTTAAGAGAGTCTTCAGTTGGACCCTCAATGGCTGGCTAGTTTATGTTACTATCCTGGTTCAATTTCCGCCATCCCCTCTTGATGTTGTGTGGCTCATTAGTGGTTTGTTTTGTGGTCTGGATGGAATCCTGTGCTCTTTGATAATCAAGAGAGGGGAGATTTATTTATCTAGCTAAAGGATGTGTGGTTTTGTGAGCTCAGAGGCTGACCAGACGCTTTGCGCCACATGGCTCCCTGGAAGCCTTCCAGCAGCTAGGAAGCCGATGCTGGGACTGGGGGTGGTTGACTGAGCGGCCGGTCCTTGTTTGTTCGCTCCCTTCTGTGCCGTTCAGTATTTACATACCTCAGGTCCACAGCTGGCTTCCATCCGGGCCGTTCAAACAAAAGCCCATCTCAGAGACAACTCACTTTTTATGCATTGTGTATCAACATTGAAACAGGGATTTATTTTTAACTTCAGCTCTATAGGATGATATGTAGAGACAGATCCCACACTCTTTCCAGGGTTTGTTTTATTCTTGGTGGTTTTTAAAGTGCCATGCACACATAAAGTTAAAGGTGGTGATGATGTTTCAGAGTGTCTTTGTAAAAAAAAAAGGCTTGTATTGACACAATTGTAATCCAAAATAACAACAACAACAACAATAATACACTTTATTTATATTCCACCCTTCTCCCCTAGGGGACTCAGAGTGGATTATAGCATTTACATATATAGGCAAACATTTGATGTCTTTACAATCATAAACAATTGGACAGACAAACAAAAACAAAGGCAGAGGCTTCTCCTTTCATGTCCGGCTTCTAAGGGCAGTGCTCATCTCTGACTCTGGGGAGGTGCTTTCTCCATTTTCAAGCCAAGGAACCTGCGTTGTCACCTCCTGGTTGTGTGGCCGGCAAGATTGCTTGGATTCTCTTTGCTTTTTCCTGCTGAAGCGGTACCTATTTATCTTACATTTGCATATTTACGAACTACTAGGTTGGCAAGAACTGGAGCTGACAAGACGGGAGCTCATCCCGTCTTGCAGATTCGAACTGCCAACCTTCAGGTCAACAGTTCAGCAGCACAAGGGTTTAACCCATTGCGTTACCACATGATATTTTTGTTTGAGGTGAATGGCAGAAAAGATTTCAAAGAAAAAAGCAAGTTGCATTAGGTTTGCTGTAATTTTTTCGGGCTGTATGGCCATGTTCCAGAAGCATTCTCTCCTGATGCTTCGCCTGCATCTATAGCAGGCATCCTCAGAGGTTGTGACTTACAGCAAAACTTACAGTAACCCAGTGATTCCAGCCATGAAAGTCTTTGACAGCAATTTGAATTTGATTCTCCATGGGCACCTGTGTCCCGAGTCTCCTTCATATAGCGAGTCTCCTTCATATAGCGAGTCTCCTTCATATAGTGAGTCTCCTTCATATAGTGAGTCTCCTTCATATAGTGAGTCTCCTTCATATAGCACAATAGTGGCATTTGAATAGTACTCTCTTCCATGCCTGAATCCTGTGGAATCCTGGGATTCTCTGGCAGACGATCCTAAATCCCTCATAATATTCATATTATTGCTTTCAAATGTGATATGGCATAACAGGAGATGGTGAGGACCATGTTTGATGTCATGCCATTCATGGAATGAACAATTGCATGAATGACATTTTGATAGTAAATTGCAGGAACTGGTGTGTGTGGCAATGAATGATCTGCAATTGGATCTGTTTGGCATGGTGCAAGGATTTTACCTTGGAGCTTTTGTAGCAGGCCTGAGCCAGATTTGGAGCTGCGTTGGGAACAATCACATTACAGTTAATTTCTCACCCAATGCACATGGCATCTATGAGGAAGCCATTGGATTTGGACCACAGCAAAGATTTCACTGTCCCCATTCTGGGTTTCTAGCTGAAATGGAGATTTATCTGCATGTGGTAAAAGCCATTCTCACAATTGTTAATTGTTTACATGGTATCTCTTCTGCTTTGGCCTTACAAGGATCACCTTCAAGGTTGGCTGACCATTGTGAATCGGTCTTCTGCACCAGTCACTATATGGGCAGTGACTGCAGGGTAGTAAATGGCAGAAATGGCTGGTGGGTGGAATGAAAATCACAAGTCGTTCACGTTCTTACCAGTCCACACACTGTCATACCACTGAAAAGATATGCCACACCGATGAGTGAAGAACAAGTTTACTCTTTGAAATGCAGAGCAACATATATACAGTCATGTGAATAGTTGCATTGACTCACACAATGTCCTTTGAGAGATTTAAATGGTTCTTAAGTGTCTATGTTGGAAGATCTCCTTCCAGCAGCCCAGAAGCAAAAACTGTCTCTGTATGCTCCTAAAATGTAACGTTGCCAAAAGTCTCAGACTCGGCTAGCCTCTCAGGTATAGCCCAACCAATCAGCTTCATGCTTTGCATTTTCAGTTAACACACTCACCAACTGATTCTTTACATGCTTTAACAGTATCGTTTGTAGATGTAAGCCAGACTGTATATAGACAACACAGTTGGGTGTTTTCCCAGAAATTGTCTATCTTTGTGGAATGAGATGTGGAAAGAGATCATGCTATTAGCATTTGTGAAACAATTAAAGAGACAAAACACATGTTCAAATGATACAGGATTCTGCTGCATATATCAGGACTTGAGTCCTATCAGTTTCATACAAAACATGTGCCAAGACCTTGTTTTTCTTCCTGCAGGCATAACATGGGGCAAGATTGTGTCTCTCTATGCTGTGGCAGCTGGCCTTGCTGTGGACTGTGTGAGACACGCTCAGCCAGCCATGGTGCATACCATTGTGGATTGCTTAGGAGAGTTTGTACGCAAGACCTTGGTGACCTGGATGAAGAGGAGAGGAGGCTGGGTAAGTAATAACACTACTGTTCAGGTATGGAGAACATAGGCCTTTCCTTAATGTGGTTAGACAGATACTTCCTTGATATCTGTTAGCTGCGTCAAGTAGGGATGATGAGAGTTGCAGTCCAACAAGAGTTGGAAGCCATATATTCTCCATCCATCACAAGGTACAGCCTCTAAATGTGGAGTTATACACTCTGAAAATTTTATTGACCTCAATAAAACACAATTGTTTTATGAACCACCAGCAATCATAATGCAAACTGTGGGCAAAGTTCCCTCGTGTTGGAGCTTTGCCAGTCAACTAACTCTTCTTCTATCCAGCCCTGCCCCACAATGATCCTGATTATACTGGCTCTATGTGTCTCTCTATCAGCTTTGCAGCTGACCTATGACAACCCTGAGGCTATATTTGCCATCAAGTTTACGGCCCAATTCCAATCACCTAATTTGCTCTTGACCTGTACCACCTTTTTAATGAGTCTAGCCCTCATGCTTTAAAAAGCTTGCTCAGAGCTTCCACTAATACTATGATTGGGATGCCGCTTGGCTTTGTGAGGGAACTGGGGCATATCTGTCTGGGCTGGCTGTACAGATCTGCAGGCTGTTGAGAAATGGACATAAATATATTGTGGGAAGGTACTACTCTCAGGGTATCAGTGCCCTTCCTTTGATATATTTTACTACGTCTTGTATGAGGAGGAATCCTGTGATTCTCCAGGTGTTTGGCCTTGAATTGCACCATCCCTCACCATTGGCCATGCTGCCTGGGACTGATGAGAATTGGAGTTTAATATCTAAAGTGACATGGGAATCCTGCTTTATACTGTATGAAAACTGAGCAGCAGCCATCTAAATCAGGAGCAGGCAGCTGTGAATATCATGTTTTTTGGGCTATAACTCCCATCCGTCCTAGGCAACATTGACAATATTCAGGAATGGTGCATCTCTGCACAAACACCTGGAGGACCAACATTTGAATGTTTCAGAATGATAATCATATAATTATGTTTGTTTCTCTCTTGTGCATCTTTCAATGAATACTCAATGCATGGATCTGTGTTCAAAAACGATGTTGAGGATTTTGACTATAACTCCTATCTGTTCTAGTCAGTGCTGAAGGACTATGGGACTTACAATCTGCCTAAAGTACAGAAAGTTGGATTGGCCAACCCTGTTCTCATTGTAAAGAAACTCATGAGATGTGTGCCAACACTGAAATGCTTCTGGATGTTGGGCTATGCCTCTCACTTCCAAAAGTTGAACGTGTGACCATCCTGTGCCCTTATGGATCTTGGCTCTAAAGTAGAAATGCTCAGATGAGATTCTACTATATAGGCATTAGCTGTTATTGTTGGAATTCAACCACACACTGCCCCTGTCCTCAGTGAGGATAAGTTAGCATTAGAATAGCCTGAGAGTTTCCCTTCCCTCATGTCTCCTGTATGACAGTTGGGAATGTACCTTTTTCTTCTCTCTTCTCTCTTTCTGCTCTCATTCTGATTGTTTGTTTAAAATGGACACTTTTCTACTGCAAGCTTTTTTGAATCTGACTTCTGCCTTCTTACACTTCATTACGGAGAGAAAGTGCTGTGTGCTTTATTTATTTATTTATTTATTTACATCGTTTATATCCGCCCTTCTCACCCCACAGGGGACTCAGGGCGGATCACAGTGCACATATACAGGCAAACATTCAATGCCATAGACATACAACATATATAGACAGACAACGAGCTACACAATTGGTTGAGAGCTCACCCCGACCTGAGCAGGCCTCAAACTCATGACCTTCTGGTCAGTAGAGATCTTATGCAGCTGACTCCCAGCCAGCTGCGCCACATTCCCAATGCTTTCAGATCTCTCTCTCTGCTTGTGTGTCAGGAGAGATGTAGTGATTGGTGTTTTTTCCCTCTCTTTGAAACCTTAAGAGATAGTGTTAGAGTAGCTCAGACTCCGTTCTCAATTATTAAGCAATGCAGTTATTGTTTCTAATTATTGCAAATAAACCTTTTGTGATTCTTTAAGATTGGACTCTTTACAGCCACATCACACGACACCTTTACGCGCTGTTTGCTAATGAGCTGATGCTCAACTTTGGTATCCTGTTTGTTTTTGGATGCTTTGCTATATTTGGGGTAGTGTTCCCAAAGGCCATATCTAGATTTCACTGTATTCAACCATGGTGATTATATGGGAAAAGTTGTAAGCACAGAGTTGAGAATCTTTCCTGTCATCTACCAGGAATCCTTGGCAAACCCTATTAGATCTCAAGTTGTGATACTGAACATTACATGGAAGGTGAAATTCCAAGAACAGTACTTTTTTTAACTTTCTCGCTTTTTTTCTTTAGACTGACATAACAAAATGTGTGGTGAACACTGATCCCAACCTCCGCTCCCATTGGCTTGTGGCTGCCATTTGTAGCTTTGGCCACTTCCTGAAGGCCATCTTCTTTGTGCTGTTACCAGAAAGATGAAGTTAATTTGCACATGGAAGCCCCAGTCGTCTTCTTCTTCTCATAGGCATAGCTGGAAAAGAAAAGGGGAAGAAATTCAATGAGGAAGAGAGCTGGACAAACTTCCATTCTTCTGGCCTTCCCAAGCTCTTCATCGATTGGTGGAATAAGTATTTCTTCAGCTCACTTCTTGCAGCAATCACCCGTTGCACTTTCAAAGTTGTTTAGGATTATGTTCAGTGGTTTGGGAGAATGATGGGTTTGCAGCATTTATTTATTTCTTTTTGTTCAAATTGTGCTCTATTTTTTGTAGGAAAGAGAAAAATCATAGTTGGTGCTGCTATCAAGAAGAAAACTATGCTGTTTGTAATGCATCAACTGTTTCTACGTTTGTCACTTGTATCTCTCCAGCTTTCCTTGACCTCCTGTTAAAGCTGTGAAATGGAAGACTTCTTCAAAAGTTTGTCTTAAGTTATAGAGTCATTCCAGTTGTGGTAGTCTTTACTTAAAGGGGAGCCAGGCAGAGAACAGGTAGCTTGGATGATAGAATGACCAACGAGATGCTATCAATTGCTTACATAGGGCATCAAGGACAGAATATCAGGAGTCAATTAAAAAATAAACAACTCTGCTCTTTCCTTAATGGAACAAAAGAATACAAATTGTAGAAAATTTTAAAATATATTAACAAGAGGTCTAACTGGACCAGGAGAAAGTGAATGAGGGATGCAGAAGATCCCATTAGCAAAACATACAGTAAAGATGTCTGTGAATTGTATCCACCTTCAGTGCATTTAGCATGTGCAATGTGTGACTTTTATGTCTGTTGTGATAAATAATAAATGATTGAGTATTTTATTTTGTGAACCTGGAGCTGTTTCTAAAGTTTTAAAATAGCCCAAAATGACAAAGAATGCTTGGTACAGTAGAGTCTCGCTTATCCAATCTTCGCTCATCCAACATCCTGTATTATCCAACGCAGTCTGCCTCCTGCCCGGATCCACAACTATTTCAATACATTGTGATGTTTTGGTACTAAATTAGTAAATACCGTAATTACTACATAATGTTACCATGTAATGAACTGCTTTTTTGTCCATTTGTTGTAAAACAAGATGTTTTGGTGCTTAATTTGTAAAATCATAACCTAATTTATTGTTTAATAGGCTTTTCCTTAACCCCTCCTTAATATCCAACATTTCAGCCAACCCTTTTATGTTGGATAAGCGAGTCTATACTGAAGTTGCGAAAAGCAAAACAAAACAACGGAGGACAGATCAATAGAAAATGCCCACCTGCTAGCCTCAACATATATAGATGCAGGGAAGTACTGTTACTTTAAGTCAGAGAAAGGAATAATCGAGCCATTTGGAAATTGATGGACAGCAACCCTGACCATTGCTAGGTTGGCTAAGAATGCTGGGATTTTTAGTCCAACATTTGGAGACTGCATGATTTCCACTCTGACTATATTTGAAATGAGCACTAGTCTATCATGGGACATGTAGCTAAATATCCTGAGCTGATTCTGGGAATTGTGTTACATCATGTTTGAAGTCTGAATGGTGAAGTGGTTAGTTTACAGTTCAGAGGGAAGCGCAGAAAGGAGAACTCAACAAAGCATTGGTTCTTTAGAGACACAGACTGTTTCATGGGCCATGTGTGCCCAGAAATGTGGAAAGCAGGACGACTGATATGAGTCATCTGCAATGGACAGAAAAGGGACTTTTTCTGGGAAAGCCACCACCTCCTGGTGAAAGAGAAACCTCAGTACAGTTCTGGAGCCAAGGGGGCCAGCTTAAGCAGGAGCACATGTAGGGAGACCTTTTGCTTTGCAAAGAGGTGCATTTCCCAGTCTCCATTTTAAACCACCTGAAAAAAGGCAAAAATATGAAGTGTACATCCGTATAATTCTCACATATCACTAGTCCTCTTCAGCAGCATGTTTTATTCTCAGAGGAGAAGTCTATATAGTAATGAGGCTGATGTAATCTCTTACCTTCAATGTTTGTATGTTCCTCCCTGAAGGCTCCAATTTGAATGAAACATTTGTGTAGTGGATGGGAAATTTAACAAAACACATTCATTTGCTGTAGTTGTTTCTGTGAACAATTGGCTCCAAGCAGTAATTTGATATTTAAAAAATATACAGGTATGCCACGTGTATACAGTTTTCAGATTGTGTGTGTGTCAGGAGCAACTTGAGAAACTGCAAGTCAGGTTTTTCTAGATCAGGTATGGGCAAACTTCAGCCTTCCAGATGTTTTGGACCAAGTCCCACAACTCCCAACAGCTAGTAGACTGTTAGGAATTGTGGGTGTTGAAATCCAAAACACCTGAAGGCCAAAGTTTGCCCATACCTGCTCTAGATATTTCAAGAGGTCATATTGACTGGCAATGATATAATAGTACTCCAAGAACATCTGGAGGAAACCGGATTAGAGGTGGAAAATTGTCTTCCTGCTCTATCCATCATCTGGCACACATTTTTGTTCCTTCTATTCTGCCAGTTTCAGACAATTATAAATTCTGAGACTGCTTTGGACTGTGAGAAGATCCAACCAGCGCATACTCCAGGAGATAAAGCCCGACTGCTCACTGGAGGGAAAGATATTAGAAGCAAAGATGAAGTACTTTGGCCACCTAATGAGAAGACAGGAAAGCTTGGAGAAGACAATGATGCTGGGGAAAATGGAAGGAAAAAGGAAGAGGGGCTGAGCCAGGGCAAGATGGATGGATGGTATCCTTGAAGGGACTGGCTTGACTTTGAAGGAACTGGCGGTGGCCACAGCTGACAGGGAGCTGTGGCGTGGACTGGTCCATGAGGTCATGAGTCGGAAGCAACTGAACGAATAAACAACACTAGCAAGATGATAAGGGGAAGGCATTCAAGATTTCGTCCTCTGCATATATAAATCATAGAATCAGAGTAGGAAGAGACCCTAAAGGTCATCCAGTCCAACCGCATTTTGTCATGCAGGAAATGCACTATCAAAGCAACCCCAACAGATGGCCACCCAGCCTCTGCTTAAAAATCACAAGAGATTCCACTCTGCTCCAGGGCAGGATATTCCACTGCTGAAGATGCCATTCTTTCTCGTGTTTAGGTGGAATCTATTTTGCTTTTTTGCAATTCGAATCCATGTCTTGGTCTGTAAGGCAGGAAAAATCATGACTGCCACCTCCTCAATGTGACATATTTCCACATATTTAAAAAAATTGCTGTCATGTCTCCTCTTAACCCTTTTTTCTCCAAACTCCATACCCAGCTCCGTCAGCTGTTCCATGTTTATAAACCCTTAAAATCCCCCCTCCTAAAATCACCCAAAGTATTGAAAATCTCCACATTCCATAAATAACACATTTTGGAAGCTTCTTTAATGAGTGCTCATATAGTGACTTCACACCATTTTGAGCCACCACCTTAAAAATAAAGGCTTCTTTATTGGCTTTCAGTTTTCTTTAAGACTAACATTACAGAAACTTCAGAAGGGACTCCTTCGGCAGCTGTAGCTTCTGCTGTCAAGTATGAACTGGGTCAGGAAGATGTAAAGTCAGTGTGTCCTTCTCCTCCTCCTCCTCCTCCCATAGGGCTCCCTTATTCCTGGCCTTGGGGCCTCTCAGGAGGGAAACAGTTTCCTTTTGTTTCATGGAGTCACTTTCTTGTAGGTGATGTGAAGGTGCTGCGTCATGGGCTGTGTAGTGGTTGCCATGGAGACTGTCTGCTCCAGCTTCCCATCAGAATTGAGCCTGAATTTCCTAGTAATCTACAAGGCGGAAATAGAAAACACATGGCTTATTATTTGATCCTGTTTATCATTCAAGAAGAAAGACACCAGCAAAAAAGTAGATCACAATGAAGGAGCCTGGAGAAATCCAACTATTGCTCCCCACTCTAGCAAAAATCCTCCAAATTTATTAAACTTGTTTAACTTTCCCTTTCCCATAAAATACAGACTGCTATTATGAAGGCACAAATAATATATCCCACAAAATCAGCAAAAAAGTGAAGTCTTGGGGGGGAAGTAGTAGACTTGTTTCCAAGTTGGATACCTATATCTATCCCTTTTCAGTAAAGGGTCTGCCAAAGTGTAAGAACATAATGGAGAACCTGTTAATTAGGGACAAGGCAGCTAGGGATCCTTATTGCGGTTTTTAAAGCTCCATCCAAAGAAGGATAATAACAAAATACCACAGCGACTCGGCAGCTCGGTCTTTTTTTTTTTTTACAAACAACTGAATCATCTTGCTGGTACAGCCAAAGTTCGTAGGCTAAAATCAGAGATCTTTCCATCCAAGTTCTGCAATCTGTGAGTAGCGACCATCCTACCTGAAGGGTTCTATAATTAAACTAAATAAATGTAACTTTTCCAAGCCTTGCCTTGAAGGCATCTTAAAAAAAGATGTCTCAAACTTTCCACAAAATTGGAAATGGGAAAAAACATGTATGTGCCAAGCATTAAGAGAACACAAATGCATGACACATAACTATCTCCTCCTTAATCAGCACTATGCCTCATCTGAAAAATGTTTTTGTCAAGCTAGCTTTAGGCCGAGTAAGAATGTCCAAAGCTAAACATAACAAAAGAGGAAGGATGGGCTACAAACTGTTAGGAATATTATCTTCTAGGTAAGACCATGGCAGACACAGCCTCCTAGGTCTGCCACCTCGTTCTCAACACACAACTTCAGTTTTGGTACTAACAAATACCTTCAAATGAATGGTGCTGCCATAAGCACACACAATGTACCACAGTATGTTAACATCTTCATGGCTGACCCAGAAAAACATGTTTTCTTAATTTCTGGACCCAGAAAATTCTCTTCTAACTGATAATATTTTCATAGTATGGACCTGTGGAGAGAATTCACCCAAGTTATTCCACCACAATTTGACAACTTGCACCCTGCCATCAGTCTTATTTGGGGACCAACAACATAATCATTTCACATTCTTGACAACTCCATACAGCTCTCCAACAAAGCAGAACACTATATTGTAAATACACTGATTGCCTCCGGTTGCCATCCTGAACACACTACCAAATCTATAGTTTACAGCCAAGTCCTCAGGAGCCCCCTGTGGTGCAATGGCTTAAACCCTTGTGCCAGCAGGACTGCTGAATAATAAGTCAGTAGTTTGAATCCAGAGAGAGCGGGTTGAGCTCCCTCTGTCAGCTCCAGCTCCCCATGCAGAGTCATGAGAGAAGACTCTCACAAGGATGATAAAACATCAGACATCCGGGCGTCCCCTGGGCAATCTCTTTGCATACGGCCAATTCTCTCCCACCAGAAGTGACTTGCAGTTTCTCAAGTCACTCCTGCAAGCTAATGCCTCCACCAAATGTATGTTAAAAACCCAAATCAACAAGAGAAAACTTTATCCAGGACTGAACTATTAAGACGAGACTGGAGGCAGGAAATAGCAAGGCCTTACTAGTGGTCACAAATATCTCCAACTGAAGTCACTCAGATTTATCATCAATGAACTATTGCCTATTCTGACAATACTGCCCTCTCAAGGGCTTTGGGTGGCAGGCCTTTACTTGCCTACAGCCAGCCTCCCAATCTCAAACAGTTTCTTACCTAATGGAGAACCTACAACATGGACGGGGAGATGGGCATAAAATCTCATCACAAGTCCATATGCTCACACATCAACTTGGGAAATCTCATCACAGAACCTAACCACAGTTCCAACAATATTAGATGTACAGTACTTCTACTTGATCATCCTCTAGTATGATGTACTGTATGCCATTTTGGTCAACAATACCCTTTAGCACACTCTATATTGAACAAATAGCCCAGTCTCTGAGCCAAAGGATAAATTTATTTATTTATTTATTTATTATTCGGGCTTCTATGCCGCCGACTCCCTGAGGCTCGCGGCGGCTTACAGGAGCCAAAAGGCATGATAAAAACAGGCAATAAAACAGTTAAAACAGCTAAAACAACATACAGCACAGCAGAACAATAGAACAGTAGCACAGCTCAACAATAAGCAGCCCATCGTCCCATGACGAACGGATAGGAGGCGGGGCATGGGCAGGACCTACCCACCAAAGGCCTGCTTAAACAGGTGGGTTTTACAGGCCCGCCTGAACGGGAGCAGGTCCTTCATGGCTCGAGTTCCGGCCGGGAGGGCGTTCCACAGCGTAGGCGCTATGACAGAGAACGCCCTCCGGCGGGTAGATGTCAATCTTGCAAGTTTGGCCGAGGGTATCTCCAAGAGATTGGAGTCCTCGGACCGTAGTGATCTCAAAGGGCAGTATGGGGTGAGACGGTCCCTCAGATACGCTGGCCCCAGACCGTGCAAGGCCTTAAAGGTGAGAACCAACACTTTGAAGGTGATCCGGTGCTCGATAGGCAGCCAGTGCAGATCCTGCAAAACGGGTGTTATGTGGCTACCTGTTGGCGTGCCAGACAGGAGCCGGGCGGCAGTGTTCTGCACTAGCTTGAGCTTCCGGGTCACCGACAGAGGAAGGCCAATCCAGGCTCGAGATGAGCTGGTTCACCGTGGCCATAGGGGCCACAGATCACTCTTGCTGACCGCAGAGACCTGGGCCTCCATGGCCAGTAAGATCTCCGCACCATCCAGGCTCGGAAGCTGGACATCCACATCACCCGGGCGGCCCAGCCACAACCGGATTCACGCTCAACCTACTGGCTCGCAGCCATCCAGTAACGGCTTTGAGGCAGTGTTGGAAATTATCGGGGACGGATCCCGGCCTGCCCTCCATCCTCAGAATGAGCTGGGTGTCATCAGCGTACTGGTGACATTCCAGCCCATAACTCCGCACCAGCTGTGCAAGCATGTAGATGTTAAATAACAGAGGGGAGAGAATGGCCCCTTGCGGAACTCCACAAACTAATGGGGAGCCCTCGGAGACCACCTCGCCCCTCCTCACATGCTGAGACCGCTGGTGGAGGAAGGAGGTCAGCCATTTCAGGACTGTCCCCCTCACTCCAGCCATGGCCAGGCGGTGGGTCAAATCATTGTGGTCGACCGTGTCAAACGCTGCCGTGAGGTCCAATAACACGAGCAGCGCAGACCCGCCTTGGTCGAGCTGGCAGCGGAGTTGGTCTGTGATGAAGACCAGGACTGTCTCCGTCCCATGCCCCAAATGGAAGCCAGACTGGAAGGGGTCTAGCCATGTTGCATCATCTAAGAAGGACTGCAACTGCTCCATTACTGCCCTCTCAACTACCTTCCCCAGGTACGAAAGATTCGACACTGGCCGGTAGTTGGAGGGAACCGCAGGGTCTAATGACGGTTTCTTCAGTAATGGAGCTACCACCGCCTCTTTTAAGCACTCTGGAAAGACTCCTTGCTCAAGGGAGCTGTTTACGATATTCAACAGAGGCCCACGTAACCCCTCCAGGCAAGATCTAACAAGCCAGGAGGGGCACGGGTCGAGGGAGCAGGTGGTGGGCCTGGTTGCAGCCACTATCTTATCAACAGCATCTGCGTCCAGTGGCCGAAACCGGTCGAGGGTGAGCCCGGCGGAGGGCCACGGGGTCTCGAGTTCCTTTACTGTGTCAATCGTGGCCGGAAGATCCCGGCGGAGGCTCAGAATCTTGTCTGTGAAAAAGCTCTGGAAGGCACCGGCAGTGAGGGCCTGATCATTATTTTTTTTGAATATAATGGGAATACACACAAAACAGTTGCAGAACATATCAGTCTCCTGGGGCTTTCCATCTTGGACCATTTTTTGCTTGAGCAAAAAAACACCACCACCACCACCCCCCCAAAACCCCAAAACAAAACAAATCTACAAAGGATGATTGGAAAGAGAAACAGAAATATTCACAAACTCAAATTTGTTGACTATGGGTTGTACAGTGGCAAGGGTTTCCTGGCACACAAACAGCCCAGCCCCATGACAGCTCTCTTGGCCAGCATGTGTGTTATATTATAATAAATCCTTCCACCATTCATCTGGTTATCTACTTAGCTTGGTTTTAGGTAATATCCTTCCTCCTGCCTGTGTTCCCTAGCAACCATTGTTAAAACTGAATTTGTCACTTCGTCATCTTACCCACAAGTTTTGTATTTCTATTACTATTCGCACACACAACATGCTCATTCATAAAGGTCTGTTATTGGGCACTTCATGTATCTGATGAAGTAGATTTAAGACTACGCAAGCTTATGCTGTCAACTCCTCTGTGTGTTAGTCTCAAAGGATCCCTTTGCATACTGATCCAGACTAAAACAGTGGTGTATCTGAATAATGGAAAATACGTATACTTCTCTCAAAAAAAGTGGACGAAGTGAATAGCTTATGATTGAGTAGCAGGCTCTGGCACCTAACATTTTAGACTTGGGCTTCAAGTTGATATTGTCAGAGCACAATTTGGCAATGCCCTGCAGGGAGGTCCATCCACTTATTTCAGTAAAAGATTTATGCTCTTAACCCAAGGTTTTGTGTATGTTAGTTGGTGCCCTTTGCTCTTCTGCCATTCTTCTAAATGAAGAAATGGAAACATCCAGGACTACAGGAACTCTGCCCAAGAAACACGGCCAGAGGTTGTTTCATGGAGCAAAAACATTAAGTACGGAGCAATCAAAACATAAAAACTCAATTAGTCCATGCTAATGGTTCAAGGATGTTGAAGTACATATCTTGTAAGGAAACATACACAGAAATGCATTTCTTATCCATATATCAAAATGTCTGTGGAGTAAAAAAAACTTTGCCTTTCAAAAACAAACTGCTGAACATTATCATTTTTACATGTCCGGGAATAACCAAGTGACGATGAAATGGTTGGCAATGGAAAGGAAAAACAGATATATTTTACTGGGATGTCTCTCCTTCTGGACACAGCAAAGACCTCGGCTGCCAAGAATTGGGTTTTTTTCTCTCAACCCCGCAAACATTGTGGAGTAACCCTCTGGCTACAGCATCCTCAAGGGACAAGGCCTCAGTTGCCCACTACAGAAGGGATGCTGGGAGTTCAACCCACTCTCATCCGGAAAGAACATTTTTTTTTAAAAAGTAAAATATTTAAGTATCTATCTAAGCCACTCAAAGCCTTTGGGATAGAACAGGATACATACAAAATAAACAAACTTTGGTCACTATGGAGCTTATTTATTTGCATGTCAGAAATGAATTATGATTTGATTGCTCATGATTTATCAGGATCATCTTCTTTACTACAATAAATCTTTCAACGAACACCAATATTTACCATGATTTCCAGATAACGTATTTGTAAGGGGATGGATTAGTCTGAACACACTCATCCTTAAGTAAAATGTTTATCATACATTACATGTATTTATATTGCATTGTAGGGATTTAATAACAGGAATAATTGGGTATGTCTATATACACAGGATGTCACCAAAAAGGTATACAACCTTTAACAGCTAATAGTAGTTATGGTGATTATTTTAAGGGTACGTGTATATTAAAGAAAAGATGTCATCACATCATAATGATTTTATAAGATTTATCAATTTCATCTTAAACTACAATTTTATGTAAAGTATGTACATTACCATATTTGCACAGCAATGCACTGCTTGCTCCATTGAAGTACAGAGTTACAAACCTCATTTCAGGTTTCTCCTGTAATCTTGCAACTTTTCTCTATTATTCTCACCCTAAAAGCTTTAGAATCTTATAAGGACACTTGAGTTCATGCCATTGGACACTTGACTTCAAAGAGATGGAAACAAGAGCTTCACATTCAGGAGTTTTAATTTGCTGTTGCCACTTGTGTTGGAAATGAATGTAACCTCATATCTACATTGTCACAAACAATAACTGCAAGTGTACTTGTTGCATATACATGTGGGAAAGGGTCTTAACTGGTTTAGTTTTCATGGTGACTGAAGGTGAGGAAAGAGATATGTATCCTTGTCATAAAAGAATATTTAGATTCAGAAACACATAACTCTCTAAACAGAATTGAAATATTGAAATTTAAGTACAGTGAAGAAATTAGTAAAAAAAAGCCAATTCATAGCTTGAAAACACATGAAAACACACAAATAACTTCTACCAGTTATACTTCCCTCTTCTCACTGGAGAAGGTTCAAATTGCCTAGCAACAACAACAACAACAAGGTACTGAGCAATTGTTAGACAGGTATACAGATAAGCAACCAATCCCATCAATTCTCAAGGCTCCTAGTGGCCAGCAGTTTCCTTAGTATTTGTCTTGCATTCAATTTCACTTACTTGGACCTTTTGAATCTAGACGCAATTCCAGCTAGGAGTCAATCTTCTTTTTAAAAAAAATCTAGCCAGCACTCGTTTAAGACATTTAAATCCAGTCTTTCATCTTTAGATTATCCACAGATTTTTTTTATAGAAAAAGCACATGATTTTTCTCTTTCACAAAATCCTATTCTGCCATTTTATCATGGCATAGATGTGACCTTGAGTTCTTGGTGAATATTCCAACAGAGCTCAAGTTCTGGGAGACTGTACCAGATTTGTGCAATCCCAGAAGCAGACCTGAAATCCAAGAACAGCCTTTCAACAAGCTAAGCATAGAGAGGCATGTCACCAGAAGGATGACCAATGGACGATGAATTGGTCACTGCAATTATGTGTAGAACTAGCACTGATTGAGATTACCTACACTGAGGAAATCACGGATCCTCATTTTAAAATGTATATTGCAGGTTCTTAATATAAGTCTTAGCCAGATGGCATCACTGCTAAAGATACCAGTCTTATTCTTTGACCAGGAAGTCTTTCCTCTTCTTAGAAAGCTCAGGAGAACAAACACATTGTTTGCTAAAAAGTCAGTGAACTCAGGCAGAAAGGCAAAATCTACAGAATTTAAGAATGTTCTATTTTCTATGTATTTCATGCCTCTTTAAAATAAGCACTTGGCAGGGAAACAGAACTGCAGCAGAGCCCCCAAAAACCCAAAACTCAAGGAAGAGCATGCAACAGAGAAATGTGCATGAGAATCGCTACATTGTTCTAATGGTGAACCGAAACGGTGTGTGTTGGAAGGAATATAGCCAAGACTGCACTAATGGCTCTAGGCTTCCTGGAATCATATCACTTTACTCAAACTTTAAATGTAGATAATGCCCTCTCAGTTTCTGTGTTAGAACTGAACAAAAGGAAATCCGTAGTGTGTGTGTGTGTGTGCATGTGTGAGGAGCGACTTGAGAAACTGCAAGTTGCTTCTGGTGTGAGAGAATTGACAGTTTGTAAGGATGTTACCCAGGGAGGCTCGGATGTTTGATGTCTTACCATCCTTGTGAGGGGTTCCTCTCATGTTCCCACATGGGGAACTAGAGCTGACAGAGTGAGCTCAACTCGCTGTCTGGATTCAAACCACTGACCTGTCAGTCAGCAGCCCTGCTGGCACAAGAGGTTAACCCATTGCATCACCGGGGGCTCATATCTTTAATTAAAGTGCCAAATGTTCATTTTCACCCTTGCAATAAATGGATGAATGAGAGTCGCACTTGTCGTTTCTTCATACAAACCTGATTTAAATAAATGTTATTATGGTTTGGAACAAATATATTTATATATAATGCTTTCTTCTGTTATCTGTTTTATGGCATTCTGTAAACTCAACAAAGCAGCATTGGTAATTATAACACAAGTTATCTTACTAGCCGGATATACTACATAAGCATCAGAGGATGCACAGTGCCTTGTAGTAATAGTAATTCTTGATTAACTTTTCCAAACTTGGAAAAGAAATGCATTTAATTGGGATTATTCCCACTTGATGTCCATTAAACTTTTAAACATTGTGAAAATGGAAAAAATACTTTTTATTGTGACACCAAAGTTTGGCAAAAACCTACTGGCATTTCTTGTTTTTGCAAATGCTTTGCTGTGACCTGCATGAATAAGCTGTGGTGCAATTTATTTCTTTCCAGATGCCATAGAGGTAGCTAAACGGAGTTCACCTCAAATACAAATACACACAATGCATCCTTGCAAATGGAGTTAAAAGGAAGGTAGGCTAAAGAGAAGGATCTCATATGCCCAAAGTGAGATTTGGAAGCAGACCTCACCTCTATCCAACAGTATCCTAAGGTGTACAAAGTATTCATACATCTATAGGCACATGAGCTCTCCCCCCCCCCCCATCACCTCATGTTTCTCTATTGTAGTGTTGTTGTCTAGTCTACCAAACTATCAAACAGCTCTTAATTATTAGGACACTTGTAAGTCTTTAGAACAGAGGTTATTAGCGTAGGTATAATGGTAATCAAGGATAGAGAGTACAGATTTGCTTTGTGTGGTTGAGAAGAAAGTGGAGACAAGAAGTGAAGTTCAAGATACCATATGTAGATGGGGAGAAAGAGGGGTAAGTTTCAAAGAAACAAGATTCAATATTTGCAAAAAAAACCTAATAATTTTAATATAGTTGATTGTTATTCAGTATACAAATGAAAGCACCTCTTACTAGCTCCTACATTCAGTCAGCTGGCTTCGGAAATAAAGACATGTACTCCTGCATTTATATTTAATGGACAGAGCCATATAATTTTTTCTAAATTTAATTATACATAGTTAAGAGCTAATAGCTACATGTGGGATAAAGGTAAAGGTTCCCCCTTGACATTAAGTCTAGTCATGTCCGACTTTGGGAGATGGTGCTCATCTCCATTTCTAAGCCAAAGAGCTGGTTTTGTCTGTAGATGCCTCCAAGGTCATGTGGCCGGCATGACTGCATGGAGCTCCATCACCTTCCTGCCGGAGCAGTACTTATTCATCTACTCCCATTTGCATGATTTTGAACTGCTAAGTTGGCAGAAGCTAGGGCTAACAGTGTAGTTCACGAGCTCCTCAGATCGAACCACAGACCTTTCGGTCAGCAAGTTCAGCAGCTCAGCGGTGAGATAAAGGGCAGAAATATAAGCAGTCTTCAGAAATCTTACAGTCAGTTGAAAGGATGCTTCCCCTCCTTTTTTAAATGCAAGCTTGACGTAAATTGCTTAACTTTATTAGATAATCTGCTATAATAATTTACAAAATAAAATTGAGATCTACTTATGTTACTCTTCTGATTGGATGCTGAGTAGGTGTTCACCATAGCTTTCAACCACCGAGACCACACTGAAGTCTACTCACTTGTTCTACGTGGGGTTTCTTGGCAAATGAGACCCTTGCTACTGAGTGGGAAGCTAAAGAAAGTTCCTGCCCGTTCACCTCTCCTTCCTCCACCTCCACCAAACCTGGATGAAGAAAAAGCGTTATTAGTAATAGTGAAGTTAAGCTACAGGAACAGTAGACTCAACTAATGGGAAGAAAGGCTGCAAAATGCTTTAACTCCTTTTGGTGAAGTCAGATTTACAACGTAATATAAAACTCCTAATGTAGTTAAAGTGGTACCTGTGTTCTGAGCACTGATGAAGGCCACCTTGTTAGTGTCAGGCTTGATACGGATAAATCCACATTCTCTGTGCATTGGTTTCCTGGTGTCTGGATGGAAGGCGCTGAACCTGTGACAAATTGAGGGTGCTGACATTATTATGTTTCTATAAACAAATTTTCCATAGAAACTAGAACTCATCCAACGATATTTTTAGCTTCTTTTGCAGAAAAGATAGATGGGCTGTATATATCCATGTACTCAAGTCGTTAAGAAGCACAATTCTCCATCCAATTTTTTGAAGCCTTATTTAAGAACACTATTTACAGAAAGGTTATTGCCATAAAAAGTATTGACTCAATGGACCCTGAAAAAAGCCTTTAGAATATTTTCAATCTCTGGTATTTTGTATCTTTCTTTTAATGCTGAGATAAAAAACCATGGAACTTTAGTAGACAATACAGAGAAATGCGACAGTAATTCTCCTCCAAAATACAGCATTTCCCAATGATCCCATTCTTTATTGAACGATTAAACACTAAGCTATAACCTCCCGAACATCTCTCTCACAAACATAGTGGTATTGAATAACTTCCTTCATTGCATTTCTCCCAAGTTATTCAAAACAAGAACACTGTCTACTTCTGACCCAGAAAGCCACTAAGACAGTAACACTTTAAATCCCACTTCCCTCTCAATCCAATCTAAAGGAGTCCAAAATGATCAGACTAGCAAAAATCTATCCCTGGGCAACTCAACATAAAGATTTCTACATATACGAATAAACATGATGCAAGCTGTTTTTCAGAATGCACTAAACTTACTGCATTTTTCAAGGCTGCAACTTAGTATTTATATAACACACAATTATGAACAAAAACAAACAGCTTTGAGAAAATAATTGCCCGTACAATTAGAAGCTTTGGGGAAGATATTTATGCACTTACACAATACTGTAATATAAACAAATTCCCAATCCTTTCTGCAATTTTTTAAACATTATAATCCACCACATAAAATTCCAGGAACTGTTTTTCTAAAATCTAATCAGAAATCAGTATTATATTCACAATTTCCCTTTTTGTTTATACATGTATGCCTTTTCCTCAAGATGAGAAGAGATGTAAAGTGACTGATATTTCAAACATTCTTTGATGGGCTTAGAAGGCAATAAATCACACTTGTGATAACATGCTCGCCTTGCTTGATTTTGACCAAAGCCTGTTTGAAAGCTTTAGTAGGTTTAACCAAAGAATTAACAGAGGAAGGGAAGTCAGAAGTCTTTTATCACAGCACCCTCCACAACTTCTACTCTTACTACACACACAGTAATAATAATACTTTATTTCTAGACTGCCCTGTCTCCTGAAAGAGATTCAGGGCAGTTTACATACAGAAACAGGCAAACATTCAATATCTTACAGCGCTACAGGTCTTCCATTATACTCTTCCCAAATCCATCCTATAGCCGCTGTTGTTCACATTGTTCTATGACATATTTTCATTTAAAAACATTTGTAATAACCACTGGTATCCAGTAATTCCATACTGGCAAAAGAAAGGGCTAATATTTTAGTATACTTGGAAGAAGCCTCCCTTCTCATCTAAAAGTCTGACTTTTAACAAAGTAGTAATACTTTTCCTATTATTGTTTTTGGAGCCTGTTTATAAAGCCCATGATTCTTAAGACACCTCCATCTTTGATTACCCTAATTCAGTGTGTCTGCCTACCGCTATCTCCTCTACCGTCTGTCGTCCTCTTAAGTCTTTGGTATGGGCTAAAAACATTTGAGAGGGAACAGTGAGCTGGGGAGTAAAATAACTATTAAAAGCTTTAGATATATTTCTTTGCCTATTCACCGACTACCTGGGAACCTATGTTTGGATATTCTGTAACAGAACAATGTGAGCCTCTGAAGGTGTTTTCTTCCCCCAGTCACATCTGAAGTTGCTAAATACTGAAATATAATTGCACTGCTGGTTTTTTAAAAACCCTCTAAGGATTGTTTTTGAATTTGATTTGCTGATTTGTTCTATAAAAAGAAGAAGATACTTTATTTATATTTTGCTCTATCTCCCCGAAGGGACTCAGAGAGGATTACAACATACAGATTTCAATGCCTTTAACACAGTGAAATAACAAGGACACACAAACACAGAGAACAAAGATAAAGGCTTCCCCTTTCATCTCCGGCTTCTGGAGGCGGTGTTCAACTCTGGCCATGGGAAGGTGCTCTTTTTCCATTTCCAAGCCAAGGAGCCTGTTGTCTGTAGACACCTCCTGGTTGTGTTACTGCCATGGCTGTATGGATACCTTTATTATCTTCCTGCCAGAGTGGTACCTATTGATCTACTGACATTTGTATGTTTTTGAAATGCTAGGTTGGCAGGAGCTAGGGCTAACAGCGGGAACTCACCCTGACCTGTGGCTTCGAACTGCCAACCTTTAGGTCAGCAGATTCAACAGTTCAATGGTTTAACCCATTGAGTCACTGTGGTCACTTAAAATTTGAATTAATGTCTACCTTTGCACTCACTGAAAGCTATATTCAGTGAAGTGATCTAAAATTAATAATTCAGACAGTTTCATAATGATCAATATGGATTATTCTAAGTAACACCTCTTTCAAATGTGCCAAAATAATTAAACTCACGAGAAATTCAGCATGGGCTGCCCCACATGAGAGATGTGGACTTCTTCGAGGTACTGAAAGGGCTTCATTGTTGGGAAGGTACCATCTCCTGGTGGGTCTGAGAGCCAGGTGCCCAGCATCCACGACAGAGGCTCAATCACAGGGTTCATCTGGGGGGTTTCTATGGAAAGAAAGAGACTGAGAACATCAGCAGGTTGTCTGACAACCAAAATCAAATTTACATCACGGCTGGCCATTAGGGCAAGACACTTGGGAGCTGGTGGTCATGATTGCCACAGTTCTGGGTTACAGCTTCCGTTTTAGCTGTTTTTGTCTTATTTGTCTTAGCTACCTTCTCTTCCCATTCTCCAAAGCTTTAAACACGTTTGATCACATACATACTTTGAAATGAGACAAGTTAAAAGTTCAAAACCTACAAATCACAAAAAGAAAGACAGAAAGAAAGTTCAGGCCATGCAGCTGCATGTTGACTCCTCAATTTCAGATAATCACAGTATGTTACAGAGCAGTGGATTGGTTAATGGGATGCCTCTTCTGCCTTTCCACACTTAACTTCAATAGCAAAACAAAACAGTAAACCTCTGTTCTCTGAGCTTGTGAATGTCATTAGGGTCAGGAGAAGAGGAGGGGTGCAGGCTTTCTCTAAATAGTGTTCAGAAAGTTTTTAAGGCAAGGACTGAGAAAAAGGCACTGAGAGAAGGACCAAATTATCACAGACTATTTGAAATTGAGGTAAAAATATGTAAAAGAGGGCAATGATTTCTATGACACTATATATGACAGTTTTTATACACGGTTGTAAATGTAGACATTGTTTTTGATAATTTAAGACTGAATTATAAACCATTTCACCCGAATGAACACTAAGGTGACCAAGCTGGCTGTATGAGTAAGTCAGTCTGCAAGTAAGACAATCTTCAAAGATTATCTTTAAAAACTGAACTATCTTTTGGCAGAACTTCAGACTGTCCTCTTTAACAGAAGCCATGCACTCTCAGTAAGTCAAACCACTCCTGCTGCTCTGATCAAATTTTTAACCATATCACTATTCTATGTTTATGATAGAATCAATTAAAATGGCATTAATAATCCAGGGCGCTGGGCAGGGCACATCTCTAGGATGGAGGACCACTGCCTCTCAAAGATACTACTCTATGGTGAACTCCCCACGGGTCAGCGCAAGAGAAGCGCCCCCAAAAAGAGATATAAGGACTCCCTGAAACAACATCTCAGACTCGGCCAGATTGATCACCAACAATGGTCCACCCTGGCCTCACATTGGGAGGCATGGAGATGCACTATCCACAATGCTGCAGCCTCTTTCGAGAAGACATGCCAAATGGGTCTCAAAGAGAAATGACAACGCAAAAAGAACCGCAACTTGGAAACGACATAACACAAGGAGACTTTCTGCTGTGCTTTCTGCAACTGAACTTGCCTATCTCAGATTGGCCTTTTTAGTCATCAATGCGCTTGTAAAAAGCGTGAGATGAGTCCTTCCAAAGAATCTTCATTCGCGAAGTAATGCCGAGAGAGAATCCAGGAACAAAATTCGTGTTACATAGTGTTGTTATTCATCCTTTATCTTAGATTGTGGTATTTAATTAGAATTTTTGAAAAATCATCAATAGGGAGAAAACAGAGACTTGATGAAAGTTTGGCAAATTTTCCCCAGCCACGAACACAGCAGAGGGATTGCACTGCATAAAAGGAGCAGAGAAATCACAAGGAAGGAATTAGGCTCTTCATTTCTTCAAATAATAGTTTGGTATTTATATGTAAAAGAGTTCTCAGCATTCAATGTAGAGGGTTGATTTAGAGAAGTGGTTCCCACAAGAACTAAAATATGGTCCGCGGCCTCACCTTTACTGCACCATTGAAACGAGAGTGACTGGTCTCACAAAACCCTCTTATAGTGCTGAGGCTGATTAAATATGGTTTTCTGTGAGCAAGCAGATGGTGACTATTGGATGGTGTATGTTCTGTATTAGAAACTAGAGCCAATGTGGTCTATCCAATGCAATTTTCTGAATCAGCATCCCAAATAACCAAACCAAATCTAAAGTTGACTAAAAACTGATTCATAATCCTTTTGGTACTAATGTTGGAGCGTGGTCCCTGGTCCCTGATAAAAATTTTTTTTTAAAGGTTGGGAACCACTGTTTTAGGGTCATAGATCAATCCACTGAGCAGATACAGAACTTCATAAGTTGTAATTCTACTGACCATGTTCTGTAATTAAGTAGAATGTTTTATCTAATCTAAATCTATCGGCTAGCAATTTCAGTGTATTACCTTTGGTATGTAGAAATGGGAGACATTGGTTTGTTCCGTCTCTAGCAAGATTCTTCATATGTGAAGATTATTATCAAGCCTAACCATAATCTCTCAAAACAAAGCATACCAAGTTCCTTTGTCATATGGCATGCTTTCTGCAGTCTTCGTTGTCTTTATAAATCTCCTCTGAATGGGGCCAGATTTTGTACAGTGTCAGAAAGAACACCACGTTGTGTGTATTGCTAATAGTCAAAACTCCAATGCAAGTTAATAGGAAACCTGAGACTATGAGTATCCCTGGGCACATAGTGATATTTGTGCCCTGCTTGTTATCTCTCCACATTTGTGGTTTTGACATTTGGAGATTGGATTACACTGTATAGCATGATTTCTGATCCTGGGTTATAAATATAATTTCCTAATTGGTTCTCTCATAAACATATGGAAAAAGTTTGTTACGTTTATAATAAAGTTTGTTAGGACATCCTGCAGCACATTTTGCTATAGTTTCTCAATTAATATCTCAGAGTCTCAACCAATTCAACATAGTTTGTGGCAGCAGAAGTCATGCTGGAAAACCTCAAAATGACCAGAAGAGTGGTGTAAAAACAAACAAACAAAAACCAATTTCTTTGTGATTTTTATCTTTTATGGGGGTCCTGTTTCTCTAACCTCAGTGAACGTGAAAAGCGTGACTGTGCTTATGTTCCACTATTACTGATATCCTTAAAAAAATCTCTTTAAGGATGGGAAAAAACCTAACTCTCAGAGAAATGTAAGATAGAAATATTTTATCCAATATTTACACATCTCATATAATCGGTCAAATGTTCAGAAAATGTATTTCTTTAATAGCATGGAATTAAAAAAAAACATTTTAAAGAATGATCAAAGACAAGTACTGCGTAATTTGCCTGTATTATGGGAATTGGAAGAAATGTTTAACAAGTGGGAAACAAAGATGCACTGATAAAAGAGGGAAATCGGAAACATAGACCCTTGAGTTCACTATGTTGGAGTTTCAGAGACGATTTAAAAAATTCCAGCATATTTTAAATGTCATCAACTTAGTTGATGAAAAGTGAATAAAACACAATCCATGACTTATTCATAATTGCTGGAGGTATAAAGAGTAGCAGACACAGGTATTTGTCACCAAGATTTATTGCAACTCTAAAGATAAAAACATCTTTGAGATTGATTTATTTTAGAACACATTTTAATGCACTTCTACAGATACACTGATAGAGTGGTTTACTTAAAGCCACAGGTATTTAAATAAGCAGTAGTTTTGGAGTTGGAACCAGAAGATAACGGCATACAGAATGACGCAAATTGTGATAATGCCCATAAAGTGATACAGGTCTGCCAAGCAGCTAGTTTGCCTGTTAGTCTTGAGGTGTTAATTAATATCCAAATGTTATCATGAAACAGGAAATTTTTCTAATAATTATTCTATTACACCTGCAATTGTGATCAAAATTGTATGCCAAGAAACCATGTTCTCTATTGTATTCCAGTATATATTTATATATGTTTATTTATTTACCGTTTTGTGTTTAAGTTGTTTATTTATAAAATGTAGTTTTCAAAAAAATCAAAAGAACATCTTTGATTAATTTCACTACAATCATAACTCAACCAATGAATCTATTTAAAAATGCTTTTTCATCAGGGAAGATTAAATAACAGGCTGTATCAACTTGTGTTGACATTTATGCAAAATGTCATCTTACACTGAAGTTTCAACAGTCTTTTCTTAAGGCAATTTACAATCTTACGACACATTAAATTTGAACAGACTGATTATGTGATACTCTTTCATGGACTAAGAAAGTTCAGCAGTTAAAAAGTCTTCAAAGACCAACAGATAGACTTACAACTGAAGCAGGAGAAGATTTATGTTTTACCACCATCTAGTGGTTAAAATCAATTTGCAGCTATTAACTATAAATGTCCTTGGAATTTGGGGGGTGTCTCCAAGAGGATGCAAGACACATTGATACTATTTGCTCCTCTTACTACTATCTTTGTTATGCAAAAATTTCTTTTATAAGATTTTGTGTGTCTTTCTATGTTCACAGAGCTACAACCAAAACAGTGCAAGTTTCAAAAAGAACTATTAGCAGACTTGAGATAAAAGTAAAGGTAAAGCTTTCCCCTGAAATTAAGTCTAGTCATGTCTGACTCCGAGGGGTGGTGCTCATCTCCGTTTCCAAGTCAAAGAGCTGGCATTGTCCGAAGATACCTCCAAGGTCATGTGGTCAGCATGACTGCATGGAACACCATTACCTTCCCACAGAAATGGTACCTATTGATCTACTCACATTTGCATGATTTCGAACCGCTAGTTTGGTGGAAGCTGGTTTTGAATCACCAACCTTTTGGTAAGTAAGTTCAGAAGCTCAGCGGTTTAACCTGCGGTGCCACCGGGGGCCCAACTTGAGATAACCCTGAGGTTTATGAGCAACTAAAAAATATTCAGGAAAAAAATCTTCCAGAAATAAGCAGGCTCATACTATAAAGTGGCCTGGCAGAGTGCCATTGTGGGGAGGATAGAGCACAAAAGTTCAAATAAAATGATAGACAAATATACATGGCAGAAACAACTGATAGGTCAATTTCATATATATAGTCCTTTGTTTTATATTTGTATTTCAACTATTGCATTTAGCCTCAAGCCATGAAAAGAGGCAGGTAAAAAAATAACACTATCATCATCCTCGTGGTGGTGGTGCTGTTATTTCCGGCAACTAAGAGTTCCTTTTGCTTAAATCAATTGTTGCACAGCTACAATTCACACCAGGGCCAGCATGCTTTAACCCTTTCCTTACATTTCTTTTTATTTAAAAATCAGGAAACCCTTCACAAGCATTTTTAAAAAACTATGTCAGATGCTACTGAGCCTTTTTGTTTCACTAACTTTCTTACATGAAGAGCAGCAAAATTTCATATAAAAACGAATTGGGGGGGGTAGATTTAAAGCTTCCCTGCATAAGTTATTCCTGATCCAGATTCAGCCCACACACATTTATCCTATTGTAAACAACATAAGCACGTGTTTAATAGTCCCAGGGACAGAAGACAAAGCTGCCAGTAGACCTCAGTGAAGAAACTAAAGAATTTAATTTAGATGGAATTGGGGATGTCTTCCCAAAAAAACAAAAGAGAGAGAAATGTCGAGAACACAAACAAACAATACAGGACAATGATTAAAAAATGCTTCACTGGCAAAGAACGAGAATTCAGTTTGTCTGGCCTGGAAACCTCATCATGCATGCACAAGATTGAAACAGCAGCAGATCAATGCAATTCTAAGAATTAGTTTGAGAAACAAACTTTAACGTGGGGAAAACTCTGAAAAAATCTAATTATAACTCAGGGACACCAAATACTGACGAAGAGGGGAAATGACAGCTAGGTTGGAGGTAAGAAGATACAGTGTGGACAAGGGAGAAAAGTCACATAAAACTAAGGAAATATAGAACTCTTATCTGAATTAGATTTTTAAAATTCAGATTGAAAGAATTAGGAATAGAACTGACAACATTCAAGAGACATCAACAGGAAAATCAAAGATTTTAATACAGTAGAATAGGCTGTTAGGAATTGTGGGAGTTGAAGTCCAAAAACATCAAGGGCTGAAGTTTGCCCATGTTTCTTGTAGAGCCAGGCAAAGGGGTGTTGACGGCAGTGATCATCCTAAAACCACAAAATAAAGAAAACCTAAACGGGGGGAGGAGGGATGGTAAACAAAGCCCTGAGCAGAAGCTCTACACATGGTAATATGTAGTTTGTCTTAATATATGCATAAGAACAAATCAGGACAGAGTAGCCACTGCTAGAACATCCCATATCTTTTACAGAGATGGAAGACAGGGAAACCTGAACCCCTTCAGATGTTGCAATGCAACTTCCTTCACCTCTGATCACGAGACATCTTATTTGGCCTAATTATGCCTTCAGGGCCACAGGTTCCCTGCCTTTCACTATTAGAGTGGAATAAACTCACAAAGTTTTGATCATCATATCATTCTTTACACCTAGATTATGACAACCTCCATCAAGCAATTTGAGAAGCAAAGCAAGATTGCATTCTTCCTGTCAAATCTGAACTAAACACTTGATGGTCAGAGATATTAGTTGTACAATTATATATAAAATATACATAAAGTTTATTGACTAATACTCAATAATTTAGCATGTGTTGCGTGCCCCTGAGGTGACCTTATCATAGGATATTTTTTTTGCAATATCTGTTCAGAATGGGTTTATCTTTGCCTTTCCTTGAGGCTGAGAAGATGTGACTAGTCCAAGGTCATCCAATGGGTTTCATGTCCAAATTGGGAATTGAATCCTGGTCTTTACAATTATAATCCAACACTTAGTTCACTGAACCATGATGTCTCCTACTAACTACTAGACCCCTTTAAACACAAAAAGAGAGGAAACGGGAATGTTTAAGTTAGATCTTCTTTTTAGCCCCTTTTTCCAGCACATACCAAATGCCATTTTGCACAAATACAAACCTTCCATATTGCATTATTGATACAGTTCAGGTACTATTTATTAGTTAGTCTTTAATGGAATATTTTAATATTTAATGTATAATTTTCTTCTGACAAGACTAAGATGTTATGGTTTTTGCCGATACCCTTGATTTCTCCTAGTGTTTTCTAATGCCTTATGCGATCTTGATTGTATGCCTTTTTGGGAAAGGACTGTCTACAGAAGAGCACACACCAATATGGTTAAAAATTAACATAACTCGAGTACATTATGGCTATAAACAATTTGTGTCATCAACTTCACACACCTATATGAATGTCTTATCTGCAAACATTATACTTACTGAATACTCAATACTTTAAAAATAGTGGAATTACAGGTCTGTTCAATACATTTTGGCTGATCTTAAGAAAAATTGGAACTGAAGATAAATGCATACTTTGAAAACTCAAACCTGAAAACGGACTGCAATGCCAGTTAACTAAGTTCCCCTCACCACAAACAGTAGCCTAAGAACTGAACAAACAACACGTGAACCATTCTTGTTCACATGTTCACATTCCTACTTAAGAGATGCTTACAAAAGCACAGTAGAATCAGGTATGAGGTAGAAGAAGAAAACACAGCAGGAGAGCATAAGATGATTGAAAGCAGAAGATAGTAAAATCTGACCCTGCCACCTCCAATTAAAAGCCAATGAATGGTGAAAGGCTACTGCATAATCTAAATCAATCATTGGTGAAGACTGAGAGAACATGTACAGTTTTGGATACAAACTTGGAAGCAAACTGGACACTAATGAAAGCTACCAAGGACACATTTAAGAATGTGGATTGAAACAACACCTTTTTATTAACAGAAGATTGAAAACGGCAGCTTGCAGAATCATTCAATAAGCACAAAAGAAAGGCTCAGATAAAACCTAAGTCTCCCCTTTAAGAATATATTAGTATGATACTTTCATTAAAATATTAACCACATCAGACTGTACCTGTATTTCTTTCACTGCTGGCCATATCTTGCTCAACTATTTTCAACTTGTTCAATCTTCAGTCCCTAACTCTTTCTTTAGTCTCCAGGAAACACTGTGCACTGCTCAGCAGGACAAGACAGGAAGTAACCTGAGACTGTACAGAGGTTACCCCAGTGTTTTCTGGGACTTGAAGTTTAGTTTTAGCAAGCTCAATGACACACACGTGTATGACTTAACCCTTTTCCCCCATTGGCTCTCACAGACTAAGGATACATATTCACCAGCACAATAAATGAGAAACTTGCAGTTTCAAGCTCTAATATAACAAGTCTTGAAATACAAGGCAGAGGCAAAGGCAAAAAAAAAGAAGAAAGAAAGTCACGCTGGTTAATTTGAATGTTTACAGTCAGTATAGTTTACTACCGTAGTAAACACAGGCTGGCTAGCCTTTGCTCCTTTCATTGGCAACTACAGGGGTGGAAAGCTTCTTGTCAATAATATTGCAAACAGACACATTCCAGCCACTTAACCAAAATGTTATTACTGTTTGATCCTATTTTATTTGGAAAAAAACACATTCAATTTCAAGCTCTAGCTTCCCAACCCTTTAGTCACAGTCTACATGTACCTGACTAATCAGATAC